>CAJQZJ010032044.1:2621350-2634703 GCA_907164525.1 Lophiomys imhausi | reverse complement strand
GGGGCCACCTGGTGTAGCACCTGGAGTGAGCTGGGATAAAACCCCAGCTACAGAGAGAGAGGGGGGCCCTGCTAAAATTTGCATTTCAGTGTGGCTGAACTTACACTGTCACACTGTCTAATTTTTAAATTTTGACTACTAGAGATTTCATAGAGTCAAAAGGTCTTCCTGTTTCTTAGCAAAGGAATACATAAAGAAACTACTTTCCTGGCAAATTATTGTTGCTGGTAATACTGTGATTGACATTCTGCTTTGCAATTTATCTATAATATACAAGGCAGGATTTGCCAGTCTTCTTTGACCCCAATATGGAGCTGCCTTGGGACTGCTGAGGTCCCACCAATATGGAGACATGTCCACGCCTTACTGTCTAGCATAACTGCAACTGTTTTTGTCTTTAGTCTCCATATTAATCATAAGGTGAAATTAAGTTCAAGTTCTCAGGCTCTGCCTGCCTGGCTTAAAAATAGCTTTTGTTAAATGTTCTGCTTGAATTAATGATGTATGTTCTACTTAATCAAAACCACAATACTCTGCTATGTTCCTTTCCCCCAGAATGATGAGGAACTGGAAAACCCCCAAGTTTCCACCACCCTAAATCCCAGCCAATCAGCTTCAGCATGCTTTGTTTTGCTACTTAGGCACAAAGTACCTGGCATAGAATTGATTCTTCTTGCTTGGTTATGATTTTTTTCCCTTTAAAAACCCTCTCTGAGAATGGCAGGCTTCTCAGGATTGGGTTCCTGAACCCAGGATTGGTTCCCTGACCAGTCAGACAACTTTCATCATTCTGAGTCTGGTGTCTGAGTGATCAGTGTGGGCTGTTCGTTACCCTTAAAGTACATACTTGAAGGCAGTAATCAGAAAGGAGAGAAATTGTGTGCCTGCTGGCAGTATTTGTAATAGTGAAAAGTAAACAGAAGGTGAGTATTCAACAGTAAAGAAATAGTTAAGTAAAAATAGTGATGGTCAAAATGAGAAATAAAAGACTATAAAATTAGAATACATTAAGATGAGGAATATGTGATTGCTTAAAAAAGAAGGGTTCCTCTAACTTCAAAATACTATTGTTGGGGCTAGAGAGTCTGTGGTAAAGCACTTTCCTACCGTACGCAAGGCCCTAGATGGTATGCCCCATAAATAATAGTTTTAATAGTTACAAGTTCAAAAATCCACCCAAAGTCTTTTTCCCATGAGGCTATTTCTTTGGGCTTTTTGAACCTGCTCCAGGGGGAGTGCTTTCCTCAGCCCCCTCTGGTTTGTGTTCTCTGGCAGGTCCTTTGCAGCCCTGGCTCACCTTGTGGTGTAACATTTCACCACCTTCTTAGGCAAGGGCTCCTCAGCAGTTGGTTAATGAGACTTAGCTCTTTGGTTGTCTTAAGGAAGGCATTTCTGAAAGTGGTTGATATTAAAGATACGGGCATTGTTTCCACAAGTTTTGCATTTCTTATCTTAGTTGTCTGGTTGTAGGAAGAACTTCAGTGCCTTGTCCTGTCTCCATTTCTGTCTTTGGTGTATTTTAGGAAGGTCTTATGTAACAGAGTCCCATACCTTTGGGATTTAAGCCTAACAGTTCTGAGCTGCAAAGCTTAAAAAGTGTCATTAACCTGCTTTCTACAAACCCTGGTGGGATTCTCCTAGGAAAGAGAGGAGTGGGCCTGTGGTCTGGACCTGAGCCTCTTCCAGTACAGCTCTCCAGCCTAGAGACCCTCTGCTAGAGATTCAAACAGTTTGACTACTGGGATTCTCCTGAGTCCAGGAGGCTCTCAGTGGTCCAAAAGAACCCTGTAGGGATTTTCGAGCCACAGTCTCACTATGGTGTCTGGGCTAGCTTGGAGCTTGATATGTAGGTTATCAGGCTGGCCTTGAACTCAGAGACCTCAGCCTGGTTTTACTTCCCAAGTGCAGGGATTAAAGGTGTTTACCACCATGCCCAGCACTTTTAAATTTAGATTGAATTCTACAAAAAGAAAATGCAGCAAGGGTCTGGAGACTTGGCTCAGTGGTTAATAGCACTTGTTCTTGCAAAGGATCCAGGTTTGGTTCCCAGCTCCACATGGAAGCTCATCACTTCCTCAGGCACCAGGAATGCATGTGGAATGCAGGCAGAGCACTTATATTAATAAAATAATTAAAAAAAAGAAAAAAAAGCAACAAGATCAGCCAGACGTGCAAAATATTTTGTCTCTTACACCCAAGTGATCTCACATAAAAAGGGCAAAATGAATTACAGAACATCTCATTACTGGTGTGTGCCAGTGTTGTGATGGGGTTTCAAAGTTTGTCCCTATAGCAGGAAGGCAAGGCAGTGTCATCAGTACCCAAGGGACAGTGAACAGGTCTTAAGACAACCTTGTAGGGAGGCATGGAAGGAAACGGTCTTGTAGTAAGTACTCACAAGTCTCCCATCTCTCTTATTCCAATGAAGTCTGATGTTCTATCAAGCCTCAGCTACGAGGCCTGTATGGATGGAGTGCAAGGTTGGTAGCTCTGATTATTCCCTACATCAGGCTGCCCAGAGGAACAGGATGCTCTAATTAAGATTTATTTTTAAAATATGTATGTGCCATGTGTGTGTAAGAGTGGTGGATACCGAAGATGTTTTTGGATTCCCCTGGAACTGAAGTTACAGGTGGTTGTGAGCTGGGAACCGAACTATGGCTGCTGGACAGCAGTGCAAACTCTAACCTGAGCTCTATCTCAGCTCCATGGTGCGCCAGCCTGACTAGATCTTTAAAAAGACAACAGAGGTTACCATTCTGGAAAAAAAAAATCCTCATTATATGGCTTGAAATGACCATTTTCCAAAGTAGGTACCTGCAAAGAAGTGATGTTGTAAGGAAATTCCCACGATGGCTTCCCTTGCTACTTTAAAAATAACTGAGAATAGAAACAAGAGGCAAAGTGGATTACACAATGTCACATTTTTACTTGAGTATGTCTACATTTTTGTTTTTCAGTACTAATTTGTTATAAAATATCTTAAAGAAATAAAACAGTATGCTTTGGGTTAGCCCTTAGGAGTCACAATAGAGGAAAAGGTTACAGAGAGCAGCCAAGCTGGATCCTGGCTGTAGCCAAACAGGGGGATGAAATGGCGGATTAAAGCCTCACAATGAAGAAGAGTTAGCAGGGGTTATGGGAAGGTGAGCTCTGGCTGGAATGGAAAGTCTGGGTATTTGGTCAGCTGCCTGTTTAGTGCTCTCTCATTCACTAACCCAACAGAGGCTGAGGACACTTTGCAGAGGCCTGTTCCTGAATGAGACAATAGGGCAAGGCTTGAGGATCTTTTACATGATCTGCAAGGCTTGACCTGCGCTTCTAACAAGACTTTCCAAAACAGGGATCTTTTGTGAGATTTCTGAGACTTGACATGTGACCTAGCAAAGGGCACAATGTGACCAGCCCACAATTCATTCATTTATTCAAGAAAGTGTACTTACTGAGTTTTCTATGTACCAGCCAGCATCCGGAGACTAGGTGGGGGTACTGTTGGTAACCAGTCAGAGACGACCCAACCTTTAGTGAACTTTCAAACAAAGCACAGCTAAGAAATGATCACTTCTAAGAGTACCCACAGCATATGGAGGGAAAGACATTGGTCAGTGAGGCTAAGGTGCACAGTAAGTCTGAGTCATGGTCAGAGGGAAAAGACAGGCACAGATCACAGATGACCTGCAGGACAATGTAACGAATTTTTAATGTCATAGTTAAGGTAGTTGAGATCCACTGAAGGACTTTAAAAAGGGGAATGAGGTGGTCTGATTATGCCTGCAGGTGCTTTATAGCATGAACCAACCAACATGCATACTCTGCAATTCTGACAACTAGCCAAAGTTCTCAACTAGTTTCATTTTGTTTCTTTGACAATCTGTCATGATCTTTGAAACACAGCTAGTGGGACTGTTGGAGGCATGTTTAGGTGCAAACCTTGCTTCCTACTATATAGTGGGAATAAAAGTTCTTGCACTATAAGAGTTGGGGTAAAGGCAATGATTTACACGTAGAGTACAGCGACTGTGACTGGCACGACAAGGACACATTTTCAGAAATGTTCACTTTGGTTAGTTACTCCAGAGGGTTCCTGCGAGGAGCATGGGACACTTGTGAAACTGCTGCCCACCTTCCTCTTGCTCCCCGTTCCTTTTTGTGAAGTGGAACAGAGAGCAACAGCCACTCCAGCAGAGGCACAGGGCCAAGCGCAGCCTCAATGCGGCCATTGTCCTCAAGCCGCACCTCCCCCGCTCCCCGCGCGTCCCCATGGCAACTCAGGGCTTCTTCTCCCCCATTCCTCCCCGCCCCCCGTCCTGCGGACCGGAAGCCATACGCGCCGGGGGCTTGTGGGAAGCGGCGGTAAGCGGCGGCGCTGCGTCTGCCCCGGACGGCGATGCTGCGACGGGTCCCGAGCCAGAGGTCAGCGGTGCGCGAGGCAGGGATCGAGGAGGAGGGGGCACGAGTCGGGGCGGCGGCTGGCGTCGCTCTGCATCCCGGGCCAGTGCACCTAAGGCCGCGGCTCCGGCCCGCGGCGGAAGGGCGGCGGCGGCGGCGGCGGCCTGCTTCACTTCGGGTGTCCGCAGAACCTCCTGCGCCCGCGTCCTGGCCGGCCTGCCTTCCCCTCCCCCACGGGCCGGTTTTGTTCTATTTCGAGGCTCCTGCGGCTCGCGAAGGGTTCTGGGAGTCCCGGCGGTCCCGTGCACGGCCTGCTGGGATTTGTAGTCTTGCCGGTCCCGGGCGGAAGTGCCTGTCCTGTGTGGCGGGCTGGTTCTGGGGCCTCTGCGGCCCGTCGCAGTGAATGCCGGGAAGAGGACTCCGGCGGAGTTGCTGGGGCTGGCTGGGCTCGGCGCTGTGAGGGGGGAGGTCGGTGAAGACCAGGATCCCGCAGAGTGCCGGACCGCGTTCCTCCACGCCCTACGAGCTTGGTGCAGTACAAAGTAGAAGAAAAGCAATTTCTATTACGTAGAAATGCGTGAGCTGTTGATAGAGTCGGGTCCAGGAACAGAAACAAATAACTTGGATTTTGTTTATCAGGCCAACTCAAGAGTTTTTAACGAGCCTATATGGCCTGTCAGTTTGATACAGTATTTTCAGGTTCTCTGTCTTCATCTTGATCGGTTTCAATAAGGTTTTCTTAAGTTTCTGTGTTTTAGAGTCTTGGCTTTGATAAAGCTTATTATTCTTAATATGTTGTAAGCACACAGTTATGATTTTGCAAATACTGAAAGGATCGAAAGGTAGCTCATGGATTTCCCCAAAGGAAGGAAAAGTTAGGGGAAGCTGCGTGAGGAAAAAGAGGCCCATACACTATGAGAAGTTGTGAGTGCTTTTTCCTGATAGAATTTGCTGCAGTTGATGTCTGTCACTGTAAGTTTAAATGTATGTGTGGTGTGGTGGGTGACTGAATAACATTTGCATGTTATGTGATCTGAACTGTGTAAAGGAAAATCTGTGACAAGATCTAATAGCCCAGGTTGCCTTTGTCATGTAGCTGATAACCTTGCTGGGGTTACAGCTTTAGGACACCATCCCAGCTAGGAGTGAACATTTTTCACATATATTTGAAGTCTAGGGAGTTCCTAAGCAAATAACAATATTTAGAAACAATTCTGAGCATTAGCTCAGCAGTAGAGCACATGTGTAAGGTCCCTGGATACAGTCTCTAATGGAGGGGGTGGGGGGTTGCTGACCTGTTTCCTACTCCGGATTTGCCAAAACAAAAAGGAAAGTAGGGTGGGCTAGTTGGTTTGGCAAGTAGGGGGCTTGTTCCCAAGCCTGTCTCATCCCAGATTCCACACAGCAGAAAGAGGGAACTAACTCCTACATGTTGTCTTCTGACCTCCATACCTGTACAGATACAAAACAAATGGCAAAAGACAGGTTTAAGTGTCCAACAGTTCTGAATGTTTAGTTTATTATTTTATGTACATGTGCACCATGTATCTGCCTAGTGCCTCAGGAGGTTAGAAGAGAGTTTTGTGGTGCTGAGAATCAAACCTGCGCCCTCTGCAAGGACAAGTGTTCTTAATAGCTGAACCAACTCTCAAGCCCAAGGGTTCAGAACATTTGGATCACATTGGAATAAGCTGATTCTTATTCTTAACATGGATTATTGAAGTTATTAAATTACCTTTTGTTGACTATGCCACAGGTTGGCAGTCTTTTTCTGGAAAGGGCAAGATAGTAAATATTAAGTTGTTTTAGATCTGAGCTGAAATTGTTGAACCTTGTCAACTCTACTGTTATAGCCTGAACCGTGATTACATTTAATGACTTATAGACACAAAATTTAAAAATATTATGGGGCTGGAGAGATGTCTCATTGGTTAAGAGCTCTGGCTTCTCTTCCAGAGGATACAAGTTCTATTCCCAGCACCCTCATAGCAACTCACAACTATCTGTAACTCTAGTTCCAAGGGATCTGACACCCTTACACAGACCTACATGTAAGCAAAAACACTGATGTACAGAAATAAAAATACATCATTTTTTAAATTTAAAAATATTCTTACATTTTATTTGTGTGTGTGGGTGGGTGCATGGACATGCCATGTCACACTTGTAGAGGCCAGACTTGCAGAAGTAAGTTTTCTCCTGTGCACATGCTGGTTATCAGGCTTGGCAGCAGGCCCTTGCCATGAATCACCTTGCTGGCCCTAGACAGGTACATCATATTTTCCCATCATGAAATGTCACTTATTCCATTTCACAATAACAAAACTGTAGTGATCATTGCTGAAATAGAATTTATTAATAGTTGATGTAAATGAAAATCAACATTGAGATTTTCAATCCCATTGAATTAAAGCATAGCTATTCTTGGAAAAATATATAGAGGAAAATATTCATTAAACAAGCAGTATTGCCATGCCAAGTATTCAGGATTATTACAGTCCAAAGTTAACAGTGAGAATGAAAATAAATAATTTCAAAGGAAGCATGTAAAAACATTGCTGAATTATTGTAAAGGAAATATTCCATATCTTTAACTAATTACAAGAAAGTATGGTCTTTGAGATCATATGAAGAATCAAATTGAGATGTTAGCCATTTAAAATTTTACACTATTACTATGGATAGTGTAATAGGCAGCAGGCTATATTGGCTATAGTTTATCAACTATGGTAGTATTTCAATCAATATAGGCTATTGATTGGAATTTTTGATCCAGTAAAACAATCTTTTTTTCTTCTGCTTTTGAATATCTTGGGACAGTTGCTAATTTATGTGTCTTTTATTTCTTGTACCGTAGGAGTACCTTTGAGGAGAACAGGGTAGTTCTCTGAGGTCTATATCCTGCCTTTATTGCCTTTTCTTGAAGTGTTATAGCAGGATGTCTGCACAGTCAGTGGAAGAAGATTCAATACTTATCATCCCAAATCCAGATGAAGAAGAAAAAGTTCTGAGAGTGAAGCTAGAGGAGGATCCCGATGGTGAAGAGGGATCGAGCATTTCCTGGAACCATCTCCCTGATCCGGAGGTTTTCCGACAGCGGTTCAGGCAATTTGGATATCAGGATTCACCAGGACCCCGAGAGGCTGTGAGCCAGCTCAGAGAACTTTGCCGCCTGTGGCTCAGACCAGAGACACACACAAAGGAACAGATATTGGAGCTGGTAGTGTTGGAGCAGTTTGTTGCCATCCTACCCAAGGAGCTACAGACTTGGGTTCGAGAACATCACCCAGAGAATGGAGAGGAGGCAGTGACTGTTCTAGAGGACCTGGAGAGTGAGCTTGATGACCCTGGACAGCCGGTGAGCATGCTCGCCTCATTTTTCCCAAGTCTGAAACACTAACACAGCAGTAAGCAAGCTGCAGAATTAACTGATTTGGTTAAATGAGAGGCATGTTTATACCTCCATCTAGTTCCCTTGCCACTCTGCAGTACCTGTGCGGCTCTGTTATCTGGAACTCCAGTGTATTTTTGTGTGGTTTCTGTTTTGTGTGCTGAGTATCAAAATTCTTTCTCAAGCAAACTAAAATCTTGTTCTCAGGTCTGTCTCCGTCGGTGGAAACGGGAAGTGCTTGTAGAAGAGGTAGCATCTCAAGAAGACGCACAGGGATTACCAAGTTCCGAGCTTGATGCTGTAGAGAACCAGCTCAAGTGGGCATCGTGGGAACTCCACTCTCTGAGGCACTGTGGTGAGGACCAGAACACCATGTGGCCTTTTCCAGAGTGCTTTGCTTATTCTTGTGGCAAAACACTTTTAATCTGTTTTAGAAATGCCTACACCATTAAGAGCTCGGCTTTTTGTGATGACTGATTTACTGGCCTCGTGTTTTTATTCCTAGAAATTTCTTTCAGTCTTCTTTCATGAAGACCTGCCCAGACTGAGCTCACATTTACCTGTAAACCATTTCTATTTTGTTCATGGCATTGCTTATCTGTCATCTGTTTATGCTCTTTTGCTTTCGTCTCCTGCCTAGCCTTTTTGTTTATTGTATCACTGAAGTTTCTGGTTTTTGCTTCAATATTCTACCTAGAGTCCCTCACCCTTTTTTTAAATTAAACTTTTTTCTCCTGTTTTATATTTTTGTATGGGTGTTTTGCCTTTGTAGGGAGTTAGATTAATATAAATTAGATTTAGTAAATATCTAGGGGTATTTGATACAGTCTCTTAATTCGGGGCATGAAGATCAACTTGGCTGTGAGCAATTAGCTTATCAGCTTGTGGAAAAACAAGGTTGAAGCCAGGAAAAACAGGAAAGACTTAATGGCCTAAAAAACAAGGTTGAAGCCAGGAAAAACAGGAAAGACTTAATGGACTAAAAAACAAGGTTTAAGCCAGGAAAAACAGGAAAGACGTAATGGACTAAAAAACAAGGTTGAAGCCAGGTGAAACAGGAAAGACTTAATGGACTAAAAACAGAGTATTTGGCCTGGCATTGTTTTCAGCTGCTAAGTGGGCGGAGCCCAAATTAAGCTGAAACAGGTGGAACAAGGAGAGATCCTATTTAAGGACAAGTGGATGGAGCCAAAAAAGCTGCATGCCAGAGAGCCCCATGCTAGAGGGTCCCATGCTAAAGAGCTCCGATGCTAGCAAGTACTCACACTAGAAAGGACAACGAGGAGTAGTTTTTATCCTCTCATGGAGAAAGTGCTGGTGGACTGATAGCCAGATCTCCCTGAGGCAGAAAGAAGCTGGTGAGCAGAAAAAGCCTCAGCAAGACAGCAAAAGGCCAAGGACTAAACCCTGTGGCTCAGCTTTTGCCTAGAGGGATTTGACCTGTCTGAACAGTGGCAGGCTTTAAAGACTGAGGCAGAGTGGCAGAGTTGCTGATACAAAGGAAATAAGTTGGCCTACCGGCTGAGGTCTCCCAGAGAGAAGAAAGCCTCAAGCCTTATTTAAGGTGAAACCACCATAGCCAATTTACCCTGACAAATCTACATCTGAGATATTCCAGAAGACTGCTAAGTGCATTAAAGGGTCTACCCCAGAGACTGTGATCCTGACAACTGAGGACCTGCCCCAGAGACTGTATCCTTCTATAAGGTTATGAAAATAGTTGTAATAGTTATCAATAGGTTTATTGGGTAGGTAATAAGGGTTAAAGTTATTCATAGGGGTTGTAGGAATTTGTAGGGTTAGTAGTTAAGTGTTTGTATTTGTTATGAGTGAATATAGTTACTAATAAATAAGTGTTAATTTTTTTTTTAAAGTTCAGTTACATACCTTCATGTGTGTCTGTGTAGCATGTGCATGCTGGGTTCCCTTGGAAGTCAAAAGAGGATTGTCAAATCTCCTGTAAATGGAGTTACAGACAGTTGTGAGCTGCCTTGTGGGTGCTGGGAATTGAACCTGGGTCCTCTGGAAGAATAGCAACTTTCTTAACCATTGAATAATCTCTCCAACCCCGTTAAGAATTTTAAAAAGATTTATCTTAAAAATTATGTGTAACCTGTGTACGAGTATGTGCATGTGAGTGCAGGTACTCTCAGAGATCAGGTGAGAGCATTGGATTCTATGTACTCTTAACCATTAAATCATCTCTACAGCCCTCTAGAAACTTTAAAAGAAAGCCCCCCAAAAAACTAGAAATGATAGGAGGGTAAATTCTTCACTTTTTCTAAGTATTTATTCAAAATAGGGTCCCAAGCTATAATATGGTTTAAATGCAGAAATATCAAAATTGTAACAATTCACTCAGATTTTTTGTTTTTGTTTTTGTAAATGTTTTTATTTCCTCAGATGAGGGGATTAGATGAGAGCTGTTCCCAGACCTTTTTAGCTCTTTCTTAACTCTCACTGGCTGGTTCAACTTCGCTCTTCGGGTCCAAAGTCTTCTCCAAGCTGGCTGACTGAAACTGGCTTCTTTTGGCTTCTGATTGAATTGCTCTGCCTGGCCTCAAACTAATTCTGGCAATATGTTTTAATCTTCTTGCTCCTTCTCATTCTCTGGCTCATTCTATCTTCACCTGTGTCTCTCTCTGAAACCTCTCTCTGTAAAACTGTTCTGGTAAAAAAAAAAAAAACCTCTCTTCTCTCTCCCTGCGCTGCTCTTATATAGCCTCTCTTTCCTGTCCTGTTCTTGTGAAAGTTGGGAGTATCCTCTCTCTGACTCATTCTGTCAAGTCATTTTCTGATTTGTCATTTTGCCTCTCAATTAAACATCCCTTTCAAACATGGCTGTTTCCTTCTATAAACTAGCCTTATCTTCATTGTTTGGGATTAAAGGTTGTATTTAGCCAGATCATTCTGTAATCCAGGGTGTGTCTACATTCAGCCGAATCACATTGACCTAGAAGTTCTTTGGATGTGATCCCTTGCCTGACCAGCTATATTGCTTGATTAAAATTCCTCTACATGTTCTGGTATACTAGTATTTAATGCTGGATACCTTTTTATACAAACTAGTATACTAAAATTGCTGTTCTGTAGTTTGTTTCTATGAAGTTTGAGATTGCTGCAGGAATCAGTTCTTGAGGTAGGTGGAGGTAATACTGGCATGCCATAAATTAAGATATTAGCAGGCTTCTTACCTATGAGGGAGTGGTGCCACAAATCACTGTGGGCCATGGGGACAGGTGTAATCTGCTTAACACTGCTTTTACCTGTTCAGTGGTTGTTCAAGAACTATACTTACTCTTTGGAGATGAGCTTTCATGGGTAGAAAACTTGTCCCCTTCCTAATTTTAGAATAATTTTCTTCTTTTGGCCTCATTTTAGCAATCTCGTCACTTTCACATTTAGAAAGTTCCATTTATTTCATGTTGCGTGTCCCCAGCTTACCCTTCATACTTCTCAAGTATCTAAGCCTCATTAACGCCTTCAGGCCTTGGGTCTCCCTCTCCTGCTTTCTCACCTGACTTACCCTTGGTGTCATCCCTTATTGTCCACTTTTGAGTCCTGCTCCTCACCTCGCCATGTGTCAATGGTCCACTCTCTGCTACATAAAGTTTCAGGGAAATTGTTGGCAAGACTGGCTCTTATCTCTCTGCCTTTGGGTAGACAATGGTGCCAAAATCGAGGCTTCTTTTTTCTAGACATATCTCACTAAGACTTCTGGCTGCCATAACAAATAACAAATTGGGACAAGTTTAGTAGGGAACCTTTCATTTATTATATATTGTCATTAGTTAATATAGGCTGCCCTCAGATCCGTAGCTTTTTTGGTTTTGTTCGTTTTTATTTTTTTTGAGACTTGGTCTTACTCTGTGGCCCTGACTGGAACTTGCTTTGTTCTTGGAACTGGCCTTGAATTCACAGATAGCTGCCTTTCCCACCTTTCCCTGCCTCCTGTGGGTGTTGGAGTTAAAGGTGTGTGCCGTCACACCCAGTTCTTGGCCTTTTCCTCATCAGGAGTCGTTCAGCATTGGCTGGGTCACACTGACTTGTTTCAACAGTAGCTACTGTCTGACAGATTTTTTTATGTTATGCACTTTATTTTGATGTAATTTCTTAAAAACCATTTCTAATGGCCATTGTTTTTCTTGCCAAAGTTTCAGTCTTAGTTGAATGAGTTTGATTTTTTTTTGATTTTTAATAGATTATCTTATAATCTATTTGTCACTTTTTGATGTGTTCTATTTTTTTAATGTGTGCATTATATGTATATATGTGTATGCCACTTGTTCAGGTGCCCACAGAGGTCAGAAGATGAAGTTGGATACCCTAGAACTGGAGTTGTGATGGCAGTGAGCGAGCCTTCCAGACGGGGTGCTGGGAACTAGGCTCCTCTGACTGATCCAGTACTCTGAATGGCTGAACCATCTCTCCAGCCCCTATGTTAAACTTAGATAAAACCTGTGTCATTTTGCTATCATCCCATTAGCTCATTAACCTCCTAATTTTTTTTTGAGAGTAGTCAGCCTTATATATTCATAGATGTCCACGTCCACAAACTGACATGTTTTAGTTCATGAAAAGCTTTTTTTTTTTTTGCCAGGCATGGTGGTGCACACTTTTAGTCCCAGCATTTGGGAGGCAGAGGCAGGCAGATCTCTGGGATTGGAGGCCATTCTGTTCTACATAGAAGTTTCAGGATGTCGATGGCTGCATAGTGAGCCCTTGTCTCAACAGCAACAACAAAACCCATTATTTTTCCTTCAATTTCTTTTCCCTCCAACTAGGAACTGAGTGATATTTACATTTTCTCTTCATTTCAGATGATGATGCTAGGACAGAAAATGGAGCATTGGCTCCAAAGCAGGAGACTGTTTCAGCGGTCGAATCTCATGATGTTCCTGTCACTCTTAATATGGATGTTCCTCAAATTTTTAAATATGGAGAAACCTGCTTTCCCAAGGGCAAGTTTGAAAGAAAGAGAAATCCCTCTAGAAAGAAACAACACATATGTGATGAATGCGGAAAACACTTCAGTCAGGGCTCTGCCCTTATTCTTCATCAGAGAATCCACAGTGGGGAGAAACCTTATGGATGTGTTCAATGTGGAAAAACTTTCAGCAGAAGCTCCATCCTTGTGCAACACCAGAGAGTTCATACTGGAGAAAGACCTTACAAATGTCTTGAATGTGGGAAAGCCTTTAGCCAGAATTCTGGGCTCATTAGTCATCAGCGAATCCACACCGGGGAGAAACCTTATGAATGTGTTCAGTGTGGGAAATCCTATACTCAAAGCTCAAATCTTTTTAGACATCAGAGAATACACAATGCAGAAAAACTTTTGAATGTTGTGAAGGTTTAAGAAATTAGGAGGAAACAATCAGCACTCAGGTCTTTTTCTTCAGAAATGAAGACAAAATTAAAAACACGAAGTTACAAAGGAAATTATTTTCTCTGTTGACTGAGAAAATCCGCTGGGGAAAAAAAATATCTTCATTCACCATTATTATCTTGAAGGAAATGGTGTTATACCTGCCTAGAAATTGAAGTTTTAAATTATTCAGGTGTTAATACCT
>CAJQZJ010032044.1:2468643-2496706 GCA_907164525.1 Lophiomys imhausi | reverse complement strand
TACACTGTTAGTGATGGGGAGAGTGGACACACTAAAGGGAAAGGTCTGTCACTGCCATTGTCTTGACTGGTGTGCAGAGTGTGAAAGTCATCTGTGTTTTTCACTCTGAACGTGAGCATCTCGCCTCTCAGTCTCAGCTAAGGCAGTGTTTTTTTCAGGCTTTATGATTCACTTGGCAATCTTGCTGAATAACATATTTTTGAAAAATTGCATATTGTGACTAAGTAAGAGTGGGTGGGTGTGGGACCCTAGTGTTTACCCCCTTTGAAAAGCTTCCAGGTGACTCTGATGCTGTTTGTCTGGGGACCACCCCTTGAATTGCAAGGAACAATACTTCTCCCAGGGCTCTTTTCAAAACTGCTATTATGGCAGCCTAACATACTTAGCCAGCCAATAGCATACCAGCCATTCACTCAGCTGGTCCTGATCCACACAGATTCATTCATAGTTGACACTTTGCAGTGGACCAAAACAAAATTAAGGTGGAAAGTCCTTCCTTGGGGCATTTAGTTTCCTGTCACTTTCCTTGTCCGTTCACACTTCTAGTCCTTCAGGATAATGGATTTGTCCAGTTCTCAGATCCTTAGGGAATGTCCTCCTCTCTCTGGTGATGTGGACTAAATTACTCTGCACATGCACTGAGATGGATTAGAGTAAACTTTCATTATTTCCCCTGTGCTGACCAGAATGGATAGCTCTGGATCTTATTGTATGAGTACCTTCAATGCAATAGCTTATTTTTCTTGTGTCTGCGTGTGCACACACGGTGGGGGGCAGAGGCTGTCTGCCACATGTGTCTTCCTCAATGCTTTATCTTCTTTCTTTAATCCTAAGACAAGGTTTATTACTGAACTAATTTATTTACACTGGTGAGAATCCAATGCAATTGCAACTGAATCATTTCTTTAGCCCCTATTATTTTTATCTGTGTGGACAATGGAGTCTCTGAGCTACCACACAAATATCCAATGTGTTTGAGAAATGAGAGCATGGTCAGGTGATTTGTTGATCTGTCAGAAGCAAACAATGAGCTAAAACATTAAAATCTTCACGCTGTTGTTTCCAAACCAGTTTTCCTGTGGTTGTCCACAGGTCTACCCTGAAATGACGCTCTTGTATGATCACTCTGCCCCAAAGCACCTGATTCCAAACACCTTCTGAGATGACTGGTACTTTCAAACATATTCCTTAATGTGGCTAATCATGGCCTGTCTTGATGCACTGGAAATTTGAAACAGAGAAGTTTCTGTGAATTCCAGAATATCAAGGGGCCCTGTCTATGGTGGACTGTAACTCCAAACTATTTGTCTCAAGAGTTTAAAACATTATGCATCTTTGTGAGAGAAAACACAAGGTTATTGGAGGTTGGGCCACTGCTATAGTTCAGTATCTTCATGGGCTAAGAGGACGTCTGAGGATCACCCTGAGAACCCAGCTATGATTTATACACCTGTCTGATAGAAACATTGGAACTGCAGCAAAGATTCCCAGGTTCAACATTTTCCCAATTATGTGACTTTGGGCATGGCATTTAAACTCTGGGCTCTTGTGTTTATAGTTTTCTATAAAGTGTGTCTACATAAAGAATTGCTGCTGTATATAAAAATTCCTTGGCTACCATAAGTGGTTACATAAGTGGAAAAGAAAATTTTATGATCATTACTAGACAATTGACATGCTGGGGTGTTAGCTTAGGTGGGAAAGTACTTGCTGCACAAGTTTGAAGACCTGAGATCCAACTGCAGAACCCACATAAAAAGCTGGGTGTGTTGCTGCATGCCTGTAATCCTAGTGCTGAAGGAGAAGAGACAGCCATATCCCCAAGGCTTGATGGCCAGCTGGCCTAGCCTCTAGTCCACCAAGAGACACCTCCCTTCATACAAGCAAACAAACAAACAAACAAACCCTCCAATCGACAACAACCAAGGTGGATGTCCCCTAAGGAAGAACAGCTGAGGTTGTCTTCTAGTCTCCACATGAATTTACGTTATAAATGTACCTGCAAACACAAACACACACACACACCCAACTGAATTTGAATATTCTCTTTGAGCACTGGATCAGAGTGTTGCAGAATCAGAGGCAATAAAATCAATCCTAGGAAAGCCCAATGACTAAAACAGATCAAGAGAATCCCTTAATTTTTTTTCCTTTAGGGGACACTGGACCTAGATTTTTCTGCAGGCTAGGTGATCTAAGCTATATTTATAGCCCCAGAGCATCCTGCCTTTAGAGATCTTAAGACATAGCTTGACAGAAGGAACCCTAATAAACCCCTGGAGCAAGATCTTTACTGCCTTTTCTCAAGGTACATAGAAACCAAGTGGTAGTTAAGGTGACTTCCCAAACACCTTCAAAAAGCAAGATATAGACTGAAAATGCAGCAAAAAAAAAAAAAAAATGTGGCAACTTCTAGGCAATTACAGTAGAAAATTTTCCATGGCTGTTTTTATCTAGAAGAAAAGGAGGATCACGGGATGATCCCCTAAGTTGGCTGCAGCTCCCGAACACTTACACTCTACTTAGTATGCAAGGCATCCACTTCAGAGAGCTACACCCTGACCTTGAGACCCTCCGCTGAATATTCTGGTTATGATGTTCATCCAAGACAGGCACAGCAGAAGTGGCCAAGTGTCCTCGGCAAGCTGTCTGAGTGCAGCAACACTACGGCCTCGGGAAGGGAAGGACCGCTTGTCATATGACCCTGCTAAGCTCCACTAGACATTAACTTTCAGGTCACTGGACCACAGAGAAGGCAATCACTTACCCCTCTGGTCACAACTGTTGATGTGGGAAGTCTATATTCTCAGGACAACTCAATTCCAGCCTTGAAAAGAGGAAACTCCCTTTTGTATCAGGCTGAAGAAAATGCTTTATCACGTTATGTTCACTCCTGTGTTTAAAGACTCTTTACATCTTGTCCTTTCATGCTCTGGTGCTTTAGGCAGGTAACATGTCAATATCTGGGATCAGGAGACCAAGAGATGCAACCTCTCTTGCTTTCTTTGTATCTCGCGGGGTGAAGGGGATACAGCACAATGCTAGATCTGGTCACTAGTTCTCATTTTTTCTTATCTTCCCTCATCTTCAGCAAGATATTGTAGATGGAGTCTTTATTTCTAGGTCCAGTTGATTGATGAGGGAAGACCCAGTGGTAACCATTCATAGGAAACTGTTGCATGGACAGGAATGTGTGAACAGCTGGGAGGTTTCTAAGAAGATGTTTGTTTTTGTTTTATTATTGATTAATTATTTGTTAAAACAGAGTCTCACTGTATAACCCAGGCTGGCCTGGAACGTACTAGGTAGCCTAGGCTGGCTTAGAATCTACATTATACCTTCAGCCTCCCTATTTGGGGTTGCAAGTATATACCACCACATCTGGCTATGAGCAGATGATTTTAACATCAATGTATCTGCTCTGCCAGAAATCATACTGGTTTAGGGTTCTGGGGAGCTGGCATGGCACCCTATATGAATTAAATTATTGGATGGTTGAACTTACTGCTATTGATGCATATTCCAGTGTAACTAAATAATTCAAAAAGCTAGCATATTGTTAAAGCTACATGTTTTCCTTGAGCTTAGAAAAAAATTTATGGATTCTTCAAAGGAAAGAATACATTACCCATTATGTTTTCCTTCTGAGCACAGAGATATTTTGTGGACAGAGGACAGATAAAGGCACGATGCTCCCATTTCTGATAAGACTTGGGTCCACAAAGATGCCCTAAGCTGTCTGGAGTTGCACTTTATACACAGTTGAAACTGGACTCAGGTCTCCTCACCACCAGTTCAATTTGCCTTACAGTGACTAAGAAAAAAACAAATAGAATGATCTTGTATCTGACTTGAGCAAGTTTTTAACTAAGATCACTGATTAGAGTTAAATTTTGGTGAAGAGGGGGACTTAGGTATGATCACATTTGATCCTAACTCCTGCTTTCTTTAGGACACTTTTAATAGATGTTCCTTTTGCCTCACTGGCAGTCATTTCTCTAATTCTCCTTGTCCTCAATATTTGATGTCTTAATTCAAAAAATCTCTAATATCTCTGCTTATGGTCAACAAACATAATTTTTCAGGGAAATGAAGGTATAAAGTCTCTCAGGCCAAGGCAGACTGAGTTTCTACTAGGGTAACAGCAGCTTACAGACAAAATGATACTAGGTTTAAAAAGGACAATTTAAAAATGTAAAAAAATAAATAAAAAATTAAAACATCCACAGAGCTTTCAGATTCAATTAAACCAACCCCCACAAAGTGGTCAGTTAAGAATTTCTTTTCCTTGGGATGGGCACTTAACCCCATGGGAAAATATGACTCAGGTGAGCGTGGCTTGATGTTTCCAGGCACGGAACACAACCATTGTTCTGCCCAAACTGCTGGCTCATCTGTGTCTGATTGCCCAACATGGCACACTCAAAAGATGTCAAGATGACTCTTCCTAGCCCCACCCACGGTCCCAGGTCTGAGAAAACCTGACAAGTGTCACCACACACACTGAGAAGATAAAGTTGAGAATGGAAAGAAAACCTAAGGCACTCCTCCTCAAAGGAGGAGAAGCCAGACTGAGATGCACCAGTGGGTAGCAGCTGGTGACAGACACAGACAGCAATAGACTCTGAGAAGGGGGAAAAAAAAAGCCACATATACTCGAATATAATTACACTCCTTTTAGTCTGTGTGGTTGATTGTGAGTGAAGTTGGTTAGTACCAGGAGGCTCGGGGTCCTTTCAAATAAGATGAACAATAGCTCTAACCAACAGATGGCTCTTGTTTGGGGCACAACTTGATTCCAAAGCCCTAAGTGGCCCCTAGCTACTCAAAACAGGGGTAAGGGCTTATGCTTCCTGGGTACTGCAAATTGTCTGTCCCTAAATTCACACAGGACGCATTCTACACCAAAAAAGCCAAGTTATATAGTGCTTTTTCATTGCTTAGTATTTTTGTAAAGTTTATGCATATGTGTGTGTTGCATGTATGAGTTTGTGTACCGCCACACGTGTACACAGCAGTTGTGAACCACCAGTTTCGGTTGCTGGGAACCAAACCTGGGTCCTCTGCGATAGCTCTTAACTGCTGAGTCATCTCTCCAGCCCTATTAGCGTATTCAATGTCTATTTAGAAGCATCACTGCAAAAGTACTTTTGACAGCCTGGGATGAGGGAGAGGAATCCCCACGGTGAAGTTCTTTGAATGCAGGGCTTGATGGCATTGGTTACAGATGAGAGGCTGAATTTCTACTAGGTAACAGCAGCAGCAGAACATGGGGAAGAAAGTTACATCCTGAGATTTTAAAGATATAAAATGTGTAGGTTTTTTTTTTTTTTTTAATGGAGAAAACATATTTAAGAAAAAAACAGCCTTGAATCTGTCAGGCACTCACTAGGTACCATTTCCAGCCTCTAGATTCTACAGCTTAGGTGTTCTCTACCTTCTGTAGGACAACCTTTTTATACACCCCTCCCCTAACACCTACCCAAACCTGACAACTGATAACATTCACATCAACCTAAAGACTGATTCTTCAGAGGTAATGGGATCCAATAGGCATTGATATTTTAGACAGAAGGAATATTGTTCTACCAAAGGTCTTTGAACTCTTGCCTTCCAAGCACTGTGAATATACCAGAGTAATGGTGCAGTAGGGACTATCATGACCTGACCTTTAAATGATTCACAAAAGCCACTACAACACAGTCCCTACCCTGTTGGGGTGGGGGGTCTGACTCAGTGGGTGGAGGAAATGGTTAGGGATAGGAAGTACTTTTCAGAGCCCAGTTCCCCAAGGGTTACTGTCTCTAGTGGACCACCCGTGGATCTTACTGAAGGGCAGATTCTCAGTCACCCAGGAAGGCTAGTGGGTAAAACTGCTTGGAAGTCAGTTGCACAGCAACACCATCAGTAATCCTAGATGACACCCTGTTTCCTAAATCACAGGTGGACAGATCTGGAAGGAATGAAGAGACTCCAGACATCCCTATGGTGGCTCCATTTGAAGTGAAACTCATCTGCAAACTCTTCATTGGTGGCAGTGACAAGTCATCCAAAGGAGGAAGTCCCCTCACTGAAGGAAGTCTTATGTCAGGAAACAAGACGAGAGACAAGTTCCCTTCAATGGGGTCACTGTTTTCCATGTGCCTTCTAGAATCCTCAGTCAGTAGGAATTGGTCCAGTCCTATTAGAGGGACTCATATGAACTCTAATGGATCATTATCTTATCTATTTTCGAATTTGAAAACTCTAAAGCAATTGTACATGGCATGATGCAATGCCAGTCTCAGCAGAATTAGGAACGCTATGTGTAGATCTGACTTTCTCTGTTTACTTCTGACTTCAGGGAAGTACTATCCTTTCCCCAAGCTTCCCCACCACACTTTTAAGTATATAAAGAAATAATGAAAAATGTGTGTGACTGAAAACAAAATCTAAAAATTCTGCCTTCACGTGCTAAAACGATAAGTATACATATGCCAAGGAAGACAAGGTATGGTAGTGGATGCCTGGAATCTTAGCTCTGGTAGGCAGAGGCCAGAAACTTGCTACAAGAAGATTGCAGAGTGAGTTCTAGGTCAGCCAGGACTATAAAGTGGGGAAGGAAGCCCCCAATTCTAAAGGGCTTGAGACCACTAGGGGTGTGCTATTACATTTTTTCTAGAACTCTAGAAACAATGACAAGTTAATATTGTATCATTTGGGCTTATTTAGGGTTAGAACTTCCATGTTCAACTGTGTTAGCAGAATCTACATTATTCAGGAATGTACCATTCTTACAAAATACAGACAAGGAAATCTGAAAACAAACTTATCTTCTGTCTTTAGTGATTATCTGACCTAGGCTTAGTAGGTTTTGTTTGCTTCTTTAGAAGGAAAAAAAATTAAACAACAAGGATTTAAGAGAACAAGTTCCTATTTAGATTGGAGTTAACTGAGTTGGAGTAAACTAGATGCCTGTCTGAAATTTAGCAAATGTTCTATGCTTTGTGGACATCCTTCATACAACACTCCCACCCTGGCAGAGTGCAAAAGAAGCCACTGGGAGCATGTAAACAAACAGATATGAGATAGTCCACTTAAACTTTATTTTGTACCCACAATTTTGAATTTCACAGTATTTTCAAGGGTCTCTAAATATTTTTCTTTAGGTGTTTTTCAATTATGAGAAGATATCAAGATTAATCTTTTAAAAACAGATGGTGGGACATAGTCTGTGAATCTCTGAATTATATGAAGCTGTGAATTTAAGTTCATTTCAATCTTTATGCTAGGGCATAGAGTTGGCCAGAACTCATTATGTCATTTTTTTAAAAATAGAATTTGTGCTTTGAGAATTTCACACAGTATATTTTTATCATATACTTTCCCATCTCTCATATCTTTCTAGATTCCCCATTCCCCACCCAATGCAACTTCATGTTCTCTCTCTCTCTAAGACAAATCAAAAGAAAATAAACAACACAGCCTGGTGGTATGGTGGTACACTCTTTTAATCCCAGCACTTGGGAGGCAAAGGCACGCAGACCTCTGAGTTTGAGGCCAGCCTGATCTACACAGCGAGCTCCAGGACCAACCAGGCTTAAACAGAGAACCCCCCCCCCCACCGTCTCAAAAGCCAAATCAAACCAAACCAAACCCAACCAAACCCAACCAACCAATGAACCAGTCAGCCAAACAAACAAAAGGAAAAAAGTGACTGAAAACATGGAGTCCATTTTGTGTAGGCCAACTCCTCCTGAGCATGCGGCCTGCCCTGGAATCTGGCTGATAAACCTAATGCCACTTGAAGAAAATTGATTGTTTTTTCCTCTCCCAGCAGTTATCATTTTCAAAAGGCTTTTTGGCTAGGAGTGGGGCTTTGTGTCCACTTCCTTTCCTTTACACTGGGACTTTTGTCTGGCTAGAACTTGTGCAGGTCTTGTGTATGAGGTCACGGTCTCTGGGAGTTCCTATGTGCATCTACCCTGTTGTGTCTGGAAAATGCTGTTTCCTTAAATAGTCCCCCACCTCTAGCTCTTATAATCTTTCCACCCCATTTTATGCATAGGTCCCTAATCATTGCAAACCCCCAATTTCTTATAGCTCCCCAAAAGATGGTCAAAATTTCAGAAAGTAAGAATAGAACTATATTTACATCATATCAGCCTTTGGAAAATCCTATAATGCCTTTATTTACTTTGGGGTAGTACCTGTCAAAATAAAACAGAATTCCTACTTTTAAATATATTGAAATACACTTGGTCTTATGTGTATATACTGGTCATTGAACCCAGGTCCTTGAATATGCTAAGCAGTGTTAAACCACGAAGCTACATTCATGTTCTGTTTTAAGATCAGTAGGCAGATGAGAATAAAAGCAGGTTAACTATTAACCTAACCTGAACCTACTCCTTGATTGATGAATTCCTGAAGGCACTCATAGTCGGGGATGCTCTTTTCCTATAGACTTCTGTGAAATGAATCTTTGGTCCGTGAATGTGATTCCAACATCATAACAATTGCTAGTTATGCTCAAAGCACACTGTTACTCACAGAAGCCCAGTGAACACATTAGCTGTCATTTTATAGCATTTCAGAGCTGCAAGAGGATTTTTGGCTCCTACATATCCAGAATATAGAACTTGGAAATTAATGAAGCTGAAGGTACTTAGGAGGCATTGTTTCCCAGTGAGCTCCTCATCTTCTGACAGTCTTGAGAACAGACAACAGCATTTCTAAGACAAAGTTATAGGGCCTGTTGACATCAGGTCCTTAGGGGAAAGCCCACAGTCCCAAGCAGTGTCACAGTTTCAAGTGAAGTGCAGGGTTCACGGTATCCAGTGCCTGTGTACACCAGGCAATGCTGGTCCCCTGAAAGAAACTGAGAGTGGGGAAAGAAAGCATCTGGCCAATGGCATAATGACTGAATGTGACATAAGGAGAGGGAGAGTAAGAAAACAAAAGTAAGAGTAACCAAAGAGTGAAAATAAATATATTTAATAAAATATCTGAGAGTCAGCCTTCGGGTACTAGTTCTTAATTAATTATTTATAGATAGGGCCTCACTCTAATCATAGGCTGGTCTCAAACTCTATAGAGGTCCTCCTGCCTCAGCCTCCAGAGTGCTGGGATTTCAGATGTGAACCCTGACTTACGTTTTTTTTGTTTGTTTGTTTTTTAGTTTTGGGTTTTTTTTGGGCATCTTCTAAAAATTAGCATATAAATTTTAATTAAAGTTAGCTTACAAAGTAATGGATCTCCTTTGTGGCATTTTCATTCATACTTTTTTCTTTTTGATTCTTTTATCCCATCTCCCTCCTTCCCCTCCTGTAGCATCCCCCCCCCTCCCCCCAGAAAACCCTCCTGTTCTCATGTCCCATGAAGTCTATTATACTTTTCCCTCCCCCTCTTAAGATATTTCTTCTGCTCTCATCATCACTTTTCTAGTTTCATGACCCTCCCATATACATACACACATATAAAAATTAAGGTCTAAGATCTGTATATGAGAGAAAAATGTGAAACTTCTCTTTTTGACTTTCTGAGTCCGAACTATTTAAATTAAACACCTATGAGCTTGGTATGTATGTAGCTCAGCACATGAGACTCTAGTTTCAACCCCCAGTATATACAGGTGCACTCGAGTGATACACACACACACACACTCACACACGGAGAGAAGTTTGATCAACAGCAAACAGGATTTCAGATTTCTATATAAGCAGCTCATTGAATTCAGCCCTGAACACATCAAATACTATATGGTCTTAAAAAAAATTAAAAATGTACACACTGCAGATTCCTCCTCTCAATTTCTTATAACTGAGATAACCCAAACTACTTTATTTCCCCAAAAACCTTTTTAAAAAATGTTAATTTATTACTTCAATTTACATCTCCATCACAGTCCACTCCATCCCTCCCAGGCCCTCCCTTCCACCCTCCCCCTTCTCCCACCTATCCTACTCCTCCGGTGTGGGGTGCCTACATATCAGCCCCCTTCAGTTCAGCAGTCATATGAGGGCTAAGAGCTTCCTCTTGCACTGGGGTCCTACATGGCAACTCCACTAGAGCAAAGTGTCTCATTAATAGGTAACAGGGTCTATGTCCCTGTTCCCTTCAGTCTGTTCCCCAAAAGCCTTTTAAAATGTGCCTTCCACAAAGGAAAGGACAAGCTGTCTAGGTGGCTTCAGTTTTCCTGCTAACAGTAGCAAGTATTATTCAAGGCAGGTAGGTTGGAGTGTTGGATGAGGGAGAGGCTCTGACAAGCAAACATCCTGATCAGATACTAAGATGTGCTTTTCAAAGGAGTGGAGTGTGTGTGTGTGTCAATAAAGACAAGCCATAATTACTTCCTATTCACTGGGCAGGCATTAGAGCACATCGTGCTGACTCACCAGGCAGCTCAAGGTTTATTTCTGCCGGGTTTCCCTGCTGCCTGCTACACTTACGTCATGGCCAGAAAGAAAGTTTCTATCCGTCTCCCTTAACAACAGTGCACATAAGCATGGACAGTGAACCGTAAATATCTAGCCATAACCAGACCCCAGGCAGGGAAGGGGAAGATATTGTAGGGAGATGTCACAACCTTCCAGGCCTCCAGATGACAGTCACCTGCCCCACGGTGTGAGTCACTGGAACCCAGTTTCAGTGTCTTCTTTCTTTCTCTCTCTCACCCACTCAACTAGTTAAAGTGGCCTCTTGTCTCACAACCATGCGGCTATTACCAAGGTGGTGCTCAACCTGCTATGCAGTGGAATCACCTGACTACCAATAATGCTGAGTTCTACCCTCTCCCTGTAACAATCAGACTTAAATGGTTTAGGATGGGATGTAGATACCAGGAAGTCCCAAAATCTCCACAGGTGATTGCATGACGAAGCCAAGTTTAGAAATCAGAGCTTTGAAGCAGCATCATTTGTCCACACAAAGGAAGCTTTCCAGCGAAGCCTACCCAAAGAGCACCCTGTTTCAGAGATTAACGGCATAGAGCCATTCTTTCCCAAGGGATGTTTTAGCTTGGTAGAAAAAAGTGACAGAGAAGAAAGTCGTTCGCTGCTTGGGCGAGCACCCACCCACCCCTTGCTTGCTAAAATCTAGCGTCCGCATTTGAAAGCACCCCACTTTACCTTTCTGATTGCCCTTTGATCTCTAATCTGTTTCATCCCAGCGCCCTGTTCCTCCAAGTCGCACCCTCGCGGTTCTCTCAGATGAGAGGCAGGTTCTGGTGAGATCTCTTTCAAGACTGGACTTCTCTGCACCTAAGCTAGGGTAGAGCCTCCGCCTCTCACCGCGGCCCCGGGGCAGATACTTATGCTAATCAAGAGAGTTCTTGCGACTCCTCCACTCCTCGCACTCAGGCGTGCGCAGGTGTGGACATTCACTTAACCTTTGACTTTTGCATTGGCCCCTCTGTAGTGCTTTTGGCAATTATCTTTTTGATTATTGAGCCCGGATCATTTTCGTTCTTTTCTTTTTGTTTTCCAGGGAAGGATTAGATGAGGGTTGGGGACGGAAGGAGGGACAGCAGGGCTGCCTGGTGTTGAGGTGAAGGGACAGCCAACATTGGGAATATTAATTACTCAGCGCGCCACTGGCCCAAGGAGGACTAACAGAATGGGGACTGGAGGTTAAGACAAAGGCTACTGGTCCAATGGCCGCAGCCCCTTTCCTCCAAGGCTGCAGCTGAGCCTTTGACACTGGCTTGGCAAAGTAACTCAAGGAGTGATCAGACCCTTTCGCTCGTAGGGAAGTCCGCGTTGTCTAAGGCTCAGGTTCAAAGAGGAGGGTCTTTTTGAGCCCACCCATCTTTCTGGGCCTTTGTGGCATCACTTCTGGTTTCGGCGCAGCACTTGGGAGGGTAGACTAAAGTGTACCCCTTCAAACCAGAGAGATGATCTCCTAGTAGCTCTCTCTGCAGGTGCTGCCTGCCGAATTACTGAGGCGCAGACTAGCAACACCCTTGGATCCCAAGTCCCGGATCCAGGAGTGATCGGTCCCAGCCGTGCGACCCGTGTCCCTGCACAGGACGAACCGGGGGTGGGGTGGGGGCGACAGCAGAGCTTGGGGGTTTCAGAAGGCACTCCAGATGGTGAGCGCGCGCGGCACTTCCCGGTCTGCCCCAAAGTGCGCAGCCTCTAGCAGTTCCGGAGGCTCTCAGCCCGGGTGTCCCAGCCCTCTAGCTGGAGGGGCCGAGCACCGAGTGCGCGCACCTACAAGTCCCCCCTCTCCTCGGTGGCCCTAGCCTTCCCTCTTCGGCCAGTGCACTTTGTGTCTGCCAGCGTGGCAGCTCTCACTCCCTTCTTCTTCTACGGCTCTACCTCTCTAGCCCCCACTCCCCCCCACAACCAGGGGGGCGACCGGTAGGAGCGCGGCTGCGTGCACACCCTGGGTTGGATAACTTCTTGACGGGCTCGGAGACCCCGGGGTCCGCTTGCTCTGCGATCTACAGACCGCAGACCTGGGCAGAGGTGGGGGAGGCGCGACCAACGCCGGGGCTGGGAGGGAACGACCCAGGGCAAAGGGTGTTGGGGTGCGACAGCGCTGTACAGCTTTGAACGTACTTGACTCACCTGCTCCGGCGTTGTCGCCTCCTTCTTCTGCTGACAGCTGGGGGCTTTGTTTTCTCCACCCCCTCAGCCGGCCACGCTCCGCCTCCACAGACTCACGTGATTCGCCGTCTGCCACCATCACAGTCCATTTGGGAGAGCCCCCTTGGCGCCGCCTCTTCTCCCCCGAGTGCAAGGTGTAGGTAGAGACCCCAGCTGGAGAGGGGACCCGCAGGTACGAGGTGATTCGCTGAGGAATTCTGGGTCAGACCCTCTGAACTGGTGACAGAGGAAAAAGCTCCTGGGGAGAAATGAGGAAGGCTGATGGCTACATCCAGCCGGGAGCAGGAGGGCAAGGCTTGCAGAAAGGATCCCAAGGCGACGCCTCACCCTGAATGAATGACCCGAGCCTGGGGTCTGCGCCACACAGCACCCCAAAACTGTTTGCACCCCCTAGGACCCAGAGGATAACGAGGAGCAAACTAGTTCTTTTTTTTCTTTTTCCTCACGAATATTAATTAAAAGGAGCACCTTTTAGTCAGATGGCGCGACTAATGATTTAGTAACTGCGTGCTGCATTGAGTTTTCAAATCTACTTTCAGTTCCGTTGTTTGGGTTCTAGCTGGAAAATAGATTCCGGACTGGGGAAGCTCACTCCGGAAGATGACTGGGGTGGGCGCTTGTCCATCTGGAACAGCAGCAGCTGTTTTTAATGAAACGCACTAAGAAAATGTTCTGGCCACGATACCCGGCTCAGTATCTGCTGCTCTTGGAAGTGGTCCCGACCCCTACTCTTCACAGTACTTTCCAGTATCTGACACCGAAACAAACTGTTGTGGAACTCCTCCCATTAGTCCCCAGAGAGTAGTGTCATCCTTATTCTGCAGCCCCCATCCTTCCCTGCTAACTAAGCGGGAGAATGCATATCCCCCAGGGTTCATAAATGGAGTCCTTGTAGGGGTTGACAGAGCACAGCAGTCACCTTGTGCAGAGGGATCCGCTGGCGACCTTGTTAGAACCCGATTCTGATGATGCGAGTGGATCTAGCATTGAGCCGAGATTCTGTGTGTCCAGTGAACTCCTAGGTGATGTGAATGCTAATTTGAGGGTCACACTTTAAGTACAAGGCTTGCAGCATGCATACTCTGTAGGTATTGACACTGGCCAGCCCTTGTGGTGTCTTGGCTACCCAGCCGGCAGTCGGTATGATGAGGGTGGTATTAACTATTCTCCATGTTGCTATGAGAAAATGCCAGCTAATGCAAAGCAAGGGGAGGGGAGGGGTTTATTTTCCATCATGGCTGGGAAGGAATGAGTGCTGTCCAGCATGCTCTCACCCCCCACGCCCCCTCCCAGTTCTGGAACCACAGCCCATGGAATGGTGCTACCCACGTTTACGGTGGGTCTTTCTACCCGAGTTAATTCAGTCTCACAAACGTGCTCGGACATTTGTCTCCTAGGTGATTCTTGATCCTGTCAAGTTGGTGATATTATCCACCTCAGCATACACATCCAGCTAGCACACTGCAGGTTCAGCGAGAGCAAACAAGGATCTATCCTAGTGCCCCGCAAACCAAAGTTTAGAAAGTGGGAGGTATTAACTGTTGGGGTCATCATGGCAGATGAAGGAATCTGGTGTAAAATGAGTGTAAGAATAAGGTAGTGGCCTCGCAAACAATGACCATTCCCACAGCACAGCAGACGTGCAGACGTGGAGTTGTTGGTGAAATGAATGAAAACTGGCCACAGTGCAGAGGAAATCATTCTTGCTCAAAAAGTCCCCTTTCTACTTTAAATCATGATATATTGGGTCTCAGACTTTGAATTAAAAAATCATTTTGCTTTTTATTACAGATAATGCCCAGCTGCCTGTTGGATGGGTAATCTATTTTAATATTGGAGCTGGTAAATGGATTGCTAAGGAGATGTACAGTTTCCCTCCTCATTAAAAGCCTTGAAATTGAAATGTAAATGGGGTTATTAATGAAGATCTGATATTCTTAGCACTCAGGATGAATGAGAATGTCACCATACTTCCCATTCCTTGCTTGTCTTCCTCTCTTTGTACCCCAAATATAGGTGTTTCTAAGATGAATTCTTCCCCTCCCTACCTACATCCTGAACTTTTTTTTTCAGTCCCTGTCTGCATTTCCAAATACTTGCTATGCACTTCCACTGTATTTCCCAGCAGTCTTAGTGTGCTCTAAATTAAACTCCTTCCTCCCATAAAACTGATCATTTCTCTGTTTTAAATCAAGATGGCTGCCTGTATTGGGTAACTCTCCTCTAGTGATCCAGGGATCTGGCAAGGGTGAGGAATACACAGTATGATTTATCACAATTACCTTCCTGCTGCTCTTTCGTATTTCCTCTAGACTTTTCCTTCAACAATGACTGTCATCAACTCACATAGGTGCCCCTTGCCTCCTATGGCAGGCAGGAGGGCTGACTCTGAGTTCATGAAAGCAACAGAGCTGACCCTGTCCCCCACCAGATGCAGCACTCAAGAGAGGGACCCTGGTCCTCACATGGGTAACACAGTAGAACTGGCCCTGCTGGCGTGAGTCCAAGGAAGGCATGAGAGCTGGAGAGCCTCTTTGCCCCTTATCAGCCGCAGCCTTGGATGAGGTAGTTGAGGCAGTGCTGGAGAGCTTGCCGTGGTGGTGTCAGTGCCAGTGGACTGACCAGTTTAGCTACTACTAAGACCCAGATACAGGACTTTGAGTTGGCCCTCCCAAAATCTAACCCCATGGATGAGCTGCTCGAGTGCATAAAGGGGCTGGCTATGCAGATCTGCAGTATCTCCATGACATAGGGCAACAACAAGATATCTGAGAGAAAGCCCAGTGAAGATCCAGGATTGATAGTGTAGTGGAAGCCAGAAGCCTTGAATCAGACAAATGACTCATTGCAATGAACATTTGCAAGTAAAGATGTGTGGACAAAAGTGTATACCGTGGGACACACTGCGACACACTACAGCTTCCACAATGAGATTTTTTTTTCTTTTGGCTGGTTTGGGCAGGAGGTTGCAAGGGCAGAAGGAAGGTACAAAGGACGGGGAGATGAGTGGGACTGGGGTGTATGATGTGAAATTCACAAAGAATCAATAAAAAGTTAAATAAAAAAGACATGCCTCCTGCCATATGAGTATATGAAAATTGAATGCATGTAGGAAATATCATTGGTCATTCATCCTCACATGTGTATCTCAGAGACCAAACTAGAAAGAAATACTCTGTGTATATGGAAGCTGTGGCAGAGGCTCCTAAACATCAGAATCATTGAAAAGACATTAGTCATTCTGAATCATTTCAGGAACTTGGAAGTTCTGCTATGGAGAAGTTTCTTCTCCTGTGAAAATAAACCACGTAATAAAACTTGTAGGACTCTGCCTTCTTATCAACCTCACGAGAGAACTCACTGGAGATAAACTCAAGTCTTTAAAAAGACACATAAGGCCAGAACAATGAAGGAATCCATGAAGAACTGAAACCATTTGTGTGTAAGCTCTGTGAAGAAGACTTCACCAACTCCAGTGACCTTATATACCATGACAAAAGTCATATTGGAGAGAAAAGGTACATTTGTAAGCAATGTGGGAAAACATTGAAATATTCATCATGTTTTGAGAAAATCAAAGTAACTCTCAGAGGGAAGAAGCTTTATGCTTGAAAGCACTTTGGAAAAGTCTTCACCCGTTCCACTTATCATAACACTCATGAGAGAATTCACACTGGAGAGAAGCCTTATGCACGTAAGCATCGTGGAAAAGCCTTCAGCCACTCCAATGGTTGTAGCAGACATGAAAGGTATCACACTAGTCAGTAGCCTAGTAGCCTTCACAAGTTTCATTTGGCACAAGATTAATAAAAGCATTCACAGAAATTCAAGATGGCAGCAGCTGTCAGCATGCTGGGAATTGTGGGACCGCTCCAGGGACTCTGAAAGAACCATGGAGGTGTCTCAGGAAGACTGACAAGAGGAGCCTGTGCCATGAGCATGGTATTTCGGAACAACTAAAAAGGGTGCCCTCAAATATTTCTGTGCTTTATGCTGTTGCTGGGGCCTGTGTTGATGTCCATGATCCAGGCTACCACCAGAAACCATGTTGATGTCCGCAATCCATGCTGCTGCCTGAAACAACGTGGAAGTTCATGATCCATACTGCCACAGGTTGCTGCAAAAGCTTGTTTTGCAGTGGTATTGATGACTCCAGACTCATAATTGAGAATGAGAATTAGAGACACTGAAGATTTCTGTGAAAACACTCCCTTCCCCCCCAAAACAAACAAACAAACAAAAATGGTCCAGACAGGAAGCTATTGAAGGGCATCCTTAAAAACTGTGATAAAGATGCTGAAGTGTAGCTCTTCACAGTTAGTGACTTGTGGTGGGGTGTGGGGTGTGGAGAGTGGGGTAAGGACTCAGTTTTCTTCAGGGGAGTGGACATTACAGTTAGACCACACTCTAGTGAGCATATGAGCAACACAAATCACACTTAATGGTCTTTTTCTTCTTTCTTTCTTTTTTTGAGGAGGGAGGGCACAAGAGTAGGAGGGCAGTCCTGGGAGGAATAGGAAGCAAGTGTGATCAGGGTCCATTGTGTCAAATTCCCAAATAATTAATAACAATATATGGGGAGAAAAAGTCATTCATGCTGGAGAGAAACCTCCGCTATTTTGCGTAAAACATTTGGGAAACTGTTCCTTTATTCTTGCCATTTTATCAAGCAAAAAGATCTCACACTGGTGAGGAACTTTATCTATGTCAGCATTGTGCAAAAGCCTTCACCACCTCCAGTTTCAGCTACCTTCATGAGAGAATGCACGCTGGAAAGAAGCTGTATGCATGTAAGCATTGTGCAAAAGCCTTCACCACTTCCAGCTGCTGGAATTCACCCTGGAGACAAGCCTTACGTGTGTAATCATGTGGAAAAGCCTTTAGCAGTCACAGTTCCTATTATACTCATAAAAGAATTTCACAGTCATAAAAAAGCTATGTTTAGAATAAATGTGGGAAATAATTTTAAAAAAAGATCGTTCACCATAATCAAGTAGGCTTCATCCCAGAGATGGAGGGATGATTCAACATATGCAAGTTGATGTAATTCACCATATAACAAGGTTGAGAGACTGTCCACATGACTCTCTCATTAGATGCAGAAAAGGCCTTTGACAAAATCTAACACTCCTTTATGATAAAAAGTCTAGAGAGATTAAAGATACAAGGGATATACCTTAACATGATAAAGGAATTTTGCAGCAAATCTACAGTCAGCATCACCCTAAAAGAAGAGAAATTCAAAACATTTCCACTAAAATCAGGAACAAGACATGGGTGTCCAATATCTTCATACCTGTTCTGTATAGTACTTGAAGTTTTATCTGGGGCAATAAGAAAATTGAAGGAGATCAAGAGGATACAAATAGGAAAGGAAGAAATTAAAGTATCTTTATTTGCAAATGATATGATTTTAGACATAAAAGACCTTAAAAACATCACTAGGAAACTTCTACAGCTAATAAAAACTTTCAGCAAAATAGCAGGACAGAGTTAGCTCACTGTGTCAGCAGCCTTCCCATATACAAATGACAAATGAACTAAGAAAGAACTGAAAAAACGCCTTTCACAACAGCCTCAAAAAATTAAAATATCTCAGGAAACTCTAATCAAGCAAGTGAAATACTTGTACAGTAAAAACCTTAAGACACTGAAGAAAGAAATTGAAGATATCAAAAAATGAAAAAATTGCCTATGGATTGGTAGGTTTAATAGCATGAAAATGGTCATCCTACCAAAAGTGATATACAGATTTAATGCAATATCCATCAAAATTCCAACACAATACTTCACAGAAATTGAAAGCACAAATTTCATATGGACACTCAAAAATCTGAGTACACCTAAAACAATCCTGAATAGAACCAAAACTGCTGGAGGTGTCACCATTCCTAATCTCAAATTGTACTACAGAGTAATAATAAAAAAAGCATGATATTGACATAAAAACAGACATGTTGACCAATGGAATTGAATTGAAGATGCAGATATAAGTCCACACATCTATGAATACATGATTTTTGACAAAGAATCCAAAGATACACACTGGAGAAAAGACAGCATTTTCAACAAATGGTACTGGTCAAACTGGATGGCTGAATGTTGGAGAATGAAGATATATTCATATTTATCACCCTGGACAAAATTCAACTCCAGATGGATCAAGGTCCTCAACATAAGACCAGATACCCTGAATCTGATAGAGGAGAAAGTGGGAAATAGGCTTTAAATCATTGACACAGAAAAGAACGTTCTGAATAGGACACTGGTAGCACAGTACTAAGACCGGCAATTATTAAATGGGACCTAATGAAACTGAAAATTTTCTGTACAGTGAAGGACTCCATCATTCAGACAAAGTTGTAGCCTGTAGAACTGGAAAATATCTTTTCTAATTGTACAAAAAGTAACGGTTAGTATCTGATATCTATCTATCATTAGACGTAATTACATATATACTATATAATGCAAAATATAATATATAATTATATATATAATTAGATTTTATACATATGTATATGAACATAAGAAAGCAAATAACACAATTAAAAATTGGGTAAGTACTAAGCACAGAGTCTCAAAAGATTAAGCCCAAATGTCCAAAAAACACTTAAAGAAAACTCCAATTTTATTAGCTCTCAGGGAAATGCAAGGAAAAACTACTTTGAGATTTCATCTTATGCCAATCAAAATGTGACTAAGATCCAAAAAGCAAATGACAACTCATGCTGGCAAGGATGTGTGGGAAAGGAAACACCCACCTATTGTTGGGTGGAGTTCAAACTTGCAAATTTGCATAGCCACTATGCACAGCAGTGTGGTGGCTTCTCAGGAAGCTGAGCATAGACTACCTCAAGATCCAAGTCTACCACTCTTGGGGGTATGTCCAAAAAACTCTGCAAAGACACTTGCTCATCCATGTTCACTGCTGCACTATTCATAACAGTTGGAAATTGGAAACAGCCTAGACGTCCATAAATAGGTGAATGGATAATGAAAATGAGGCCCATTTACACAATGGAAAGTTATTCAGGTGTTAAAAGAATGGAATCACAAAAGTCACAAGTAAATAGATGAAGCTAGAAAAAAAGATCATCCTGACTGAGGTAACTCAGATTTAAAAAAAAAGGACAAATATTGTATGTTTTACAACAGGACTGTTCCATATATGAACTCAGAGAGTATTGCAGCACACACAAGACCTGCACAAGTTCAAGTCAGATGGGTCCCAGCATTGAGAGGGTGAGTAGACGTGGCTGCCAACTCCCAACCAAGAAGCTGTCTTCAACGTACACCCACTGGCAAAAGGAAAATCACCTTTTCCCAATGAAGTCTAAGTAGGTATATTAAGCACAGTTCAGGGAAGGCCCATGTCCAGGAACAGTTGGCCAACAAAACAACCTCCAGTGTATTTTTTGTAGACTTTGGTTTCATTTTGCTTTGTTTGGGCAGGTTTGGTTTTTTTTTTTGACTTTTTGCTCTTTTGAGATTTTTCTTGTTTATTTTGATTTCTGTTTTTTTGTTTTTTGGTGTGTGTGTGTGTGTGTGTGTGTGTGTGTGTGTGTGTGTGTGTTTCTCTCTCTTTTTGAGAATGAAAGAGAAAAAAACAAAGTTGGGTGACTAGGGTGCTGAGAGAAGAAGAGAGGAATTGGGGGGGAGGGGAAACATGATTAAAGTATATGAAAAAATTTCAATAAAACAATCTCTTCCTTTAAAGATACATTAACATAACGGTTTAGCACTGCCATCTGAAATGAGAGAATTTTGTTGAGGAGCCCTACTGCCTGCACTGCCCTAATGGCCACAGCTCATTGCCAACAAGCAATCCTAGAGTTTAACACAGAGCCTCTATCCCTTGGATGACAGAAACATCTCTTGTTCTAATGAGGTGACACTTGGTGGGCTCCTGGATGGCACAGATGGGCAGAAAGACCAAGCCGCTACTGTAAATCGGGACTTTCAATGACACACCCCCATCTTCAGGAGTGAGAGAAGGGTTAGGGATTCATGTTCATAGAAGACGATGTTGTCATGATGGAGCCGTCATAAAAACCCTGAAACTATGGAGTCAAGGGACGGATCAGCAGGAGGCTGAGTGCATGAGAATGTCTGTGACCTCTGCAGTCTGCTTCTCAGTGAACCAGTAAGTGTAAGTGAACTGCTTTTTCTAAACTCTGTGAGCTGTCTTAGGAAGTAGTCAAACCTAGGGAAGAAACGGTGGGTACTCACTTCCCAGTTTATTATGGTTGTTCAAAGAATCTGCAGGCCTGGATCTGAGGTTGGGAGAGGGTCTTCTAGGATGTGCTCTTAGTGGTGAGAACCGATGACACTCCCTAGTGTGTGGGAACTGACTTTGATGGTAGTCATGAGTTGGTCTTCCTGGGGAGTGGCTTGGGGTACAGAAGTTCCTCTGACTCTCAAACCGTGCTGAGTAAAATGTGAGGGTGCTGACCATGTGAGGGGGGAAAGAGCTTGCTGTCATCAAACACCACCTCCTGCTAACTAGGTACCAGCAGGCAGAAAATTTGCAGGTGGGTTTTTCAGGATTCATAGAATCCTGTTCCTAACCACTTATCTTGTACAGTTTTGTGATTAAATATTGGGAAGTATAGTTATTTAAAACTTGGGATTTCAGGCTGGAGAGGAGGCTTAGCAGTTAAGAGCACTAGTTGCTCTTCCGGAGGACTTGGGTTCAATTCCCAGTACCCACATGTTGCCTCACAGCTGTTTGTAACTCCAGTTCCAGGGAATCTGGCAACCTCACACGGACATACATGAAGGGAAAACACCAATGCATATAAAATAAGTAAACTTTAAAAAAATAAAATAAGGTTTGGTATTTCTTATGTTGTATATGGTGGCCTGTTGTCATTTACTATCTTTGCTTTCCTTATTGGAATTTATTTCATTCAGGAGTGACTTCCCTGGAGAGTAAGGCTGGAAAGGACAAGGATTTCTGTAATTGTGTACCCTATCCACAGAGCGCAGAACTCTGTCTGGGCATGGCAGATGCCAAATAAGTACTTTTGAATAAAAAGACAAATCCATAAAAAAGGGGCATAAATGTCAACTTGAATTATTTTCCTTTCTATGCTTTTTTTTCTCTCAATGTAATATTTTTATTGATTTTTTTTGAGGGGGGGAATTTCACATCCTACACCCCTATCACATTTGCTTTCCAGTGTAAGGTCCATCCCCAGAGAGGATATTGCTTATCTTCCTGCTGACCCTCAATGAAAAAAAGACACAGAATCTATGCAAAAGCAAGAGGAATTTATTGTTCCGACGCGCGTGGCCAATGTGCGTGGGGTGGCCTACACCGGAGGGAGAGGGGGAGAGGCGAGACGACCCTGAACTTTGCAGAGCTTTGGGTTGTATACATTTTGGGGCAGGCTTCAATAATAGTTTAGACATTGGTGTAAATTCCTGGAGGAGGAGCCCTGGCTGTTTGTCCAAGGAGAGCTTCTTATCTCAGGGCTGGGCTGGTGTTTCCTCAAGGAGACTTCAAGGAGACCCTGGGTAGTTGTGTTAGTCATTTCCTAGCAACAGCAGTGGGAAGGGGGTGGTGGTGGTGAAGGTCGCTGCCAGGTCAAGGCATTGGAATTTCACAAACTTTTACTCAGCTCAGGATGGGGCCTCAGTCTTTCACTCAGCTCATCTCTGTCTTCCTCCTACTCTTATTACCTCCCCCACCCAAAACCTCCAATTTGTGCTACCTATATACTTTCTAGGGTGTGGTCAAACTCTCCGTGGCCTGCCTCCTAAACAGAGCTGATCCCTGCTGGAAGTCATCTAATCATGGAGGGCAACACCTTAGCATCCTATCACAGTTTTTAACAGTTCTTTCTCTCCGATGGCTTCCGGTTTGGCTGTTATTACTTTTTGGTGGTTGGGGGAGGGGGGAAGTTGGGGTGGAGGAGGGGTAGTTACAGAAGTCTTTCATGTTCCTCTTTCTCAACTGCACAGGCAGTCAACGATATTACTGTGAAAGAAGCTTATATGCTCTTTACCGACCGCGGGAGTATGGATTATGGATTTCCACATGGTTTTTGGCCTCTGTGCAAAGCTCCAACAGGACTCCTGGTTGCAGTCGAGCCACGGACCCAGATAAGGCCCACTGATTCAGCTGGGATCACGGACATCAACACATACCTGGCTGTGTAAGACCATGGACCCAGACATGGACCCAGACATGGGCCTCAGTGGCAGCAGAGGCCCCAGACGTCAACACGGACCCAACTGGCAGCACAGGCCATCCACATTGGTGAGGTCCCCGGCAACAAGACTGGCCTTGGACCTCAGCGTGGATTCAGGCTGCAGCACAGACCATGGCTATCCACATGGCTTGGCCACCAACACACACCCAGCTGCTTTAGGCCATGGGACCAGTCACGATTCTCGGCAGCAGCCCAGAGCTGGTCACCACTACAGTCTAAGGTGACAATGCAGGCCACTCACATCAGTATGGTCCTCAGGTGCAGCTTGGTCCACAGACATGAACACGAACTCAGGCCATTGTACAGGCTATGAATATCCGCATGTCATCAGGTGACAACACGGTTCTAGGTCATCAACTCGGGAAGGGGACACTTCCTATGCTCTTTCAATCCAAATCTTCTTTGCCACATTTTATTATTATTTTTTTTGTAACTTAACAGTTGCGTTTATTTATTAAAATAACCTTAGTATAAGTTTATTATAATTTTTCTGGAGGCATATCAGGCACACACACAAACAAACATGACATTTATACAATATGTCACCAAGATTTTACCATTGTTCATATATTTTAAAATTAAAGAAATGGTTTCATTGTGACATATCCATACATATCATTAGACTTTGCTCTTACTTGTCCTTGGGTCTGAAGTGGGCGATAGTCTTCTGAGACTGTACCCTTAGTCTCTGGGATCTGATGTGACACTCAAATATTGCTTGAACTGACTTAAATTGTAGGACAAGTTGGTGTCTTCTTGATGCACAGAAACTTCTCCCACCACCAACTTTAGCCACTAGAAGTGTGAAAGGGTTGATGGTGTAGAAGTCTGGTTCCTTTCCCCTTTCCCAGGAGTCTCTGCCCCACCCTGTTTGCTCATATTTCATCGTTCTTTCTTTTTCTCCCTTTATACCACTTCCTCCTTTCTCATTAGTAGCCTTAAAATAGTAATTTTCTTAAATTTTTAAAACTTTATCATTGTTGTTGTGTGTATGCTGTGTGGGTATGGATGTGTGTGTGCCACAGTGCTCCATGGAAGTTAGAGGTCAACTTTATGGAGTTGGTTCCCTCCTTCTATATTTACGTGGCTTCAGAAACTGGACCCAGGTTACCAGGATTGCATGACAAGCACTTTACCAGAGGAGCCACCTCGGCAGCTTCTAAGATAGTATTTTTTTTCCAACAATTATTTACTTCTTCAAGTTACATTTCAATCACAGTGCCCTCCCTCCTCCTCCTTCCGGTCCCACCCTCCTACCCTCTTCTGTCTCTCCCTCCTATCTACTTTTTAATTTTTTTTAATTTAAGGTGTACTAAGATAGTATTTTTATATAAACATACTTTCAGGTAATGAACAAATTGGGGACCACAGATGCAATACTGTGCGTCTCCTACAACATTAAGGTAGGAAGATTAAGAGTAATCCCAAAATTACGATCCAGAATTCATAAATAACACTTTTATTTAGAATATGGCACATAAGTGATAAAAGAAGAAACATAGCATACATGAGAATGTAAGAATGGACAGCCCTGAGATCAGCCTCTGGAAGACTGGGACTGTTCCAGGGAAATGCTACTCACACTCTACATAGAGCACTGCTTAAATAGCTCGTTAAACCACACCCCCAGATGAATTCTTGCCTTTACTATTACCATTAAAAATGCTTATCTAATTCTGAGTAGAGTAATTAGAAATGATGCCCCCTGACCTTCTGAGAAATCGAGTTGCTGTGTATGGCTGTGTCTTGGCTTTGGGGATTTTCGGCTCAGCTCTCTGAAATAAGAGCAAAGAACGGAGAGCAAGCCCTGTGGTAGAGGGAGTCTTGCCTGACGTTCCCGAGCAGGTTGGCTTGGAGGTACACCAATGGACTGCCTCACCACAATATGTTTCCTTTTCTTTGAAACAACTATACTGTTCATTGCTCATGAGTGCACATGTAGTTTCAACTCCTAATTAGGACTGGAAACAAGTAGTTAGAGAATGCATGAAATATGTTTTTATTGAGATTTCCTGCGGTCTCATTTGGAAATCTTTTAAGATTAGAGAGATTTTGGGCATGCCACCACACTGATTTGTTACTTGAAGAGAGAAGCATGTTTATAGCACCAATTCAGAGGGGCATCACTACCATAAAGATATCCTGTTGGGTGCAGATCTTCATGGTTTAGTGTTATTTGTGATGCCAGGTCAGACTTATTGTGGGTAAGGGCCAAATCGGTAACATGTTTACTAATAACCAGCTCCAGTCTGCACAAGTAGGATCAAGTGCAGCTTGTGTGACCCTGACCTCTATAGACCTCAGATTACAGACACGGTGCTACTTGGCTTTTCAAATCCCAAGAGAGGGCTGTGCATTTAAAAAATAGAGAGAAGTCGTCAAAAAAAAAAATCCAGACATAGTCAATAGTTAGGCAGATTGTAGTTCAACAGTGTGATGGATTATATGATAACTCCTAAAAATCATGCCAAATATTTATAGTCATAGAAAAACAATCACCTTACTATATCAGGGACATAAACAAGATTCAGAAGTTTTGAACCTTGTATATCTGGTTTGATACAACTTGAGTAAAATAAGTTCCCCTATATTCTATGCATAGAAAAATAAGTAAATAGATAAATGAAATTGAAGGAAGTATTTTGCAACAGTAATGCTGCTGGATTGTTGGGATTTCTATTCTGTTTTTTATGATTTTCAGTTTTTTAACTAGAATTTTTGTTGAATTTTTTGTATATATACACACACACACAAGAGAGAGAGAAAGATAAGAGAACAATTCATGGAGTCCACTTTGTCATGAATTTGGTCAGTTTCAAAGACTTCCTGAAGTTATGAGCTGTTTACTTCTTCCCAAGGTTAAATGAGCTTTCTTGAAGGATGATGGGATGTTTCACCTCCCTTTACAAGAGGTCACAGCTCATGCTGTGTACTGTGACTTTCACATGCTGTCAGAGTCTCTCTGAGTTCATATGTGTGTCCATCCTGCTGTTTCTGGAAGATGCTGTTCTTTGGAGTCATCCACCATCTCAGGATCTTACAGTCTTTCCATCTCTTCTTCCAAATAGATTCTTGAGCCTTGAGGGGAAGGGTTTAATGAGGGACGAGTTAGTCTCTCAGTCTTTGCACACTGTCCAGTTGCGGAGCTCTTTGTTAATTGCCATCTACTGTAAGAAGATGCATCTAAGAAGCTATTTGCAACTGACACCTGCTAGAGTAGAGAGTTGCTTTCTTCAATGGAGCGTTACTGACTATACCAGTCACACTCTGAGGCAGGGCACTTGCTCAGGAGTAGTTGGCCAAAACAAAGTGGACTTCATGTTCTGCTCCCCCCCCCCATTTCCTTCCTTCCTTTCTTTCTTCTTCTTTTTTTTGGCACTTTCTATTTTGTTTTGGTGTTTTTTGTCTTATTGATTTTCATTTTAAAAACAATTTGTCTGTTTTTAATTTTTTTTACTTTTTTGTTTTTGTTTTTTTCTGTTTTCTTATTTGTTTTTTTGGAGAGAGTGAGAAAGAAAGAGAACATGGAGTTGGATGAGTAGACAGGTGGGGATTATCTGGGAGGAATTGGAGGAGGGTAAACAACATGATCAAAATATAAACATTTAAAAATAAAAACTAAGAAAAAAGATTAAACATTACAGCTTTCAATCACCCTGCTTTCCTTTCTTTTAATTCTGGTCGTAGTTCCTCCCAGCAGCCCCTCTCAGTTTCTCTCTGTGGTCCATGTTCTTCTTGCACATACTTTTCATTTTCTTACAGACAGTTACAACACAGATGAGATTAGACAGGAGGAGTCTCTCTGTGACCTTCACAGTCACAGTGTGAGGAGGCAGGAAGGCAGTTAAGTGCTTCGCAACTCAGTAGCTGGTGTGGGTTCAACTTCAGGAAGTTTGACATGGAGTTGTTTGTTTTAGACATTTTAAAACCCAGAATGATTTGATGTGAACCATTCTTGTGTTGATTAACTCAATCATGAATGTACAGCCGAGTATATCTAAATCTTTTATAGAACTTTACAAAGGAACAAAGTAGCTAACTATGGACCAAACATAACTACATTGAAACTCTATGTAAAGCACAGATGAAACCTTCCATAAAGATAGGTTCTTAGACTTTGTTACCTGTCAATGAGACACTTTGCCCTAGTGGTGCTGCCTTTTAGGTCCCCAGTGTATGAGGAGGCCCTTGGCCTTCATATGACTGCTGAACTGGGATGGGGGACTGATTTGTAGGGACACTCCACTCCAGAGGAGTGGGTTGGAAGAGATAGGGAGTACAGGGTGGGAGGGTGGGGCTGGGAGGCGTGGAAAGAGGACACTATGATGGTGATGTAACCTGAAGTAATAAACAATCAAACAGACAAACAATAAAAGATAGTTCTATAGATTTACTGAGAGAAACAAGTTTACGCATAGGGTCTGAGGAGGGTTCAGTAACGAAAATATCTGGGCACACAGACTATGCAAAAGTCACCAGGCTAGGAAACATGTACTCTCCAGCCTTCTGGGCAGAAAACAGGTTTGCATTCCTTCCCTTGAAGGAACAACCCTGTGTGTTTAACATTCCAGATTCTTCTAGTGCATGCCTGTGAGCACAAAGACCTCTGGGCCACCCACACGAGACAAGTTTGTTAGACATGGTTGGGAGGTGAGTTTTGAATTTCTGCTTGGAATACTAGATGAAAAGTCCCACTGCACAGTGGAGATGCAAGTGGTTACATGGTAAGGAAACATCGACTTTCAATTATGCAAACTCCCTTTTCTTTCTTCTCTGTTTCTTGACAATTTCATACATTTTATTCTGGTCATAAATATTGTATTTAGATAGTATTTAAGCTCTCTTGTCCTCTCTTAGCCCCTTTCCATTGACCCTGGGCCCCTTTAACTTTCTAGTAAGTTGCCCACCTACTTTCTTGTATTTTTTCTTTGTGTGTATACCACTGCATTTAATAAGGGTTCCCTTCATGAGCATTGGTGTGGAATAAATAGCACTATCCAGTGGCTAGATCATGTAAGGAAAAGTACCCTCCTCCTCCAGTAGCCATTAAATGCTCAGAGTTCCTCAGTGCCTCAGGAACCCTTCCCCTATCCATGTTGGAAGGTTGGCAGTTTCTCAGAGCTTGTACAGGCAGACACAATGTGGCCTTCTTCCCCAACCCCTCATTCCTGCCTTCTTTCTACCCACTCTTCTGCCATGTTTCTTTTTATTTATTTATTTATTTATTTATTTATTTATTTATTTATTTATTTATTT
>CAJQZJ010032044.1:2426344-2468633 GCA_907164525.1 Lophiomys imhausi | reverse complement strand
TTTATTTATTTATTTATTTATTTATTTATTTATTTATTTATTTATTTCTTAAGGTTACATCTCCATCATAGTGTCCTCTTTCCACCCTTCCCAGTCCTGCTCTCCCACCCTCTACCCCCTAACCCTTCCATCCCACTCCTCTGGAGTGGAATGTCCATACATAACAGCCCCCCCCACCACTTCAGCAGTCATATGAGGGCCAAGAGCCTCCTTATACACTGGAGGCCTACAAGGCAGTACCACCAGGGAAAAGTCTCAATGGCAGGGAGAGAAAACAAACAAACAAACAGTCTATGTCCATGTTCCCTTTGGTGCGTTGGTTGTAGTATAGTTATCCTGTACTATATAGCTAAAATCCCACTATAAGTGAATAGATGCCATGTGCATCCTTCTGAGTCTGGGTTAGCTCACTCAGGATGAGCTTCTCTAGTTCCATCCATTTGGCTGCAAATTGCATAATTTCATTGTTTATGATGGCTGAGTAATATTCCATTGTGTAGATGTAGCACAGTATTTTAATCCATTCTTCGATTGATGGACATCTGGGTTGTTTCCAGTTTCTAGCTATTACAAATAAGGCTGCTATGAACATAGATAAGGAGACTTCCTTCTGACTCAATGAGAAGTCATTTGGATGTATACCCAGAAGTGGTATGGCTGGGTCCCAAGGCAGAGCTATTCCAAGTTTTCTAAGATATCACCAGACTGACCTCCATAGTGGTTGCACAAGTCTGCACTCCCACCAGCAATGGAGGAGGGTTCCCCTTTCTTCATACCCTCGCCAGCATGTGCTATCATTTGAGCTTTTGATCTTAGCCATTCTGACAGGTGTGAGATGGAATCTTAGAGTCGTCTTGAGTTGCATTTCTCTGATGATTAAGGATGCTGAGCATTTCTTCAAGTGTCTCTTGGCCTTAAGGAATTGCTCCTTTGTGAATTCTCTGTTTACCTTTTTTCCCCATTTTTTAATTGGATAATTTGGTTTCTTGGCATTTAATTTCTTGAGTTCTTTGTAAATTTTGGATATTAGCCCTTTGTCAGATGTGAGGTTGGTGAAGATTTTTCCCCAATCTGTAGGCTGCCGTTTTGTTCTAATGACAGTATCTTTTGCCTTACAGAAGATTTTCAGTTTCATGAGTCCCATTTATTGATTGTTGGTTTTAGGTCCTGAGCTGTAGGTGTTCTGCTCAGGAAGTTGTAACTTGTGCCGTTGATTTTGAGGGTTTTTTCTCCCGCTTTCTCTTCTAGTAGATTTAGTGTGAGCAGGCTTATGTTAAGGTCTTTGATCCACTTGGACTTAAGTTTTGTACAAGGTAATAAGTATGGGTCTAATTTCATTCTTTTACAAGTGGACATCCAGTTGGACCAGCGCCATTTGTTGAAGATACTGTCCTTTTTCCACTGTGTGGTTTTGGCTTCTTCGTCAAAAATTAGGTGACCATAGGTTTGTGGGTTCATTTCTGGGTCTTCAATTAGATTCCATTGATCTACTGGTCTGTTTCTATACCAGTACCATGCTGTTTTTATTACTATTGCTCTGTAGTACAGCTTGAAATCTGAGATGGTGATACCTCCAGATGTTTTTTTATTGTACAGGATTGATTTAGCTATTCTGGGTCTTTTGTTGTTCCATATGAAATTGAGAATAGCTTTTTCCAGGTCTATAAAGAATTGTGTTGGTATTTTGATAGGAATTGCATTGAATCTGTTTATTGCTTTTAATAGGGTGGCCATTTTTATTATGTTGATCCTCTGCCATGTTTCTTGAGCCTCAAACTTTTTCCACTATATCTGCTTTTTGTTATTTGCTGCCACACTTTTGCAAATTCCAAGTATTCTTTAGCATTTCAAAAAAAGATTATTTTTATTATTGGAAAATAATTATCACATTTACTGATCCTATAGCAAAGATTTTTTTATATTTAAAAATCCCTGCAATTGTCATGCATTGTACAATTCACAGCATGGCTTAATTTCATAGAAGTTTCTTGATGGGGTGATATTAAGCATTCTAAATGTTAATTAATTGGTTCTGCTTGCTGTCTGTTACTTATATTGTCTCTGATTGGTTAAATAAATGCTGAGGCCTGAGATTGGGCAAAGACAGAGGTAGGTGGGACTAAGGTGTGTGGGCTTCTGAAGCAGAGAGGTTGATGGGAAGAAGAAGCCACCAAGACAAGAAGCCAAGAGCAGGAAGGAGGACACATACCATGGGCTAGAGAAAAGAATGTTATTCCTCATGGCCAGGAACATTGGCATAGTGTGGAGAATGGCAGTCCAGGGGGCGTATGTATATATGGGGTCATGTTTGAGAAATAGAATTAAGAGCTAGCTTAGATGGACTAAGATTGTACAGTTCAGGTCAAGGCTTGTTAAAATCCACGTGGTGTCTATGTGCTCATTTTTAATGGCGAGTTAAGGATTAACACTGCCTACCAATTAAATATAGTATAAATACTAGCAAATAATTTAACTAGCCATTTTGTACAGTTTCTTCCATAGTATGTGTAGAAATAATTAATTAAATTATTTGCAATATTTAGAATATATTTAATTGGTTGGCAGTGTTAATCCTTAACCCGCCATTATAAATGTGCACACAGAGGCACCTAATGGAATTTGACGAGCCTTGACGTGAATTGTGAAATCTTAGCCCATCTAAGCTAGCTCATACTATTCCTCAAATATGACCCCATATATACATACGTCCCTTTGGTCTGTTATTCTCCACGCTCTGCTGATGTTACAGGCCACACGGAAAGATCTTCTTTAATCTACCCCATCTTGTGTCTTCTCCTTCCTGCTCCTGGCTTTTTTTGAATTCTACTGGAGGCTTCTTCTACCATGAAGCTCTCTGCTTCAGAAGCCCGCACCTTAGTCCTGCCTACTTTTGTCTTTGCCCAATCTCAGGCCTCAACATTTGTTCAACCAATCAGAGACAATGATTATAAAACAAAGAAACAGACAGCAAGCAGGACCAATTAATTAACATTTAGAATGTATAACATCATCCCATCAATGGGTTTATAAAAACAATGCTTGAAATAGCCTAGAAATAGTAGAGTTTTTATTATCTATTCTCTTTTTCTGGGCCTTTATGGTTTTGTAGTACTTTGAATTTAAATGATACCAAAATCAATTCTCCTAGTAGTATCACTTCCAGTTCTATACATAAAATATTTAAAAATGGTAATACATGCTTTGAGTAGACACTCACATAATATTAAAGGCCTCTGTGGTGACAAGCTGATTCATTATGTTGCTATGTGCCTTTTGAATTCAGGAGACTTGCCTGCTGTCAAAGAATATTTAGTGGTAAAGATGGGACTTCCAGTGGCCTAGAACAAAACTGCTGACAAATGAAGCTTCATAGTGTGAATTTAAGATCTGCATCATTAGCAAAGACACAATATAGCATTGGCCTCTTTGAGCCTGGTTCCAGGTTATGTCTATTATTAATTCATGACAGCATTTTTTCTTCACACATATGTTCCTTCCACTAAATATGAGCTAGGGTTATTGTGAATCCTTAATTTTTAAAGGGCCCTATTTATTTTGTGCTGGCACACACTATATTATAAATAATTCAATGGTAAACTACCTCAAGAGGTAATGTCTCTCTCTCTCTCTCTCTCTGTTTCTCTCTCTGTCTCTCTCTGCCTCTCTGTCTGTCTCTCTCTTTCTCTCTCTGCAGTACTGGGGACTGATGGAACTTAGAGGCTAGTTTGGCAAATGTTCTACCACTGAGCTGGATCTCCATTCCAGGAAAACTGAGGTCTTCAGTACTATTATAATTTCTTAGACTAAGTTAGGTTTTAAAAATGATTAAGACTATGTCACTTTGATGAAAGTTGATCAACTATGTCCATTATATTATTTTTTCATGTCAAAATTATCAAAAATAATGTATAAAACTTGTTTCTAAGATTTATGGCTGGTGTAGACTCAGCTGGCATCTGTGATAAAATTTGTTGTTGAAAAGTACAATCCGTCATTGTCAACTCATGTTCTCTGGTCAATGAATTATAAAGAACTGTTGTGAATAGAGACTTCATTTTGAGATGTGTTAACTGAATTAAGATGTCAATGTGGAATATTTTTATTATTCCTTAAATTTTATTTTTGTGTTTATGCACATGTGAATACGCACCATGTGAGTGCAGGTAGTTCAGAGGCCAGAGAGAATGTAAGATCTCCTGGAACTGGAGTTACACACAGTTGTGAGCCACGCTGTGGGTACTGGGAACCAAGCGTGGGTCCTGTAGAAGAGCAGCAAGTGCTCTTCGTCACTGAGCATTCTCTATGACTTCCCTTTCACTTATTTTATTTAATTTTGCATTTGGTGTTATTTTTCTGAAAATGGCTTAAAATAAATAAATAAATAAATACATAAATAAAATAAATAGAACTCATTCATGAATTCAAGAAGCATCCTTTCAACATGACTCACTCATGCTTATAGCATTTGTTGTTTATATTATATATTATATATCATTCTTCAGAGTACTATTTAAAGTTATTGTTTATCTTTCTCCTGCTGATAGAAAGCTCACAAAGTAGAAAGATTTCTCCATTTTGGTTATTGTGCTGTAAATAAATACTTAAATGAGTGTCTAGAATAGAAAAAACAGTCTGGTAATCATGTTGTTAGGTCTATATGTTAGAGAGCCATTTTCTTCAGTTTCACCACTTAATATCATCTCCTAAGCATCCCACTAAACACTTGACATAGAAATAGCTATTTTGAATGTTCTAATCCAGCCGAGTCTCTGAAGGGGGCACCTCAGCATCCTATAGAGCAGAAGAACCAATAGGCTGGTTCTTTGATTCACATAAGAGTGTCAATGAGCTAGATAGATGGAACGTATTTGATTTTAAACTTCTTGCTGGATTATAGTTATAAATGGTATAACAATTTTTAAAAGTTTGGGCAGTTTATTTATTTTCTTTAGAAACCTATTTATGCAAATTAAATATAACTGCTCAGTATGACTAGGGAAGCAGGATGACTTCAGCGCCATGTTTTCTTTGTCTGTGTAAGGCACTGTAACCATCCAGAAAATTCACAGGAACAAAGACTCCATCTACTGAGATAAGACAATGTTTTTGGTAAGTAAAATAAAACAAAAATAAATGAAAAAATTCTGCTATACATCCCAAATATTGAACACCAAGCAATTTTACTCATTTAAAGACAATGATACTTCTCTGCTTATAATTGTGGAATTTTAGTTAATTGGGATAACAGAGAGATGGAGAGATGATATTCCAAGTTTGGGGATAGGGATAGAAGCAATGAAGATATAAAATGCATTCCTACTATAAAGTTTGGGTGGTGAGATGTAGAGACTATCTGTAGCATAGCTGTATTAGTCAAAGCTCTCTAGAGGAAAGAACCAAGGTCTCTCTCTCTCTCTCTCTCTCAGCCTGAAATCATAAAAGGGATTTATTGGATTGACTTCCATAATTAGAGGCTGGGTGATCCCCAAATGGCTAACTCCAGGTGGGAGAGCCAGAAGGCTCTGTAGTTACTCAGCTCAAGAAGCTGGAAGCCTCAGAACAAGAGGGACTAATGGTACAAGCTTAAGGGATTGAGGCTTAAAGCCTGGAAGCTCCAGGGAGACTTGTTGTGCAAGTCCACATTGAAAGGGTGAGGAGGCTAGAGAGACCAATGCTCAGGGATAATGGCAGACACAGGGCAAGAATCAAGGTGCGATGCTGGCTGTTTTCTTCATCCCTTAGATTTTGTTCCATCTTGGCCCAAGCATGTTGGATGATGCCACTATGTTCAGGGAGGTCCCTCCCAACCCCATCCCCCATGACATTTATCTCTGGAAATGCCCTTGCAGGCACACTCAGAAGTGTGTCTCACTAATCTAATCTCAAGTTAATCATAAAAGTTCTCAGTCACACTACACCTTGTAGCTGGAGAGCAGATAGTTGCAGAGTCCAACCAGGTTCATCTCAGTATCTCTGAGAAGAGAAGGAAGAACAGGAAAATGATTTCCCAGTGAGTCAGACAATGCCTACACTAGCTGAGTCTCAGAAACAACAACAAAGCACACACTACACCCTCAGAGCTAGTAATCCAAGATAACTGTGGGTGATGAGATTGGCCCCCATAAGACAAGATAGTCACAGTGGTTATTAGCACAGGCTCTTTGTATCCAAGCTCTATAAAGGATGAGTCTTTTAGTTGTCCTTAAAACCCAAAATTTCCATGTCTACTTACCATTGTTCTCATTTAAAAAAATTAATAATTATATTAATACTGAAACCCAAGCTCTAATTTTTTCTTGAGCTTAGTATATAAACCTTAAATTCTAATTGTTCAACTTATGTATCTAGAATAGTTAAAAATTAATTTGAGCACAAATATAAATATACTATATCAGAAGTTTTAAAGTAATTACCTTTTTTGAGCAAACAGCACCTTCTCAAGAACTTAAATTATTCTTGGAATCTGTTATGTTTATAAGCATTAAGAATATGTAAATGCCAGTTTTTCTCAAGGTTATGATATTGCTTATGAACTTCATGCATTTCCTCTTAAAATCAAAAGCCTGAAAGAATTGCTCAATTGCATGTCTAATATTGAATCACAAGATTTACCAAGTAGATCCATTAGTCCCTGAATTATTACTTTCAGTCTCAATTATAGCATATTTTCTAGCATGTGATACAGGAGGAGTATATATTTATATTTTTATATTATTTCTCAAGTCTGAATTCTTTGAGCATAGGAAAAGGGGATTGTGATAGTCACTTTTCTCTATTCTGTGATAAAACACTTGTCAACAGCTTCTTAAGTGAGGAAGAGTTTGTTTTGACTCATAGTTTAAGAACACATGTGGTTTACCAGGACCTCAGACGGTGCAGAGATGACTGACTACACTGTGTCCACAGTTGAAAGTAAGACTGGATATAAAATCTCAAGGCCTGTCACCAGCAGCTCGTTTCTCACAGGGAGACCCCACTAACTTTCCAGGGTTGGGGCTGTCCCACTAAGACCACACAGACAAGCTGAATATCTGAGCCATGTATTTGAATCACAAGGTAAGCATGTTTTTAAGCACTGTTGAGTGCTTGCAGCAGAGTGGGCCTTCTGTAGATGAATAGACCATTTTCTATTTACAAAAAGTCTTATACCCAACTCTCAAGTCCTAAAATTCTTTTAATATAGAATCCATTTCTTCTTCATAACTGTTCTACCAGATGACAGAATGAAAGTAATTTCTTTTTTTCCTAATTTTCTTTTATCCCCTAGTTTATCTATTATATATCAATTTCATAGTTTCCTTACCTAGTAGGGTCCAAATCTTATGAATGTTTAAATGATATTTGATTAGATTCTGCACATCTCCATGGCATTGCCTCGTTCTTTCACAACTACTCTGAAGTTCTGTTAACTATGAGTAAGACAATCTGATTTATTTGTGTGTCCCCCAGTAGAAGGCCCTAAGACAGAGACTGGAGTTTAGTGGGAGATAAACACTGAAGTGAGACAGTAATTGTTTCATGAGGTCATTATTTGGAACTGGAGATTAGTGCCAATGGAGAAATTCTTGGAGCCAGCATAGAACGCATGTCTCAGTGTCATTCAAGGGTTGAGGGTTATTTATGTTAAAGTTCCTGAATTCCCAGTATTTTCAATCTACTGCAAAGAGGGGCCGAGTGGGGTCAGCAGTTGGGAGCAAAGAAAGGAAGGAGTTGTGCCACTGTGATCACCAACTTCTTGGTTGTTCACATCTTTCAAAATGTCAGTTGCTACAAACAGCAAAATGCTGTCACAGTGTCTAATGACCATCATCTCTATCAGTGATGGAGATGTTGCTTTATTAATATGTCATCCTCTCCCTGCTCCAAGCTCCAGCTCATTGCAGTGGATTGTCAGCAGCTGGGTGGACAATGGATGTCTAAGGGTTGTTACCATGTCAGGCCTTCCATTGGTTGGGTGGATGACATTTAGGTCTAAAGTCTGGCCTCAGGATCTGCTTCTCTGGGGTTATTATCTAACCATCCTCCCTAATATCATCCATAGGAGAATGATGTGAATATAGAAAACAAATTTGGGAGGTGAAACAAGCACCAGGAAAAAACTGTGGTTTGTACAGACATGCATTATCTGACCAGTTACCACTGTGAGCTGTTGGGATCTAAATACAGTGAGGGTGGCGTCTCTGGAACGTGTGTAGAGTACACACCTCATTGTTTATCGTTGAGATCTTGTGTGTTCACTTGTAACTTCCTTCCACTTTGGTTGGTAGGAAGGATGCTAATTAGATGACATTCTGAATCTGCAATAAAGTGGTTAGAAAGAAATTCAGATGCTAGGAGTAGGAAGCCAAGCACACACACATTGAAATGTATGGGTGGGAGGATATTAAAAAGCACACAGGATTACTTTACTTACTGATCGAGAGAATTTTACTCTAATTTGATAGTAGGTGTTTAGATAAATTGAAAGTGCTTAAAATGAAATTTCAGTAAATTAGAATTTCTAAAATTGTCAAAACCCTTTAAACAAAAGCATCTTCAAAATGCTGCATACCAAGTATGACTTTGTTAAAGACATATGTGTTTGGTTGATTCATTTAAGCCAAAGTTATTTACTTTTACTTTTGCTAATAAGACTTCCAGAGGTAGACATGATGGAGAATAAACATGTTTCTTGGCTCATTAGGAAAGAATATGAGTCATGCTTATATAGATAGGCAGAGATTTGTTTAGAGAGGCATTAGCACAGCTGAATGGAAATGTAACTACTTTAGAACAAGTAAATAAATTAGCTCTGGGGCTTGTAACCTTTTGGTAGCACAAGACAGCATCAGAGAAACTAGAAATGTTTTATTTTTTGTGGTGATGGTGGTGGCACACGCCATTAATCCCAGCACTTGGGAGGCAGTGGCAGGCAGATCTCTGAGTTCGAGACCAGCCTGGTCTGCAGAGTGAGTGAGTGAGTGAGTTCCAGGACAGTCAGGGCTACACAGAGAAACCCTGTCTTGAAAAACAAACAAACAAAAAAAAAACAAACAAAAAAGGAAATGTTTTACTTTGATATTTAGCATAATGGAGACATCTCAGAGGAGAAGATTTGGAAGAGATCTGGGGGGATATTATAATGCTACATGAACTTACATTAGTGAGATGACCACATTAAAACTGCCCACACAAGAGCCCTATTAAGAGCCCTGAGAGAAGGCTCAGTGGGAGGAGGAGTCAAGCTTGCTGCCTAGGCAGATGATTAGAATTCAGTGACCAGAATCCACATGGTAGCCAACATTGAGGAAACACGATCCATTACATAAAGTGCTTTGACTTGACTGCAGTAACAAAATAATTTGGGTTGTGTGTAGGAAAGCACAGAACCAGCCTCTTGATTTCCTATTCACTGGGTCGCTTATGCTCCTACTCATGAAGCGTTTGACTTCTATCCACTGAAATCAGTAGTGCCATTCAGCATGTCATTATATGACAAGTGTTTTTGCTAGATTCCATGCAATATAAAAACCAAGTTTAGTAGTTAAGGCTCATGGGCTAACTAGTGGTCAAGATACGGAAAAAAAAAAATCCCAACTCGGTTATAGAAAACACAGGAGGCTCAGACGTCTGTTGAGAAGTGTTGCATTGTGTGACATTACCCAGGGAGACAGGGACAAAGTTCTGCTCACCGAGCTAGGGCCCTGAGCACAGACCAAAGAAACACTTCTACCCATGCCTGCCTTGGTGTGCCAGTGAGTTTATTGGGGTTACCCAAAAGAGTGTGGGTGAGCGGTTACTTAATGGGGCATGTGCTAGCCAAAGGCAGCTACGTCACCGAAATGGGTTACAACTCATGAACCCCCCCCTCGCTGGAGCTCCCTTCAGGACCTCTGGGCAACCTGGCCAGGCAGAAGCCTTTCTCCCTAGCAGTTACCTACTGCCTAGGCAGGTAGCCTTGGGAGCTGTTTTGTGAGAAGTCTTGAGACTTCTTAGTTTTGTTGACTTCCAGAGACATTAGAAGCCCCCTTCCGGGGAGGAACAGCTCGGTGCGGAGGAAACAGCAAATACACAACATACTGCTTCACAGGACTGCTAGGGACTCCTCCATAAAATTAGAGGCTAAGCAAACTCCACCAGGTGTGAAAGAAATGCTTGGCCTTGCATGGCTAGTAGCCCAATGGGAGAGGGTTTCTGAATGATCTTTCAAAGCAAGGTAGATTAACCCCTAAGGGAAATTCTCTTAGGCAGACAGTGCTTCCCATTAGGAAAGAAGCCGGTTTTCCCTTTGCAGAAGTGGACCGAGTGGACACCCATGCAGCACACAGTGATACCTATGAACCCTAGTGGCACTGAGTGCGTGTTTCTGTGTGTGTGTATATGTATATGTGTGAGTGTGTATATCTGTGTGTGTGTGTGTGTGTGTGTGTGAGAGAGAGAGAGAGAGAGAGAGAGAGAGAGAGAGAGAGAGAGAGAGAAATGTGTGTGGAAGTCAGAGGTGACTCTGGATGGTTTCCTCTCTTCCTCTCTGGCCAGTGGGCTTTGGGGATCCTCCAGTCTCCTCTTGCCTAGCACTAAGGTTGCAGGTAAGGGACACTATGTGGGTGCTGGAGTTCTGAAGTCAGGCCCTGAGGCTTGTACAGCAAACGATGTACCCATTGAGTGTTTCTCCTGCCCCAATTCTATCAACGTTAGGCCCTCCATTTGTTTGTGCAGTTATGTATACTGGTGGCTTGTGGACAACTGAGGATCCCTGAGACCTTTCAGGGGTCTGTGAAATCAAAACTATTTTCACAGTGATATGAGACATTATTTGCTAATAATTCTATGTGGACATTTGTGCTATGTATAAAAATGCCATAAAAACAAAATATGTCATTGAACAGGGATATAGCTCAGTGACAGTACACATGCTTCACATGCGTGAGGCCTTCTGTTCACTCTCCACTATTACAAAGTGAAAATTTATTAATTTTGTGATATTAACTGCTGATCTATTTGCATGACAAAAGGAGATATCCCCATAGGCACTACTATTGCATACTGAAGTTCCTGTTATTTTTTCCAGACAGGGTCTCATTCTATAGTGGAGGCTGGCATAGAACTTACTATGCAATGTAGGCCTGCCTCAAATTCATGACAATCCTCCTGCCTCGGCCTTCCACATACAGGAGATACAGATGAGTCAGCTTTTTGTCTTAAGGTGAAGAGTTTTTCTGTGGGATGTACTGTGAGTTGAGCTAGAAATTTATCATGAGACACACTATTTTACTTCAAGAATGTTCTGAGATAAACATCATAATTTGGACTTGGGGATTTGGCCTTTGGGTATTTAATGAATGAGTGAACAGAGCTGGGTGCTTTGAGGAAAGACTGTGGTCAACAATAAAAACCTTTCAAGTGCAAAGTAGAGCTTTAGGAACCTTAAATCTGCGGAAATGAGCACAGAAACTTTCTAATACTTTTATAATGAGAATGACATTTATAAATACTAGTCTAAAAACCATGTAAGGAGATGTACCAGTATTTGGAAGGTGTCGTAATTTTTTTGTCAGCTAGACATGCACTAGTGTTATCTGGGAAGATGAACCTCAATGAGAAAATGCCTCCAATTGGATTGGCTTGTAGGCAAATCCATGGTGCGTTTTCTTGTTTAATAATTGATTTGGGAGGGTCCAGCCTACTGTGGCCCATGCCACTCCTGAACAGGTTACCTGGATGGTTTGAAAATGCAGGCTGAGCAAATCATGGGAAGTAAGCCAGTAATCCCTGTACCTTCATGGATTCTGCTTCAGTTTCTGCCTCCAGGTTCCTGCCTTGAGTTCCTGCCTCGGCTTTCCTCATCGATGAACTATAATCAGGATCTGTAAACCAAATAAATCCTTTCCTCACCATTATTCTCCAAGTGACCGGTGAATCATGTCATTAAGTTTTATTCTAACTCAATGGGTGGGCAAGTTAGACCAGCATATCTTAATTAAAGGGGAGAGGTGGATTTCAGGTCTCTCTAACCTTTAAGAAAAAAAATCATTTTTTTGAGTTTTAGCACAGCAGGAAGAATACTCAGAATCATTTGAAAAGACTCTTAAAGCCTTTGACTTTCCAACTACTTGTCTGTGAGTCCACATGGTTCTAATGTAGTTCAGCTGAAGAAACACAGCACAGACAGGGTGAGGTCAGAAGCAGTTATTTGAATCATCTATCAACCTAGTCCTTAAGGAGATTTTCAAAATTATAGGATGATGTTACTCTCTGCTCTGATTTTTAAAAATATAATTATTTTCACAGTGTTATGTAATTAATATATTATAGACTTACTGGTTTTATTTTAAAAGAGATACTTAAGTTTTTTTCTATTTTAATGTTTAGAATGATAAATATTGCTCACAGAAACAGTGTAAAGTTCCCCAGGACTATGACATTTATATTTTCTGTGACAAACCATTTCCACCAACTGGCAGCACTGGATGTATTTAATGTTTACATTCTGTACAAGGAGAATTCAGAGGACAAACAAATTCATTCCTGACACAGATACTGAACCTGTGAAAATAATTCCAGTGACAGCCAAGAGTCTTCAAAGAGACTCAGAGGCATCAGCAGGGTGTTGGGGAAGGTCAGATAGGCTGATTTCAATGCTGAGATCTGGTTACCGCCCATTCTGAGGTGTTCTCTTGATTGATTAATAAAAGTCACTGATGGCCAATTAGCTAGGCAGAAAGAGTATGGGAAGGCAGGACTTCCTGAGATTAGAACAGAAACCCTGCATTTTACACAGAGGATTAGATCATTCCACCAGGAGACATGGAAGCAGATAGATGTGTTTGAGAACACTGGAAGGTAATCACAGGCACACAGTGGTTTGGGATTAGGTGATCCGGGTTAATTAAGATTAGCTAATTGAGAGTCTGCCCAGCTAAGGGTTAAGCGTTAAGACATTAAAAGGTCTTGGTGTGTGTTTAATTATTGGGGAAAGGTCCACGACGGCTTATAGGCCCTCAGTCCAAGCAATCCAGGGACGTCAGACTCCTGGACTCCTGGATTCCCCTCGAACCCAGGTGAATCTCCCTCCAAGGCTGGTTATTCTACCAGCCTAATATAACAACTTATATTAGTTAATAGAGTTTAGGTTACAGGTGGTGTAGGTCACCCTTGGTCCGGGGCTCTTTCCCCAGGACAAATCAGGCAACCGGTTAAGGTGGGCCAGGCTGCCGGCTGCTCTGCTGGCCACTCTGCCGGCCTAATCTTACAGTTTATACTTACTAATAACTACAATTGATAATTAAATTGCACTTTCAACAGGGAGACAAAGATATTCATTAGTTTTCATCAAGCTAAGCTGCCACACCCTTTCTACCTAAATGGTCAAGAACAAACGTTGCATCAAATCTTTTATTTTGAAGTCAGAAAACATATGTATGTATTTAAGGGTTCTGACCAAAATCCCTTACCCTCTTTGGAAAAGACCTGGCCAGCCATTATATTTCCCTGCCTCAGTGAATAGTACAGGGTTGTCACTAATGTGAACGAATGGGTGCTCAAGCTTTGTCCTGCTTCAATTTAGTCTTTAAAAGATGGTTATATCTGCCATTCAAAAGTATGTTCTGGGCAATATCAATACCTCACATTTAAAAGCTAAGAAATGAAAATATTTATCCCTTTCACCTTCTCCCCAGAACCGACTGACTTCTTTTCTTTTCTTTTCTTTTTTTTTTTTGTTTTTGTTTTTTCGAGACAGGGTTTCTCTGTGTAGCCCTGGCTGTCCTGGACTCACTTTGTAGACCAGGCTGGCCTCAAACTCGCAAAGATCCACCTGCCTCTGCCTCCCAAGTGCTGGGATTAAAGGCGTGCGCCACCACCGCCGGGCGCGACTGACTTATTTTCATACCACATGCTAAATGTTAGTTTAGATTTTCATACTCCCAAGTTTTTTTTCCTCTTCCACCCTATAAATGTTCAGAGACAGCTTGGTTCTCAACCTTCCTAATGCTGCAACACTTTAACACAGGCCCTCATGTTTGTGGTGGTCCCCAACCACAAAATTATTTTTGTTGCTGCTTCATAACTGTAATTTTTCTACTATTATGGATAGCATTGTAAATACCTAATATACAGGATATCTTATATGTGACCCTTGAAGAGGTCGTGACCCACAGGTTGGGAACATCTGCTTTAGAAGTAGTGGTTACAGAAATTGCTAAAATTTGTGAAGAATCAGTATAGGCTCAGGACACCTCAGGACCAAGTTCTCAGTACAAAAAATATTTATTTGACTCAGAGGGACAAAGGGAAGGGAATAAGAGACAAAGAGAGGGGACAAAGAATGAAGGAGAAGGAGGAAAGGAATAAGGGAGAGGGGGAAGGGGTACTTGTCCCAGGGGACAGGGGTGAGGGACGATGGCTACAATAAATAAATACCCCTGGATGCAGAGAAGAAGGATGCGGCCCTTAGGCAAATGGCAATTTATAAAGGTAAAAGGGGAAACCCTGTGTTAGGATGAGGTGTTTAACTTTAATTGGGCGTGTTAGTTAGGACAGCCACAGGGCAGCTTTTGGTTGCTGGACTTCAATAGCTGGACCTTGGTGGTCAGCCTCAGGAGGAGGAAGTGGCCAAATAAGGGGATAGACCTTGGGGGATAGCTTTAGGAATATAATCTGACAGTTTTTAGCAAAGCAGAGGGAATGGGGGAGAAGGGCAAGGCCTGCCAGAGTCATGTTTGCAATGCTCAGACTAGCTAGAGTCCCTTCAAGAAATGGCTTGCTGTATCTTTGAAGAGAAGATTCTTCTAGATGGATCGCTCTTTTATTTTCCCCATGAAACGTCAGCTTCCAGTGTGATAAAACACTGCTGCCCATAGGAATGTCTTTCCATTGCCATTGGGAGCATAGGCTCTCAAGTCTCTCCCTCTGCCTACAGAATTGGAATCTGAAATTTAAAGGCGTCCAATTGATGCATAAGTACCATAAAACTTTGGCAAGTAATGTTATGAGGATGCATATCATATTTTCTCCACATTTTTGGTGTGTTTTCTTTTGAGTATTATAGACTTTTACGTCAGTGTAATGTGAGGAAACATAGTCTTCTTCTCAGACTTTTCCCTAGATTGTTACTTTAGGGGCTAGAGAGAAGGCTCCGCATCAAGAGCATTTCTTGCTTTTGCGGAGGACCTGTGTTTGTCCTAGCACCCACATGGTGGTTCAAAGCCATCATAACTCCAGTCCCAGGCAATACAATGCCACCTTTGACCTCCATGGGCACTAGTCATGCACATGGCACACATACGTACAAGAAGGGAAAACACTAATATGTAAAATGAATAAATTTACAAAAGTTTACTTTGAACAAACATTTGGAAATAGTAGTAGTTTCGGCTGTCTTGTTACTGACCATATAATAGCACTGAAAATGTCAGAGCTAAAAAAAGGCCTGACCGCAGGGCCATGGATCTCATACAGAGACTTGATACAATCATTTACTTTTACAGTATTTTGTTTTGTATGAGTCTTCTTTTAATTTTTTTTCTTTGAGAATTTCACATAAAGTGTTTTGATCATAGTCACTCCCAGGCCTCCCTTCACCTCCCTATCCCTTTTGTATTCCCCCCCACCCCTTTTGAAAATAAGCCATCAACTTGAATTTGTGCTACTCACATACTACACGAGCTTTTCTTAATGAAAGGCTTTTTAAATTGCAGACTTTTCCATCTAGCTCTTTATTTGAGTAATGCCCCACAATCATGCATACACACTCACACAAATATACAAGTATATGCACATAGACACATGCACACATATGCACATATGTGCATAGACATGCATGCATTTACACATGTACACACATGCATACATATATAGATGTTTTTTATTGGTGCTGGGGACAAAACCCACGGCCTTGAATATGCTAGGCAAATGCTCAACTACAGATCTACATTCCAAGCCCCAGTCACACACATTTTTATTGGAAAGTGATCAGTTTGCAACATAATCTATGATAGACACATTTAGATGTTCTTTAAAAGACTGTAGTTGTCTGCCAGATACCTGTGGTAGGCCCTCCAAGTGCTAATATCCCACAAAAACTTTGAGATGTGGTGAAGTCACTTTTATAAATAAATTGATCCAAGCATCCTTTTTATACTCTTCAGAAGGTGGCCTGTTTGCACGACCAGCTCTGCCACCCGGCTGCTGTGTGGTGGCTTGCCTTGGTAAGCTGAGATCATTGGCAGACTTCTTGGAAGTAATGAAAGGTCTCTTTATAAAGCCAGAGTGTTTTATAACAGCTGGCTATTTTTACTTCATAGTAACTATCAGGCAAAGTGTAGCACGGCAACACAATGCCATCTTTTCATGCTCTGTGTATTTTAATGCAACTGTCATGTGGAATGTGTTTTTTCCCCCTCAGCTGAAGAGTAGGAAAAAGAAAGTCTTAAATATTATATAGTGACCCAGTACGTACTATGTATTCCTGGCTCTTAATGTCAACTGAATAAGCAAACACAGTTTATAAATATAAGACATAGATCAGACATTCCTGTGTGTAAAGCATTATGTTAATTAAAAATTACAAGCTCATGTTATGCACTTCCTGAATTTAGATGATTGCTCCCTTGTCTCTGGTCTGCTTCCATGTTTTTGTAGTCCAATGGTAAACATTTAAGAGTATGTGCTCTCTGTATGCTGATGAAAATGCCTCTCAAGTGTAAAAGCATTCCATAAGTCCTATAAATCCACTAGCCAGTACTACAGGAGAAAAACATGAATCATTGCTGGTGAGAAGGCTGAATTAACTCGCTGTCAATTTAAGTCATAAAGATTGCTAACAGTGCAGAGGAGTGGAAGACATGCTGCTGGTTAGTAATAGTGAAAGAATGAGAACGTATGTTGACTCAATGACTCAGTTTCCTTCTTTGTCTTCAGGCCTTGATGTTCTGTCTTCTATGTAGTCCATTTTGTTGGAGAGGATTTTAATTAATTAATTAATTAATAATTAGTTAATAATGAGTTTTTTGCTTCTAGCTCCATTTCAACTTAGGTTTTCTTCAGTATTTCTACCTCTTTATTGAATTAAAATTTCATATTCCATATTGTCTTCATTACTTTGTTCAGGCATTTGTGTTTTTTAATTTATTATTATTATTTTTTTACTTCACTCAGTTCATTCCTTTTCTCTTTAATTTTATTTGGGTATTCATTTATGGCCTCTTTGAGTTCCTTGAGCTTTGTGTGTTAGCCTGATTTGAACATTACACAAGGTATAAATGTATGGAAGTAACACATGATATCCCACGATAATGTTCACTTAAACATCAGTAACTTTAATATACGAAGTTTGAATTTATGGAAACTTGGATTTATTTTAAAAGCCATAACAATAAAATGATTGAAGCCTTTGCAAATTTTACAGTCAAAAAGATTGCAATGGACACTAACTATAGAAAAGCAATAAGTATGGGGTTAAATGGGGAAAAAAAGTAAATTAGATAGTATATTTGGTGAAAATAGTTTTGAAAAATCCATAGTAGAAATGATTATGTTAAATATAGAAAACCTAAAGTAATTCATCACAGATGTTTTTCTACAAGAAAGGATACAGGAGATCTTTCGTGAAGCAAGAAAGTTATGCAAAGGTCTGATAAGCACAGAAAAGGTAAGCAAGAGGACAGGTATAAACGTCATTCCCATTTAACACTTGCTTTCAGTGGCTGGAGAGGTGGCTCTGCAGTTACAGCCCTGGCTGCTCTGGCAGAGGTCTTGAGCTTGGTTCCCAGCACCCACGTGGTAGCTCACAACCAACTGTAACTTCAGTTCCAGGGATCTGATCCCCTTTTCTAGACTTTGTGGGCATGCTGTGCACAAGGGGGCATGGACATACATGCAGGCAAAACTCCCATGCACATAAAATAAAATAAATAAAATGTGAAAAATGTTTGCCGTATAATTTCATATTTAGCAAAATATTTTTTTGTTTTTCTTCCATCTTTTATTTTTATTTTTTTAACATTATTTATTTATTGGTTCAGGTTACATCTTCATCATAGGGTCCTCTTTGCACCCCTCCCAGTCCTGCCCTCCCACTCTCTACCTCCTATCCCTTCCATCCTACTCCTCTGGAGTGGAGTGTCCCTACCTAACTGTCCCCCGCCACAGTTCAGCAGTCATATGAGGGCCAAGAGCCTCCTCATACACTGGGGGCCTACAAGGCAGCACCTCTAGGGCAAAGTGTCTCATTCACAGGGAGAGAAAGAAAAAGTCTATGTCCATGTTCCCTTTGGTCCGTTGGTTGTAGTGTAGATATCCTGTACTATATAGCTAAAATCTGACTATAAGTGAATAGATGCCATGTGCATCTTTTTGAGTCTGGGTTAGCTCACTCAGGATGAGCTTCTCTAGTTCCATCCATTTGGCTGCAAATTGCATGATTTCATTGTTTCTGATAGCTAAGTAGTATTCCATTGTGTAGATGGCCGGACATATTAAATCTACTAGAAGAAAAGTTGGAAAAACCCTTGAACTCATTGGCACAGGTGACAACTTCCTGAACAGAACACCAACAGCTCAGGACCTAAGACCATCAATCAATAAATGGGACCTCATGAAACTGAAAAGCTTCTGTAAGGCAAAGGACACTGTCATTCGAACAAAACGGCTGCCTACAGATTCGGAAAAAATCTTCTCCAACCCCACATCTGACAGAGGGCTAATATCCAAAATTTACAAAGAACTCAAGAAATTAAATGCCAAGAAACCAAATAATCCAATCAAAAAATGGGGGAAAGAGCTAAACAGAGAATTCACAAAGAAGGAATTCCTAAAGGCTGAGAGACACTTGAAGAAATGCTCAACATCCTTAACCATCAGAGAAATGCAACTCAAGATGACTCTAAGATTCCATTTCACACCTGTCAGAACGACTAAGATCAAAAGCTCAAATGACAACACATGCTGGCAAGGGTGTGGAGAAAGGGAACCCTCCTCCATTGCTGGTGGGAGTGCAGGCTTGTGCAACCACTATGGAGGTCAGTCTGGCAATATCTTAGAAAACTTGGAATAGCTCTTCCTCGGGACTCAGCCATACCACTTCTGGGTATACATCCAAATGACTCCTCACCTAATCACAAGGAAGTTTCCTCATCTATGTTCATAGCAACCTTATTTGTAATAGCTAGAAACTGGAAACAACCCAGATGTCCCTCAGTTGAAGAATGGATTAAAAAACTGTGGTACATCTACACAATAGAATATTACTCAGCAAAATATTTAAAATGTAGAATGGAGTTTTCAACATATGTGGGAATGAGATACAAAGTAACATAATAGCGAGGCTAAGGAAATTGAGATGTAATTGTCAAGTTCTTTTGGAGGAGGGGTATAATAATGCTTGAAGCTAGTGTCATGATGCACACGTGTCACCCCAGCACTTGGGAGGCCGAGGCTGGAGGTCCCAAGTTGCGGACCAGCCTCGTCTACAAAGTAAAACCCCATCTCTAGTAGTAGTAATAATAATACTTGAGAGTAAACTTTATATTTTAAAGATTTATATTATAAATTCTACAGCAACTAACAAAAATTTCAACTGATAAAACAAACAAACAAACAAAAAAGAAAAGAGAAGAAAGTAATTCCTTCTCTTTCAGAAAGTGGGCATGATTTTCTGGCCACTTCCTCACAGTATGATGCACTTGAGCAAACACTTCTTTTATACGCAATAACTGGTGTTTCAAATCATAGAAGTTTTGAATGTATTTTCTCACAAATGTATAATAAATTAATTTAATTTATTTAAAATTATACATTTTTTATATACTGTTATTTTGGAAACATCAGTTTATATTGGTGGACTTGAAAAACACAAAATATTTGAATTCAGAAGACAAAAAAATTAAAAAGGACAAATTACACAGAGTAGGCCTCAGGAAGAGAAATTATAGGTGAGAACGGGGATAAGATGGAATGAAAGAAGGATTTTGAGAGTAGTAAGTCACAGTAGAGAAAACACACAGACTGATTTGGAACTACTTCTAGTAGGTGAATCATAATAATTTCATGTGACGATACACTATTATGAAAATATCTGTACCATTCAAAGAGAATGGAACTTTTGTTGAATCTCACATCCAGAGTTAATAATACATCTCAAGGTCACTAAAGACTTAAGGCTGACCTCCTACTGTTCATTGTTTGTTTAACCTGCTTTTATGAAAACAATGTAACAATTAACCTTCTATGCTTTGGATTTCCCATGGAGTCAACTGTTACAATGTAAGCTAATGCATAGCTTTAACTCTAAATTAAGTACTCTCCCATGCCAAGAGTAATACATGTGTGTTCATTATGTGTGTTATGATAATCACTTTTTGGAAACAGAAAATTGGCTAAAAGCAGTCTTATACAATGAATATTCACCATAAAAGTTGGACACGACAAATGGGTATTTCTTGATAAACTATGATATTTGTAACGCTGTTTGTTATCCAGGTCAGTTGCACTCTATGAACTGATCTCTTGTAAAAGTCTGTTAATTTCTACAAAGTATCCCTCATCCCTTCCCAGGTGATACTTTCTGTGCTGTTCAATCAAAGACAGATACTCAGGCACAGACACACAGAGACAGGTGTTTTCAAGTGACACTCCACATGCCATTATATCAATGTGTAATACTTTTTTTTGGCATCGTTCATTGAATAGTAATTGATAATTATTTATTGACTACCTACTAGATACTAGGGTCAAGAATACACACTAAATGAGATACAGCCTCAGGCATCAAGAGCCTTCCTGATGCTGGAATATACTACCAAGTAGACAGGTGTGTTTCAGGGCGGTGAGGGCTGCTATACGATGAACACAGGGCATACTGGAGAGCTAGACAGACTCAGGACTAGAGTTTCAGAGATAAGAATATTAAGCTGAGATATCTTGGCTAGAAATAGCTGGTTGGGGGATACAACACCATAATGTATTGTATAGAACACTATACAGTAATGTTCTGGGTGATACAATGGTCCAAAGATATGAACTATGTAGAATTGTCCAAATCAATATCAAAATTTCTACTTTATCCTATTTTATATTGCATTTTTACTTGGTTTATTGAGTTTTCAATTTTCAGCAATTCTGTGTAGGTTGACTGCTAGCTTCATATCTGGGTTGATTTTCCTATTTTATTCATCTTTTTGTTTTGTCTTCTTTGAATTGTTTGAACACACTTCAGATCATTCTTTTGAATTCTTTGTCTGGTAGTTTTTCCAGGTCATTTTCATTAGGTGCTGTTATTATGGGATTAGTAATTTGTGGAGGACATATGTGGTCTTGGTTTTTCCTGTTGCTTTTGTTTCTGTGCTGAGACATGCCCGTCTGGTGTAATTTGTTGGTTGAGCTTGCTTCTTTCTTCTCCCTATTCCCACCCCTCTCTTTCTTATTTGTTCAAGTTGTCTTTCTTCTTTCAATGAAAATGTTTACCATATTTAGGAAAGAATTAGGAAAGTCTTAGTAAAATAAAGATGTGCATTTTCTTTGGTGGGGCTTGTAGATGCAATATCACAATTCTCACCTCAAAGGTGATAAGAAATATTTTTGCCAAATATGAGTGATCATAGTTTATGAATTTATTCTACTCTCACTTTTTAAATAGTAATAGAACAAAAAAAGTCATCAAGACATTTAAGAAATCTCTGACACTGTCTGATGACATTCTTAGCCTTTGTGTGGGTAAAGAAAGCTAGTTCTCTGGACATTCCAAATGATTTACCTGGTGGCCACAGTGCTGTCAGGTCAAGTATAGAGGAGAGCAAAAAAGTGGCTATTAGGGCTAAAGGTGACCCAAGATAATTTGGTTCTGGACTAGCAACATTCTGTACATAAAAAATCAGTAGAAAGTTGAATTTGAGGGTACAGTTGCTTTCTGGAGCTGTTTTCACAGACTGATGTAGAAAGTTTTGGGGAGCACAGCCTGGGTCCCTGGCTGGTTGCCGGGGAGTGTGTGAGGGGTTAGGCTACCAGAACAAAATTCCTGGGAGCTGCATAGGTAGGCCTGGTTCAGGAGGCTCTAGTGTCTGATGAGTGTACCTGGAATGTGGTTTCAGGGTGTGTAGGTAGACCTAAGCAAGAAAGGCCACTACCTCCTGCTTGTTGCAGTGCGTTTCGTGTGTTGCATTTTTAACACTAGTGCTTGGTACAGCTGCTCTATGCTTATCACATGTAACGTCTTATGTCAAAATTAGCACAATTGTTATTAGAAGTTTAATAACAGTATCCTAGGAATTGCATTTGTTTTTCTTTTAAAGTAAGATATGTCCTTCCATTTTATTATTTTAACTTACATATGTATGTATCTGTTTGTATATATGTTTGTGTGTGCTATGCATGTGTGTTTTATGTGTATGTTGTTCTGTGTGCTACTGTCACCCTCTATTTATTCCTTCAAGGCAGGATCTCTCATTGAATCTAGAGTTAGTACACTAGCCAGTAAACCCCAGCAGCTTCTTGCCTTTGCCCCATGTAGCACTGGATGGAACAGGCACACGTACGACTCTACCTGGCATTTTATGCGGGTGCTGGGGATTTGAACTCGGGCTCTCCTGTCTGTGCAGCAAGTTCCCTTACCCACCGAATTGTCTCCCTAGACTTTATTGCAATTATTTAAAATTTGGTTCGAAAACATAATAGATCACTGCAAATGTATGGATGCTACACAGAAAGGAAAACAGCATTTATTACCAATGCTCCTCCTTTACCATTAATCTATTCCCAAACTATTTTAGACTCCCTCACAAAGACGGTTTGAGACTCTATTTGCCATATGGAAAGGAGTTGAAGTGAATTTCTCACTTAGCTTCTTTGTTAACCAATTTTTCTAAAGTGGTCTTTAGTATCCTTGAGCACCTTATATAAGCCAGTATTTCTCTCCCAAGGAAGATTGTGACAAACTGTCAATGGACAAGCCTTCAAGTTAAGGAACTCAGCAAAGTTTGATATTACAAGCACACATATTTTTTTGAGGACTTGTGCATTTCTATAAATACTTTCATGAATGGTTGTTTTCAAAATGTGTATTTCAACTCAAGTAAATTTTACATTGGTCTTTTGATTGTGGTGTGGGAGGTATAAATGGTTTCAGATGTGTGGTGAATTCTTTTCCTTCTTCACTGGAGTTTGTTAAACCACTGCCTACAGAACATGCATTTTCTACCAGACCCTCCTGTCTAAGGCAGTTCACAATTGCCTAAATGCCTTAAAAAATTTCCATACCCATTCTTATTGTTTGAAAGCTATTTGGGGCTCTCAAGAGAAATGCCCTTGAACCATGTGGATACATGTCGCACACCAAATTAGTCCTTTTCTCTGACCTACAGAATGGAAGTATGTTGTTGGGGAAACATATAAACTATATGGTCTATCTGATTTCACTGAAGCTGTTGCAGAGCCATGTGTACCATGGACTGTCTTTGAGAGTTTAGTATTGGCTAAATGAGTACCTGTGTGCATGTGTTAAAGGCCCCATGGATCCCTAGAATGCACCAGTGATGGGCATTATTTCCTGAGAAATGTATTTATGTCATAATGTCTCCTCACTGCTGCTGTAGGCACAAGTCTAAAGTGATATTACATATTGCCATAAAAGGCTATTTGGGATAATATTTATTGAAGTCATTTGATTAATAATTTGAACTGAAAGCCTATCCTTTCTTTCTTTTCTTTTTTTTCCTGCTATTTGGTGTGGATTGTTGGTTGTAAGCATGGTTGCTTAGTTTTGTGGGGTGAATGGAATATATAAGATTAGTGAAAGAAATGAAATTATTTTAATAAAGTTTTAGGAGGGGAGGGAGGGCAAACTATCAAGTTATTAATTTGGCATTATAGATGTAAGGTAATGGGCTGGACTGAAGATGGAGACCTTGTCTTTAAAACAAACAAACAAACAAACAAACAAACAAACAAAGCAAAGTTAACTGCCAAGCTCATAGAAACAAAGCACAGAAAATATTTTAAATGGAAAAATGTGATTTTTCTGAATAATTACTATTTCTTTCAATATAAATCAAACATTTCCAGAAGAAGAAATGAACAAAACAGGATAATGTGTGGTAAGAATTGGACATAAGTGTAAAAATATATTTGCCCTTAACCAAAAGTACTAGAAAGTGGGTGTCAGGAATATTCAACAAGGCTTACCTGGAATGATTCCTAACACTAATATTCACATACATGATAGGCTTTCATTGAAAACTTCATGTTGGAAAAATTTTCATACGTTGTAGTGGATGTGCCAAAGTGTGAACTGCCTTCAAGACAAGCTGTGTTTCTATAAAGGGCTCATATAGCCAAAGCAAGCTCATGCACATTGTATTGGGGCATTTTTGAGGTCATTCTCTATCATAAAACATGTAAACAGTTATAAACATAACCAAATGTAAACAGTTAAAAAAATAACCACAACCCACTGTCACTTCACTGTCTGCAGCACGGCAGCAAGCTGTGCCTGATTACTAAGTATAGATCTATTCTGGTAACACACTTAAAAACTGTTGGCCTAGAGGACCCTGGCTATGCTAAACACCCATGTATTATGAGTTATCAGGAATTTTCTGTTAGCAGTAGAAAATGGCATCACAAGACCTTACTTAATTGCAGCATACAGACTATTGGATTGAGCTGTTCAGCCAGCAACACTATTGATTATATTTCTAAGATAAGTGTACTTGATGGAAACTTGAAATCAATACATCTTTTTTCATTAGGACTTCAAATCATTTTTTTTTTTAGTGGAGGTGATGGTGACTCATCTGGGACTATAATTTGATAAATAATGGATTAGAAGAATGACCAGATTGTACTGCTCTCAACCAGGGTTTTCTGGGAGCTCTGGTTGTGTAGAACACCATTTCTAGAGAATCAGGACTTGTACATTGCTGAATGAACATGCTAGTAATGAGTCAGGCATTCCTTTCTTTTCTTTTTAGTAAAGGTGACGTTTTGGTAGTGAAAAGTTGTGGTTAGGATGACTGTAGTGACGACATCTGCAAAGGGGGATGGAGACTTGGAAAGCAGCAAGTCTGGTATTTCTCCACTGGAGAAATAAGAAATTAACAACAACAGAGAACATGGCAGAGGCTAGAGAGAAGGCTCTGTGGTTAAAATTACTGGCTGGACCTCCAGAGGACCTGGGTTCAATTCCCAGCACCCACATAGTGGCTCTCAACCAGCTATAATTCCAGTTTTAGGGTATCTGATGCCTTCTTCTGAACTCCACAGGCATCAAATACATACATACATACATACATAAATACATACATACATACATGCTGGGAAGACACTCTTACACATAAAATAAATCTCAAAAAAAGACATGGCATGTAACAGTAAATTTTTATTTATCAAACATATATTTATTAATACTTAGTTAATAATTACCTAATATTTACCTATAGAGTTCCTAAATCCTAAAGCCTGAACCCTAACTCTAAGACCTAATCTAAAACACCCTAATACCTATAAAACAAACACTTAACACTAACCTAAAGTTTCTTAAAAGGATATTCTCTCAGATTAACTTTTGGCGTGGATCCGTATGAGTGGTTAATTTCGGCCAAGTCTTTCATTCTTATAGTCTGTGAATCTCGTTCATCAGATCTTAAGGCAGTTTTATAAATTTAATCTGTTTCAACCATTGAAGTGGGGTGGTCAAGCAAGAATTTCCTCTGCAGTCTTAGAGCCCAATTATTTACAAGATGAAAAGTTTTCCTAGGTTCACCATTCAGATGATTTGGGCCTCCAGGGATGTCACTCCAGGGTTCCGTCAAATCCGATGCCCCCAGACTCTGAGGGGGAGACAACTCCCTGCCTAGATGCTCCAGAGTACCGGGGAGAATCTGTCCCTGGACCTGTGACAGGTTGGTGCAAGATGGTGAGGACTCCTGGCAAGACAGTGATGCTGCTCTGCCAGATGAGGAGGAAGGCGGGTGAGTCAGGAGGAGTCCTGTGTCCACGTGAATCTTGATTTAAATCTCTTCACCTGTTGTAATGAATTGGCAGCATGATTTTTGGCAGGAGTTTTCCTGAGCTTACAAGTCATGCCCTTGGGCAATGTGCCCCTTCATAGCTTTTCTTGAAATGGGTTTGAGGAGCAGCAGGAGGTCAGGAGATTGCATTATCTGTCGTGAAAATCTGGAGTTCTTTTCCACAGTGTCATTGCTATGGTTCCTGGTGGGCTCCCAAGGACATGCCACATCTAGATGTAAATCTTTTACCTGAAAGTCCAGGCTTTTGCTATTCCAAGATCCCTATGCTACTAAATGCTATCACTAACCCCACCACAATGGTAGTTGGGCATGGCGGCTCACACTGAATCCTAGCACTCATGGGATTTAGGCTGAAAGGCTGTGAACCTGGGGCCAGCCTGGGCTATGCAGTAAGTTGTAGGCCCACCTGGGCTGCAGAATGCAACCCCCCCTTTTTAAAAAATCACCCAAAAGCAAAACAGAACTCTAAGTAAAACATTAAAAGTCTCACAAAACACTAAAGATGTTCTAAATATAATTCATTTTTAATGTAATCTAAATTTTTTTTTCAGAAGGAGAAACTAGAATAGGAAGAGTTAAGTGAGGAAGGGAACAGGAAGATAGAGTAAAGGAGGGAATTTGGGGATAATTAAGATTTTATGGAAACCTACTACTCTAGAGCTTTCCCATAATATATAGAAAGAATTTAAGTGGAATTACCATATGATAAGGGAGAAAATACCTGTCTTGGATAGGGTTTTTACTGCTGTGAAGAGACACCATGGCTATGACAACTCTTATAAAGGAAAACATTTAATTGGAGCTGGCTTACAGTTCAGAAGTTTAATCCAATATCATCATGGCAGGAAGCATGGCATTCAGACAGACACAGCGCTGGGGATGGAGCTGAGAGTTCTACATCTTGACCAGTAGGTAGCAGGAAGAAAACTGAGACACACTTCCTCCAACAAAGTCATGCCTTCTCCAACAAGGGCATACCTTCTAATAATGCCACTCCCTATGGATTTATGGGGGCCATTTTTATTCAAACCATCACAATGCCCCAACTATACATCTACTACCATCAAGTAAAAATCCCAGTACCAGGAATAGGCTACTTCTTGTTGAGTTATCGGCCAAATGAGTCCCCTAGACTCCCAAAAATATCACAGGCTATTGCCAATGTTATTGGTTACCCTCCACAACCTGATGGTAAGATCTTCTTACAGCTAGTACCCAATTACAAGTTTCACTGCTACTGACTAGTGTTCAAAGTACTGGAAGCTACTATTCGTGCCACTAGAAAAAAAGAGTAATCATCAGTCTCACTCTGCTATGGTTGCTGAGAATGACAACAATGACCATGACCTGCTTGTAAGACTTACTGGTACACTAAGGGCACAAATGTTATAAAAATATTCTACTTTTTGGTTGGATTAAAGGTCTACTCCATGAGATGGAACCTATGCCTGTCACTATTAATGAAACCGAAAACCTAACACTAGATAGGTCATAGTCCCTAAGGGCAAAACCTACTAGTACACTACTAAATGAATAGAACAAAGAAAGGACTCACAATGGCATATTACTATACCCATAGACCACCATAACACTTAACCCTCATCCGAGAATCCTCTTTTTGCAGTAGGAGGCAAATGACACAGAGACTCACCACTGGACAATGTGCAGAGTGTGAGACTTTGGGACACTCAGTTCTAAATGGGATGTCTTCATTAAACTCCTCCCCTCAAGGGCCAGGGGTCTTTGTGAAAGAAGAGGTGGAAAGTCTGTAAGAGCCAGAGGTGATAGATGACTCCAAGGAAGCAGTGTCTTGCAGACATAACAAGTTGATACATAAATTCACAGAGACTGAGGCAGCATGCACAAGACCTGTACAGATTCAAGCTAGACTATATCCCAGCACAGAAAACAGGAGGTGGAAAAAAGTCCAACTCCTAATCAAGAAGCTATTTGCAACTGATAAATGCTAGAAGAGGAAAAAATGAGGTGGTTTTTTTTTTTTTTTTGATGATGATACCATGTTTATTAACCACAGTCCAGGGCAGGCCCCATGCTCAGGAATAATTGACCAACACAAAATGTATTCCATTTTCTGTGGGCTTTGTTGTTGTTATTATGTTGGTTTTTTTGTTTGTTTTATTTTGTTGTTGCTTTTGAAAAACAGTAAGAGTAAGAAGTCACGTGGGTAGGGATGTGGACTTGGAGGACTTGAAGAAGGGTAAAGAATGTGATTAAAATGTATTGTGTGAAAAATTTAAAAATAAAAATTTAATTAAGAGGAACATAAATTACATTGAGAATTTATAAAAGATCACAGTGCCTTTATTTACCATTTAATAAGAGAAACAATGAAAGAGATTTTCTTTGACACTTAAAGCATAAGTGATTCTTCAATACTCAGTGATAATTTCTCAACATTAAAATAAGGGGCACTGGGGTATATGTGAAGACTTTCTTATACTAGGAATATCCAAGTACCAACTAGAACGCTTTTTTTTTTTTGTGGTGTGAGCTGGAAGAGCATTATGGCTTTGGTACCTTAAAATCTAAAGGGAAAATAAAAACAAATGTTCTGGTTAGTGATACTAGTGATAACAGGTATTTACCGGATCCCTGTCCTGTTCCAGGTGTGGTTTACCTGATCAGTCTTTCCTGAATTCTTTTAAAGGGTATTGTTTATTTATATTTAGCAGCTGAAGAAATGAAGGCACAGAGAGCAAATTGCCCATGTCACAGTGTCATGTAGTTAATATGTGACCATAAAACCCAGTCTGCGGGAGCTGCAGAGGTGGCTCAGTGGGCAGAAATGCTTGTCTTGGAAGCCTAGGACTTGAATTTAGGCAGCTGTATAAAAGAGTGGCCATGGCCATGTGGGCCTGTAACCCCAGTCCTGGGAGGGCTGGTGGAAGGAGGATTCTTTAGGCCTGCTGGCTGTCACCTCAGCCTTGCCAAATAAAAAAAAAAACAAAAACAAAAAAACCAGTGACCTCCAGGTTCAATGACATATCCTGTCTTAGCAGAATAAGGCAGGGAGTGATAGAGTAGGACAGCTGATGTCCGCTTTTGATTTCTGTATGTGTACCTGCACATACATGTGTACAGAGCACACATACAGACACAGAGACACACAAACACATAGACAGACATCACAGAGACACATACACAAACAGAGACAATACACAACAGAGGCACACACAGACACACAGAGACACACACACACACACAGACACACACATCGTACACAGACACACACACAGACACATACACACACAGGCACATACAAAGACACACATAGATCCCCCCACATATATACACACAGACACATAGACATACATACACACACACCACACACAGGCAAACACACATCAGTACCAAATCTATGCATTGCAGCATGCTGGGAATGAGCTCTATCCTTCCTCCCCTATCCCTCTGTTTCTATTTTCTGTTTCTCTATCTTTTGCTCTTTCTTCCTTTCTTCTCAGCTTTATTAGGTTATAACTGGCAGATTGAAATCATACATTTCATTTAAAGTGTATGAGTTGATGTTTTCCTACGTCCATTCATTGTGAAAAGCCACCACAATCAAGCTAATTAACACACCATTACTTCACGTAACTGTGTGTCCCATTAATCACTATAGGTCTACCTCACAGTAAGTTTCTATCATGTGGTTTGGTCTTGTTGAATAACCCCTCTGTTTGTATTATACACTGTGTGTGTAAATAAGACACAGAGTTTGTTCACTGGACAGGACTGAAGCTTTGCACCCTTGACTGGCATCTCACTTTTCTCCCCAGGTCCCGGAAACCCAACAATTGCATTCTGCCTTGTGCTTCTGTGAGTTCCACTATTTTATACTCCATGTATAGTGAGATCACTGGACGTTTGTCTTTCTGTTTTGGTTTCTGTGAGCTCCACTAATTTATACTCCATGTATAGTGAGATCACGGGATGTTTGTCTTTCTGCCTTGTGCTTCTGTGAGCTCCACTATTTTATACTCCATTTATAGTGAGATCACGGGACGTTTGTCTTTCTTTGCCTGGTTTACTTAATTTTGCACAATGTCCTTTAGATGGATTGTGGTGTTACAAATGACAAAATTTTCTTCTTTTTAAAGGCTGAGTAATGTTTACTTCCACTCTTATCCCGTGGTGGTGTGTGTGTGTCTGCTTCACCCAAATGTCTTTTTCTTCTTTGTCCACTGTGGCTATGGGGAAATATACCATTCTCTGAGAGTTTCTTGTAACCCACAACTCAGTTTGGGGTGTTACCCAAAATGTAGCAATGGGACCTTCACAGACTGTTTCCCAATTTGTCAAAGAGGCAAAATGAACTGCCTTGTCTGGATATTTCATGCCTCATTTTTTTTTCCATGATTCTCACTTTGGTAAACCTTTGAAGAAGCCATACATTCTGAGGTGAATACTAAATAAAAGAATTGAAAAGAAAAAGGGAAATAAAGCAAAGCTGGAATCTGAATTTCTGCTGAGTTCAATGAGTTTCTGAAGCTCTCGTCTCTTAGTTGTTTGCTTTTAACACAGATGGTTGTGCTCTTTCAGTTCATTTCATCTCATCTCATCTCTCTCTTTCTCTCTCTCTCTTTGTTTTTGTTTTTTTTTTTCTTGAGGCAGGATCTCACTGAGTGACAGTGGCTGCTGTCCTGGACTCACTCTGTAGACCAGGCTGTCCTGGAACTCACAGAGATCCACCTGTTTCTGCCTCCTGAGTCCTGGAATTAAAGGTGTGCACCACTAGGTTGTTGTACTTTTAAAATAGCTCTTTGGCACAAACAACAGATTGATTGTCAGAGAGACTGAATCTGTTGGATCAGTGAATGCAATTAGAGGAAAGAAATTGTATGCTACAGTTTTGTGGTAGCAATAAGATATTATTTAGTTACCGGGTTTTGATATTTTATCAGCTCTAAAGTATCTGTACTAGAGTATTAAGTAATTGTATTCACAGTATAATTTGTGACCTTTAGAGTGTGTGTTCTTATTAATTCTTACTTTGTAGACAAGTGCTCTGTGGCTAGCCTCATGAAGGCCTTTGAGACCAGGAAGAAGAGAATCCTAAAAATGCTTTCACAAAATAGTGATAATTCATTTGTCAGATCTGGAAACTTTAAATGCAGAGAGCATAGCTGTCATTATGGTTGTGGTAGGGCTGCAGATGAGTTCCATTAAAAAATTATTTATTACTGAATGAAAATGAGGACATGTCAGCTCCAAGGTGTGGTTGAGGGGAAAGTTTTTATTGTAGATATGAGGGAGAGAACAGCCAGAGGCATTTGGAAGAGTCCAGAGCAGGAGAGAAAGTAGTACACTAGACATGGCCAGTGGACTGGAGGGGACTGGAGAGTGGCTGAGAGGACAATGAGAGAGGCAGAGAGGACAATGAGAGAGGCAGAGAGAGGAGAAGAAGAAGTAGATCCAGAGAGAGCCAAGGGAACCAAAAGAACTGGGGCCAGAATGGCAAGGCTATGTAGGAAAGGGAAGCTGGGGGACGGGAAGTGAAGCCCCTGGAGTGGAGAGGTGTAAGGTAGGGGGCAGGGTGAGAGTGCTGAGCGGAGTCACGTGCACTGAGGGAGTCTGGAGTCCAGTCAGCCACTTTGGTATGCTAATACGCACCACACTTAGCCGTTGCCCAGGGTTTCTTTGGGACCTGACAATTACTTTATTTGTATGATGGGTGATTTGCCTGCTGGAAATTGAACTCAGATCTTCTGGGAGAGTTCCAGTGCTCTCAGCTGCTGCATTTCTCCAGCCCCTGCAGATGGGTTATTTAGTTAGTGACTGAAGATTTTCTTCCCCACCTCCTTTCTCTCCTCCCATCTCCCTCTCTCCTTCCCTTCCATCCATTCCCTTTTTATTATTGTCATCTTTCCTCATCCCACTCAAGATACCCCAAGCAGCATTCTAACACCCTTTTGGTTCTAGCATTTTCTGAAGGGTGGATGGCCAAGGCAATGGGATTATAAGGAGAGTGTCTTCAAGAAATTTGTTGAGCATGAGAGTATGGAGATTAACTTCTCTCTCTTTTCCACTCCTGCTTTCCCTCCCTCTCTTTCTTCCCACCCTCCTTTTCTTCCCTTCCCTCCCCCATCTCCACTTTCTGGAATTTGTTTAGCTGGAACTGCTTCTGACTCATTTAATCAATATTTACTATGCTCTAATCCACATGCCTGGAAGATTTTCTTCCCTAAATGCCAACCTGGCCCTGGGACTCTCATAGGAACTGCCTCTTTAGGTGTATTGTCTCTATTTAGTACTGGATCCTTAGGTGCCTCAGGCATCAGAGTAATTGGGGCAACATTTACACCACTGTATACATGCTAGGTTTAAGGAATTATGCAAGATATTGGGAATGAGCAGAAAGGGGGAAAAAAGCATTAACGCACTCCTTAATGAGCTTGCAGCCTAGTAAAAGGATTATAGGCCCCAACATTATGTGACATCTCAAGGTTCTGCTTCTCTTATAGCCTGGTAGGCAGAGGGTGGAGCACCATCACGGACTGGGGATGTAGCAATGAGGAGCAGTGTGTCTGGAATCTTCCAGGGATTAGGAAAGTGCTGGAATTACATTCTCAGAGATGCAGTCTGGGGGCTGGTAAGGGTTTTATGGAGTAATAAAACCATCTGATTTCATACTTTATATTTTCAAATTCTTTACATTACTTTTTTATTTGGGAATAATTTCAGCTTTATAGAAATGTTGCAAGAACAGTGGCACCCATGATGCACATGTCTAGTTTACACAAATCACCTGATAGCAACACACAGTAGTTTCCACACACAGATTAATATTTTGGGTCATTTTAGAGTAAGTTTCCTCCATCATAGTACAATACCACCAAATATTCCTAAAGATTTTAGTGGGTACTTGTTTTCTTGCTTTGTTTTTGAGACAGGATCTTGTAACTCAAGCTAGCCTGATGCTGTGGCATTGACCTTTGTGAGGGATACATTGCCCCCTTTTCTAAAAGATTACGCTCCTCATTTTAGGGCCACCTGGAGATTCTCCAGGCTCAGAACACTACGCACACGTCAGCTGGAAGATAAAAAAGAGCCTCGATGTCACTTTCTTAGAGTGTCATATTTGCAGACACATTGTGTCATCTACCTGCCTTCATGGAAATGCTACTTTTCTTTACCTGGTTGCAGTAAGGTCAATTTCTTCTCCTCCCTTGTCTCTTCTTCCTCCTCTTTTTTCTCCTTGCCCTCCTTCTTTTCCTATTTATCTCTATTCTCCTCCTCTTACCTCTCTTCTTCTCTTCCTCTTCTTTATTTATCTCGACACAAACAAGTTTCCCAGTGGAGAAGTCCAGTTTCTCTTCAGAAATTTCTATCAGATTTAGCACCACTGCTAACTTACTTGAGCCAGTCTTTATCATGACTGTGTAAAGATGATAGTGAACATGTTTATCATTTATCAGCCAGTTTCACTTATAAGTGAGAAATCTCCCCTTATGATTCTTCTTCATTATTTACACGGATGCAAGCTATCTTGTTTTTCCACATTTACAGTTGGTGACCATTGTTTGGGTACTTTTTCACTTCTTTTTTAAAAGTTTTTATTATTTTATTTTATTTTTTAAATGCTAAGGTATTTATTTATTTGTTTATTTATTTTAAAAAATTTTTAATTTATTTGTTATGTATATGCCTGCAGGCCAGAAGAGGGCACCAGATCACATTATAGATGGTTGTGAGCCACCTGTGGTTGCTGGGAATTGAACTCAGGACCTCTGGAAGAGCAGTCAGTGCTCAACCTCTGAGCCATCTCTCCAGTCCACCTTTTCACTTCTGAGCATAACAACATATTTTTCTGTGTCCCCAAATCAACCCTGGAATAAGCTATTTGTCCAAGGATGGCTGGTACATGTATGAATGGTATTAGAGACCAATATCTCAGTGTTAAAGTAGACACATGACTATTTGCCTGGCTCTAAAGAAGGAGGAGGAAATACAAATGCATACATAAATATAGATCCAGATGTGCACAATACCCTCATGCATATCCATCTCCCAGCATATTTGCATGTGTACATATGAGTTTGTATGTTTTCCTGCTGTGTTTTAACACTACTAATCATATTCTCCTCCTACAGGCATGTTCATGTTGTTCTCTCCTATGTCCTTTATTCCCTGTTTTTTTGTGTGGCCAACTCTTACCATCTATTTGTGTGTGTGTGTGTGTGTGTGTGTGTGTGTGTGTGTGTGTATGTTTGAATTTCTCCTGTCAGGCAAAATAAGCTGGTAACATAATGTTTCCTTCTAGTCCCCATCCCCCCTTTTACAGAAAGGGTCCATACTGTATGTGGAAACATATATAAGGATGCATATAAGTTTGTTTTACCCTGCAAGATGATATATATATATTAGAAACCCTACATATTAGTTCATAAATACCATCCTTTTTCTTTTTATAGTTCCATAACAGTCAATTGTATGTATGTTCCATGGTTTCTGTCAGTCTCTTATATTTAACCGTGTACCTGGTTTTTATGGTTTTACATTTGCAAATGATTCTGCAATGAACATCTTTTTTTTGAGTTTTTTATTTGATTTTTTCCTTTATTTTTTATTTCTTCAAGTTACATCTCAATCGCAGTCCCCTCCCTATTCCCTCTCCAGTCCCACCCTCCCACCCTCAACCCCCCATCCTCTTCCCTTTTTTTTTCTTTTAAGTTTAAGGTATATCTTATTTCCCCCTACAGTTTCCCCTTTCAGTCCAACAAATGGCTCTTTCTATTATAATAATAAATACAATACAGTACAGCAGAGGTAATTAGGCCACAATTATGAGGGTTATATGGCTTAACATACATTCCCAATGACCAGTCCATATGTATTTGGTACCTGACTTTAACATTCTACTATCTAACCATCTCCATGAGTTTAAAGTTCTATATCTGACTCAACATTCATACTAATTGCAACACAATTTTAAAAGTATCTTCTTAGATGTATAACACTCTCTTGACTCCTAAACAACTCAAAATTTAATTATGAGACTCTAGCTATCTGTTCTTCAATCACCTCAGAGACCTGAGAGGGATAAATATATCTGATTTTATAGGACGTACAGGGTCTGAAGCTTCCCAAACTAAGAAATGACATACCTGTGGCTGCCTGGACAATTCCCATTTTCTCTCCATACATTACAGCATCGCTCTTCAGTCGTTTGGCCCCGTTTCTCTGACAGACATTGATTGTAGAGCAGGGGTTATGAAGGACTTACCTACCCTGTCTTGGCAGAGCTAGGCTGTCGACTTACCTGCTTCCAGGTTTTGTCCTTTTTGGACAGCATTCTGTCTACAGTTGGAGCAAGGGGCTTTTCCTGCCAAGAGATAGGCTTGAGACTAATTCAATCATCTCCCACTGGAGATTCTTCAATGCTCATCTTCTACTTGGAGGGGAATAGGGGGTGCTGTCAGGAGTTGATATGTCTTGATATAAAAAAATCTAAAGTTACGAAAACATCTTTGAATGCCATATTCTGCAGATCTCTTGAGGTTTTTGAAGAGGGCCCTATCTATCTCTTATATTAGGATAAGCTGATGTTGCTTGTCTCTTAGCAGCTTTATTTCTGATTAGCTTAGCAAGTAACTGTAATAGGCTGTCAGAATGACTGGCTTGCATAACCATTAGTTTGGATTTCTTAATTATCCTAAACAGTTCATGACAGTTAGTAGTAAAAGGCCGAAACATCACATTTCATTTTTTTTCTTTACCTCCTAACCCTTCCATCCCATTTCTCTGGGGTGGGGTGTCCTTATATAACAGTCCCTCATCTCAGTTGAGAGGTCGTATGAGGGCCAAGAGCCTCTTCATTCATTGGGGATCTACGAAGCAGTACCATCAGTGAAAAGTGTCTCGTTGCCTGGGAGAGAGAACTACTAAACAAACAAATCAATAAGCATACAATAGATAAAAAAGTCTAAAAAATAGAAAAAAATATAACTAATATATAAAAAATAAATAAAAAATAAAAATTAAAAATAAGAATTCTATGTCCAAGTTCACTTTGGTGTGTTAGTTGTAGTATTGATACCTTCTACTATATAGCTAAAAACCTACTATAAGTGAATAGATGCCATATGTGCCCTTCTGAGTCTGGGTTAGTTCACTCAGGATGAGCTTTTCTAGTTCCATCCATTTGGCTGCAAATTGCATAATTTCATTGTTCCTGATAGCTGAATAATATTCCATTGTGTAGATGTACCACAGTTTTTTAACCCATTCTTCGGTTGAGGGACATCTGGGTTGTTTCCAGTTTCTAGCTATTACAAATAAGGCTGCTATAAACATAGATGAGGAAACTTCCTTATGATTCCGTGAAGAGGCATTTGGGTGTATACCCAGAAGTGGTATGGCTGGGTCCTGAGGCAAAGCTATTCCAAGTTTTCTAAGATATCGCCAGACTGACCTCCATAGTGGTTGCACAAGCCTGCACTCCCACCAGCAATGGAGTAGGGTACCCCTTTCTCCACACCCTCCCCAGCATGTGCTGTCATTTGAGTTTTTGATCCTAGCCATTCTGACAGGTGTGAGATGGAATCTCAGAGTCATCTTGAGTTGCATTTCTCTGATGATTAAGGATGTTGAGCATTTCTTCAAGTGTCTCTCAGCCATTAGGGATTCCTCCTTTGTGAATTCTCTATTTAGCTCTGTCCCCCATTTTTTGATTGGATTATTTGGTTTCTTGGCATTTAATTTCTTGAGTTCTTTGTAGATTTTGGATATTGGCCCTCTGTCAGATGTGGGGTTGGTGAAGATTTTCTCCCAGTCTGTAGGCTGCCGTTTTGTTTGAATGACAGTGTCCTTTGCCTTACAGAAGCTTTTCAGTTTCATGAGGTCCCATTTATTGATTGTTGATCTCAAGTCCTGAGCTGTTGGTGTTCTGTTCAGGAAGTTGTTGCCTGTGCCAATTAGTTCGGGGGTTTCTCCCACTTTATCTTCTAGTAGATTTAGTGTGACTGGCCTTATGTTAAGGTCTTTGATCCACTTGAACTTAAGTTTTGTACAAGGTGATAAGTATGGGTCTAACTTCATTCTTTTACAAATGGACATCCAGTTGGACCAGCACCATTTCTTGAACTTGCTGTCCTTCTTCCATTGTGCTGTTTTGGCTTCTTGGTCAAAAATTAGGTGGCGAAAAGTGTGTGGGTCTATTTCTGGATCTTCAATTTGATTCCATTGATCTTCTGGTCTGTTTCTATACCAATACCATGTTGTTTTTACAACGATTGCTCTGTAGTACAGCTTGAAATCTGGGATGGTGATACCACAGATGTTTTTTTATTGTACAGGATTGATTTAGCTATTCTGGGCTTTTTGTTGTTCCATATGAAATTGAGAATAGCTCTTTCCAAGTCTATAAAAAATTTCGTTGGTATTTTGATAGGAACTGCATGAATCTATATATTGCTTTTGGTAGGATGGCCATTTTATTATGTTGATCCTACCTATCCATGAGCATGGGAGATCTTTCCATCTTCTAAAGGCCTCTTCCATTTCTTTCTTCAAGGGCTTGAAGTTCTTGTTGAACAGGTCCTTTACTTGCTTGGTTAGAGTTACCCCCAGGTATTTTTTGTTGTTTGTGGCTATTGTGAAGGGGGTTGTTTCCCTTATTTCGTTCTCAGCCCATTTGTTTGTTGTATAAAGAAGGGTTTCTGATTTTTTTGAATTAATTTTGTATCCAGCCACTTTGCTGAAGGTCTTTTTCAGCTGTAAGAGTTCTCTGGTGGAATTTTTGGGGTCGCTTATGTATACTATCATATCATCTGCAAATAGGGATAATTTGACTTCTTCGTTTCCGATGTTTATCCCCTTGATGTCCTTTAGTTGTCTTATTGCTCTAGCAAGAACTTCAAGTACTATATTGAAGAGATATGGTGAAAGTGGACATCCTTGTCTTGTCCCTGAGTTTAGAGGAAATGCTTCAAGTTTCTCTCCATTTATTTTGATGTTGGCCACTGGCCTGCTGTATATTGCCTTTATTATTTCTAGGTACAGCCCTTGTATGCCCGTTCTCTCCAGAACTTTTAGCATGAAAGGGTGTTGGATTTTGTCAAATGCTTTTTCTGCATCTAGCGAGATTATCATGTGGTTTTTTTCTTTCATCTTGTTTATATGGTGAATGACGTTGATAGATTTTCATATGTTGAACCATCCCTGAATCCTGGGATGAAGCCTGCTTGATCATGGTGTATGATACTTTTGATGTGTTCTTGAATTCAGTTTGCTATTATTTCATTAAGTATTTTTGCATCTATGTTCATGAGGGAGATTGGTCTGAAGTTCTCTTTCTTTGTTGGGTCTTTGTGTGGTTTAGGAATCAGGGTGATTGTAGCCTCGTAGAATGAGTTTGGCAATGTTCTTTCAGATTCTATTTTGTGAAAGAGTTTGAAGAGTATTGGTGTTAGCTCCTCTTTGAAGGTCCGGTAGAATTCCGTGCTAAAGCCTTCAGGCCCTGGGCTTTTTTTGGTTGGGAGATTTTTAATGACTCTTTCTATTTCCTTAGGGGTTATAGGGCTGTTTAATCTGTTTATCTGATCTTGATTTAGCTTCGGTAGGTGGAATCTATCAAGAAAATTGTCCATTTCACTTAAGTTTTCAAATTTGGTGAAGTATAGATTTTTAAAGTAGGATCCAAATATTCTCTGGATTTCCTCAATGTCTGTTGTTATTTCTCCCTTTTCATTTCTGATTTTGTTGATTTGTGTTTTCTCCCTCTGTCTTTTAGTTAATTTGGCTAAGGGTCTGTCTATTTTGTTGATTTTCTCCAAGAACCAACTCTTGGTTTCATTGATTCTTTGTATAGTTCTTTTTGTGTCTAAGTTGTTGATTTCAGCCCTAAGTTTGATGATCTCCTGCCTTCTGCTCCTCTTGGGAGTGTTTGCTTCTTTTTTTCCCAATTCACCCAGTTTAGCTGTTAATTCTCTAATATGAGCTGTCACAATCTTCTTTTTGAAGGCACTAAGTGCTGTGAACTTTCCTCATAGCACAGCTTTCATTGTGTCCCATAGGTTTGTGTATGTTGTGTCTTCATTTTGTTGGATTTTAAGAAGTCTTTGATTTCCTTCTTTATTTCTTCCCTGACCCTGTGGTCCTCTAGTAAAGAGTTGTTCAATTTCCATGTGAGTGTGGACTTTCTGTTGATTCTTTTGCTATTGAAGTCCAGCTTTATTCCATGGTGGTCTGATAAGATACAAGGGGTTATTTCAATTTTCTTGTATCTGTTGAGGCTATCTTTGTGTCCAACTCTATGGTCGATTTTGGAGAAGGTTCCGTGAGGTGCTGAGAAGAAGGTGTATTCTTTTGTGTTTGGGTGAAATGTTCTGTAGATATCTGTTAGGTCCATTTGGCTCATGATCTCTGTTAGACTCATTATTTCTCTGTTTGGCTTCTGTCTTGATGATCTGTCCATAGTTGTGAATGGGGTGTTGAAGTCTCCCACTATTAAAGTGTTTGGATGGATGTGCGATTTAAGTTTTAGAAGCGTTTCTTTTATAAATGTAGGTGCCTTTGTATTTGGGGCATAGATGTTCAATATTGAGATGACCTCTTGATGAATATTCCCTTTAATGAGTATTTAATGCCCTTCTCTGTCTTTTTTTATTAACTTCAATTGGAAGTCTATTTTGTTTGATATTAGGGTGGCTACTCCAGCTTGTTTCCTGGGTCCATTTGCTTGGAAAACCTTTTCCCAGCCCTTTACTCTGAGGTAGTGTTTATCTTCAATAGTGAGATGTGTTTCTTTTATGCAGCAAAAAGATGGGTCTTGTTTACCCATCCAGTCTGTAAGTCTGTGTCTTTTTATTGGCGAGTTGAGTCCATTGATGTTGATGGATATTATTGACCAGGGTTTGTTATTTCCCATTTTTTTGGTATAGCTGGCTGTCTTGTGTTTCTCTTTTGTTTAGTTGCTGTGGAGGTTTCTATTTCCTCTGTTTTCTTGGGTGTAGTTATCTTCTCTGTGTTGGAATTTTCCTTCTCGGATCTTCTGTAGGGCTGGGTTTGTGAGGAGATATTGTTTGAATTTGATTTTGTCATGGAATATCTTGTTTTCTCCTTCTATGTTGATAGAGAGTTTTGCTGGGTATAGTAGTCTGGCTGGGCACCTATGTTCTCTCAGGGCTTGTAGGACATCCGTCCAGGTCCTTCTAGCTTTTAAAGTTTCTGAGGAGAAGTCAGGTGTGATTCTGATGGGTCTGCCATTGTATGTGACTTGACCTTTTTCTCTTACAGCTTTTAATATCCTTTTTTTTTTGTTCTCTGCATTTGGAGTTTCTATTATTATGTGGCAAGAGGAGTTTCTTTTCTGATCTAATCTGTTTGGTGTTCTGTAAGCCTCTTGGATTTTTACTGTCATCTCTTTCTTTAAGTTTGGGAAGTTTTCTTCTATGATTTTGTTGAAGATATTTCCTGGACCACGGAGTCAGGAGTCTTCTCTTTCCTCTCTGCCTATAATTCTTAGGTTCCATCTTTTCATTGAGTCCTTGATTTCTTGGATGTTGTGGGTGAGAGATTTTTTAGCCTTCTCATTTTCTTTGGATGATGTACTGATTTCTTCCATCGAATCTTCCATGTCTGAGATCCTGTCTTCCATCTCTTGCATCCTATTTTTCATACTCACATCCGTAGTTCCTGTTCTCTTCTCTTGATTCTCCATTTCCTCTTTTAACTCTGACTGTGTTTTCTTTATTGTTTCCATTTCTGTTTTCATGTCTTGAATGGTAGTGTTCATTTTGTACATTTCCTTCTCCAGTTTGCTTGTTTTTTGTCTGGAGATCTTTCATTGCTTTATCCTTTTCCTGTTCAAGCTGGGTCACCTTGGCTTGGAGCTCTTTAATGATGTTATTCGTTGTTTTGACTTGTAGAATTGTGGCTTCTTTGAATTCCTTCATAGTTTTAAGTTCTTCTTGAAGGGACTTTATCACTTTCCATAATGTAGAATTGTCATCGTTTTCATGTGTTTCAGTTGTGGTGAGGTGGTTCAGGCTGGACGGAATAGCGTTGCTTTCTTTTGTTGGAGACATTTCGCTCTGTTTTTTTTTTTTTATCTCTGGCCTCTGGCAATGTGGAATTTTTTTTTTTTTTGCTGTCTTCTGGACTTGGGTCCAAAGAGGGCACTGTGGTGTAGGAGTTGCCTTACTCCACCCCTATAAGGTGAGTCATTCAGTCCCGCCTCCCAGGTGGGGACCTAATTAATTCAGGTGGCAGAGCTGTGCACCAGTAAGCTCTGATTCCCCGCCAGAAGGGCCCTTACTAGTACAAAAGTTCGATATAGGCCAGTTTCAAATATCTCACAGTTTGCTCGGGGTTGGTTCCTTGGGAAGGCTAAAAATTCTCTCACCCACAACATCCAAGGGGATAAATCTGCAGTTCAGCTCCAATAGCCTTGCTGTTCCCGAGGTTTGGAAGCTGGCCAGTGATCCCACAGACTGGGATCTGAAGGCGCTTTGCAGTGCAGCTACTTCACTTCCAAGGCTCGCAACCTTTCCCAGATAATTGGATCATCTGTGTGAGACCTGGGGGTGCCCAGCAGGGTGGGGATTATCTCTGTCTTACCGGGGATTTCTCCTTTTGGGGGGATGGGTTATCCCGATTCCTGGGTCCAGTGGCTTCCTAGCGTGTCCGAGAGTTGGAAGGGGCATCCTGTCCAGGCATCTTCCGTGGTCCCTGTGTAACTGGGTGAGATTTAGAAGGGGTTGTGCCCTTTGTACAGCATCCTGCAACACTTGCCACCTTGTGACTGTTGACCCTGAAATCAAAATACGTCCGCGCCGGCCGCCACCATCTTGGATCCCCCTGCAATGAACATCTTCTATACATATATTTCCATGTGGCTGCAGAGTTGCCTTTCGACAAATTTTAATATGTTGAATTGCTAGATAAATGGTTCCAATGCATACATAGTCCTATTATGTATTGGAAGACACTTCTTTCTAGAGTAGGTTATTTGCACCATTGAGGCTTTATACTATCAGCCCACATGCCTCTGTGACTCACAGCAGACCGCACTGTTGTTTGTAAGCTGTCTGCTGTCATTTTTATTTTAGACAAAGTCCTCTTTCTTGTGGACTCCCCAGGACGGGATCATGAGCACACTGGGAATTTATTCCCTGAGATTTTGTACAAGAAAGAGTATTTATTGATAACATTGATTATTGAAGGCAACTTGGGTAGATGCAGTACATTGATTTACACATTCTTTTGTAAAGCTTTCTGAAAATGCACACACACACACACACACACACACACACACACACACACACACACAC
>CAJQZJ010032044.1:2399130-2419441 GCA_907164525.1 Lophiomys imhausi | reverse complement strand
GTGTGTGTGTGTGTGTGTGTGTGTGTGTGTGTGTGTGTGTGTGTGTGATCATTGTGGAATTTGTCTCTTCCTCTTGCTAGTAGCCACATGGGCCTTGGGGAGAGGAACTACTGCAGTCATGTCAGCTTTACTCTAACTGCTTGATGGGTAAGAGCTAGAAGGTGCTAGATGATGCCGGTTGACCTGCATGCGGGCAAGGCTTATTACAGAGCGCAGCAGACTCACTGACATGCCCAACACATTTGACTTCTGTCTTAGGGTTTCTATGAGCAAAAAGCAAGTTGGTGAGAAAAGCGTTTATTCAGCTCACTTCCACATTGCTGTTTATCAAAGGAAATCAGCTCAGGAACTCAAGCAGTGCAGGAGCCTGGAGGCAGGAGCTGATGCAGGGGCCATGGAGGGGTGCTGCTTACTGGCTTACTTCCCCTGGCTTCCTCAGTCTGCTTTCCTAGAGAACTCAGGACCACCAGCCCAGGGATGGCACCACCCACAGTGAGCTGCCTTCCTCTCCTAACCACTAATTGAGAAAATGTCTTACAGCTGGATCTCATGGAAGCTTTCCCTCAACTGAGGCTCCTTCCTCTCTGATGACTCTAGCTTGTGTCTCAATGAGACACAAAACCATCCAGTATAACTTCTTAAAATATGAGACAGAAATTATCACAGTATGTCTCTGAATGTAAAAATTAACTAAGATAGACTGCTGGAATTTAATGGTATATTATATTCCTGCAAAATTCTTTTCATTTGCATGATAAATTACTAATTACTGTATGACTGTATTTCTGTTTCACTTCGTTCACTTACCTGATCATCATAATTAAATAACTCAAGAAATTTTTATATTCTCAATGGGAATTTTGTTGAAACTAAGAAATTAAGTGGCTGGCCTAGTGTTAAATAGTCCTACGTTGGTCTGGGTTCTGGGTACCAGGCTATTTTTCATGGTATCATCTGACTTTGTGGAATGTCACACAGCTAAAACTTAATGATCCCTCAGTTGCAATACAATGAAATAATTACACAGTATACCCCTGTTCTTTAATGCCACCCACATTTTTTTATGTTTATTTATTACTCCCATTTACATCTCCATCACAATCCCCTCCCTCCACCCCTCCCAGGCCCACCCTCTCACCCTCCCAGCCTCTCCCCATTTGCCACCTATCCTACTCCTCTGGTGTGGGGTGCCCTATAGATCAGATCCCATCAGTTCTGCAGCCATATGAGGGCTAAGAGCTTCCTCTTGCACTGGGGGCCTACATGGCAGCTCCACTAGGGCAAAGTGTCCTACTAACAAGTAACAAAGTCTATGTTCCTGTTCCTTTCAGTCTGTTGGAATGCCACCCACTTTTAACTTTGGAAAAGATTAAATTTTACTTATTAAAATTGTTCTTAGACATTGTCTCACATGTATATGTAGAACACTGACCAATCTCCCACCTCCCATCTTCCCACAAATCTCTCTGTACATTCATGTCTACTGATTTTGTGTTGTGATCCACTGAGACTAACCAAGGCCATCAGTGTGAACTTGGATTTGGAGTTGTCCCTAGGAGCCTACTGAGATCAGCAGTGGGCACACAACTAAAGACAGTGACTCTTTTGTTCCCGGAATCCCTTAATAGCCAATAGTTCATAGGTAAAAGGTAGGACCCATGGGCCCCTCCCCCTTCCTTTACTGACTGTTGATATGGATTCTGTGTGAATCCAGTGTAGGCAACTAAAGTTGTTTTAGTTCATGGCTGCAATGAATATATCAAGTCTAGGTAATACTTCTTACAGATAGAAGCAATGGCGTATGGTTCACACCTTTCTTTGTTGTTTTTGGCCATTAGAACTGTTTTTTTTTTCTCGATTCCAAGAAGCCTTCATGTAATTCTGTGTTAAGACAGCATAAAGCAACATCTCTCTCATCCATCAAATCTTAGCTTTGAAGGAGTTATGTTCTCTACCAACATTGTTTTACAGGTCACAACCAAATCCAAGTACTGTGTCCTTCCATCAGTATTAGAACTATATAAACATCTAAGTTAGACTTGGTTGTAGATTCCCTAGTTTAAGTATTTTACACAAAACCTTTTGCTGACCAAATATTTGAAAACCCAGTAAAAGTTGATGAGTAGAGAAGGTCATTAAAGGATCTTGTGAAATTCCAGTTAGCCAACTAGATGGGTAAGTATAATGATCTTATGGAAAATATGGAGGGTGTTGATCCTTAAAGAAAGAGCTCGATGACACCTTCAACTCAAAGGAATTAGTTATCTCAGTAAATATTTGCTGATGGTGAGCATCAAGACTAGGAATATTTTTCTCTGGAGTTGTATCTTTTTTTTCCCAAACAGTTTTACAAGTGATCATTTTATGAATGTTGAATATAAATATTTAAGGCATAAACTTATGAAAACTTCCTGCTTCCAATCTCTTGTGTATTTCCCAGTGAGGATGTACAGTAACCCATTTCAAACTGTTGTTTGCATGCCTCTCAGCAAGGGTTCCCTGAGCAATGAATGCCAGGACAAGAACGAAGCAGATTGTAATCTCTGGGCCTGGCAGACTGACATCACTTATACATGTTGCCAACATTCCTTTGGAAACAGATGTTCCTACAGAGGGATGGTTATCACATCTCCTCTTACATTATTTGTTCAATAAATGTTAATTGTGGAAAGTATGAGCTTTAAGTTATGGCTAAGACCAATTCCTTTGGGATATGCTCTTAAGGGGGAATAAAGCCATTATTCTAGAACATTTCTGTTCTTTTTCTTTTTTTTTTTTAAGGGGAAGAGATCTGTTTTTTTTTATACTTTATTTTTTTATTTCTTCAAGTTACATCTCAGTCACAATCCCTTCCCTACACCTCCTTCCTGTCCCACCTTTCCACCCTCTTCCTCCCAACAGCTTCCCCTTTCAGTCCAACAAATGGTTCCTTCTCTTATAACAGTACATACTATACAAAACAACAGAAATAAATACGCCACATTTATGAGAATTATATGGCTTAGCATACATTCCCAATGTCCAGTTCATACATATTTGGCCCCTGACTTTAACATTCTACCATCTAACCATCTCCATGAGTTTAAAGTTCTATATTTGACTCAGCTTTCATACTAACTTGCATCACTATTAAAAACATCTTCTTAGATCCAGAACACCCTCTTGATTCCTAAACAACTCAAAACTTAAGTATGAGACTCTAGCTATCTATTCTTCAGCCACCTCAGAGACCTGAGAGGGATAAATATATCTGATTATGTAGGAAGTGCAGGGCCTGCATCTTCCAAAACTAAGAAATGACATATCAGTGGCTGCCTGGACAGTTCCTGTTTTCTCTCCATACGTTACAGCATCAATCTTCAGCCTTTTGGTCCTGTTTCTCTGACAGACATTGATTGTAGAGCAGGGATTATGAAGGACTTACCTACCCTGTCTTGGCAGAGCTAGGCTGTCGACTTCCCTGCTACCAAGTTTTGTCCTTTTTGGACAGTCTGTCTGCAGTTGAAGCAAGGGGTTTTTTCATGCCAAGAGATAGGCTTGCCACTAATTCAACCATCTCACACTGGAGATTCTTCGATGCCCATCTTCTACTTGGAGTAGAATAGGGGGTGCTGTCAGGAGCTGATATGTCTCAATATCAAAAAAAAATCTTAAGTTAAGAAAACATCTTTGAATGCCATATTCTGAAGATCTCTTGGGGTTTTTGAAGATGCCCTATCTATCTCTTGTATTTAGACAAGCAAATGTTGCTTGTCTCTTAACAACTTGATTTCTGAGTAGCTTAGAGAATATCTGTGATAGACTGTCATAGTAGCTAACAAAGTGACACGCTTGCATGTCTAGGAGTTTGTGTTTCTTAACTATCCTAAACGGTTTAAGACGGTTGGTATCAAGAGGCCAGAGCTTCACATTTCATTTTTAAGTATCTCTAGGTACAATACCTTTAAGAAGCATTACCTTTAATTTTGTATCAATATACAAAGATCTATTCAAATGTGGCCAAATATACTCTTAATTTTGTATCAATATACAAAGATCAATGCCTATGTAGCCCAATACAATCTTAATATTACGTCAATATACAAGGGTCAATACCATTGTGGCCAACTATAATCTTAATTTTGTATCAATATACAAAGATAAATACCAATGTAGTCCAATACAATCTTAATTTTGGACAATATGCAATGGTCAATACCACTTTAGCCAAATATAATACTAATTTTGTATCAATATACAAAGGAATAAGGGCATATTCAATAATATGTCCCTTCTTTTTGGTCATTCCCCTACTATGTCTATGTCCCATTTTTCTCAAGTCTGTGCACTCCTACATAGGAGAGAAAGAAGGATACAGAAAAGGAAAAGAAGTAAGTCCCTGGGTCTAACCTCCAAGCCCATTTAACAAGACCATTTAACAGCTTGTAGTCTCTACCCATAAATAACAAAGTTTTCTGTTATCCTTCAAATAACCAAAAAGGGGGGTGGGGGAGAAACACCCTCCCCACCCTCTGGGCATGGGACATCGCTCTCTTAAAATGACTTCCTGCTGATTTGGGTCATAGTAAACCTGTTTGGGGCCCGAACCAGAATGGAAAAATGGTTAAAAATGTTAGTACAATCCTTTTTATGTTCAGTCCTTTTGTGCTCAGCTGTTTAGATGTCCTAAGAAGTTTGTAGGCAGAAGCTGATCTTCCAGGCTTTACTGAAGTTCTGGCTGGGGCAGTGTGTGGAGCTGAATGATCTTAGCGATTTTGAGTTGTTGTGGTTGTAGACTTTTGATGTAAACAGCTATTGAGGGAGTCTGCAAGGCTGAATCATCTGGGCCACTCATCTTCTTTGGTGTCTGATTCTATTTTCTGTTGAGGTTTCTGTGGTCCAGTTGTCCCTGGGTTCCTTGAATGGATGCTTTAAATCTCCTGGAAAGATAAGAACAGAGCCCTGCCCTAATCCTAACTCTGGCACAATTACCCTTTTCGGGGGTGGGGGTCAGGTAATATTTCTCCTGAAGCAAATTTGTTTTTTTGACAATATATAAAGTACTATCTTTCAATCTGGATTAAAGAAGAAATTATTTTGTTTTTTGGAGCTAAACAAGCCTTAGTGTACATATTTTGAGATCTCAAAGGACAATTTGTTTGTATTGAGTAGCCCTTTTGTAAGTAGCTTTTAAACTTAAGTCCTTCCAAATCCTATGTGTCTGTCTCTGCATTCTAATTATTGGGATCAAAGATCTGTAGTTCCCATCTGAAGGGATTAAAGATGTGTTCCACCACTCCTGGATCGAAGTTTTTCTCTATTTAGAGTTTGTTTTGTATCAGGCTGACCTTGAGCTCTGAGATCTGCCTGTTTCTGTCTCTAGTGTGTTGGGATTAAGGGTGTGCACCCTCACAACCCTGTTCCGTGTAACTCTAGAATTTATAAGACCACTAACTCTGTAGTGCTCCTCCCGTCTCTGCTGAAGTTAAAGGCATGGGCTAACACCACACTTTTCATGTATTTTACCTTAGCTCTCAGGTTTTTCGACTCTTGGAGGTTTATAAAACCAGGTTGAATTTTATTTTATTTACAGTGTTTTAAAATTGTTACCTGCTTCTTTTTTAATTAATAAATTTATTTGTTTGTTGCTTCAGGTTACATCTCTATCATATTGTTCTCTTTCCCCGCTTCCCAGCCACACCCTCCCATCCTCTACCCCCTAACCCTTCCCTCTTGTTCCTCTGGGGTGGAGTGTCCCTACATAACAGTTCCTCGCCACAGTTCAGGAGTCATATGAGGGCCAAGAGACTCTTCATACACCGGGGGCCTATGAGGCAGTACTGCCAGTGAAAGGTGTCTCCTTGCTACGAGGGGAAAACTAAAAAAAGGCCAACAAACACACAAACCCACAAAAACAAAGAACAACAACAAAAAAAGAAAGGAAAAAGAAAAAGGAAATAGAAAAAAAAGTCCATGTCCATGTTCCTTTTGGTGTGTTGGTTGTAGTACAGATATCCTATACTATATAGCTAAAATCCTACTATAAGTGAATAGATGCCATGTGCATCCTTCTGAGTCTGGGTTAGCTCACTCAGGATTAGCTTCTCTAGTTCCATCCATTTGGTTGCAAATTGCATAATTTCATTGTTTCTGATAGCTGAGTAGTATTCCATTGTATAGATGTACCACAGTTTTTTAATCCATTCTTCAGTTGAGGGACATCTGGGTTGTTTCCAGTTTCTAGCTATTATAAATAAGGCTGCTATGAACATAGATGAGGAGACTTCCCTATGACTCCATGAGGTGTCCTTTGGGTGTATATCCAGAAGTGGTATGGCTGGGTCCTGAGGCAAAGTTATTCCAAGATTTCTAAGATATCGCCAGACTGACCTCCATAGTGGTTGCACAAGCCTGCATTCCCACCAGCAATGGAGTAGGGTACCCCTTTCTCCACACCCTCCCCAGCAGGTGCTGTCATTTGAGTTTTTGATCTTAGCCATTCTGACAGGTGTGAGATGGAATCTCTGAGTCGTCTTGAGTTGCATTTCTCTGATGATTAAAGATTTTGAGCATTTCTTCAGGTGTCTCTTGGCCATTAGGGATTCCTCCTTTGTGAATTCTCTATTTAGCTCCGTCTCCCATTTTTTGATTGGATTATTTGGTTTCTTGGCATTTAATTTCTTGAGTTCTTTGTAGATTTTGGATATTGGCCCTCTGTCAGATGTGGGGTTGGTGAAGATTTTCTCCCAGTCTGTAGGCTGCCGTTTTGTTCGATTGACAGTGTCTTTTGCCTTACAGAAGCTTTTCAGTTTCATGAGGTCCCATGTATTGATTGTTGATCTCAGGTCCTGAGCTGTTGGTGTTCTGTTCAGGAAGTTGTCACCTGTGCCAAGGAGTTCGAGGGTTTCTCCTACTTTTTCTTCTAGTAGATTTAGTGTGACCGGCCTTATGTTAAGGTCTTTGATCCACTTGGATTTAAGTTTTGTACAAGGTGATAAGTATGGGTCTAATTTCATTCTTTTGCAAGTGGACATCCAGTTGGACCACCACCATTTGTTGGAGATGCTGTCCTTCTTCCATTGTGCGGTTTTGGCTTCTTTGTCAAGATTAGTTGGCCATAGGTGTGTGGGTCCATTTTTGGGTCTTCAATTCGATTCCATTGATCTACTGGTCTGTTTCTATACCAATACCGTGCTGTTTTTACTATTATTGCTCTGTAGTACAGCTTGAAATCTGGGATGGTGATACCTCCAGATGCTTTTTTATTGTACAGGATTGATTTATCTATTCTGGGCTTTTTGTTGTTCCATATGAAATTGAGAATAGCTCTTTCCAGGTCTATAAAGAATTGTGTTAGTATTTTGATAGGAATTGCATTGAATCTATATATTGCTTTTGGTAGGATAGCCATTTTTATTATGTTGATCCTACCTATCCATGAGCATGGGAGGTCTTTCCATCTTCTAAAGGCCTCTTCCATTTCTTTCTTCAGGGGCTTGAAGTCCTTGTTGTATAGGTCCTTTACGTGTTTGGTTCGAGTTACCCCCAGGTATTTTATATTGTTTGTGGTTATTGTGAAGGGAGTTGTTTCCCTTATTTCTTTCTCGGTACATTTGTTTGTTGTATATAGAAGGGCTTCTGATTTTTTTGAGTTAATTTTGTATCCAGCCACCTTGCTGAAGATGTTTATCAACTTTAAGTGTTCTCTGGTGGAATTTTTGGGGTCGCTTATGTATACTAACATATCATCTGCAAATAGGGATAATTTGACTTCTTCGTTTCCAATATTTATCCCTTTGATCTCCTTTAGTTGTCTTATTGCTCTAGCAAAAACTTCGAGTACTATATTGAAGAGATATGGTGAAAGTGGACATCTTTGTGTTGTCCTGAGTTTAGAGGAAATGCTTCAAGCTTCTCTCCATTTAATTTGATGTTGGCCACTGGCTTGCTGTATATTGCCTTTATTATTTCTAGGTATGGTCCTTGTATGCCCATTCTCTCCAGAACTTTTAGCATGAAGGGGTGTTGGATTTTGTCAAATGCTTTTTCTGCATCTAGCGAGATTATCATGTGTTTTTTTTCTTTCATCTTGTTTATATGGTGAATGACGTTGATAGACTTTCGTATGTTGAACCATCCCTGCATCCCTGGGATGAAGTCTACTTGATCATGGTGTATGATACTTTTGATGTGTTCTTGAATTCGGTTTGCTAGTATTTTATTAAATATTTTTGCATCTTTGTTCATGAGGGAGATTGGTCTGAAGTTCTCTTTCTTTGTTGGGTCTTTGTGTGGTTTAGGAATCAGAGTGACAGTGGCCTCATAGAATGAGTTTCGCAGTGTTCTGTCTGATTCTATGTGGTGGAAGAGTTTGAAGAGTATTGTTGTCAGCTCCTCTTTAAAGGTCTGGTAGAATTCCGTGCTAAAGCCGTCTGGCCCTGGGCTTTTTTTGGTTGGGAGATTTTTAATGACTGTTTCTATTTCCTTAGGGGTGTTAGGGCTGTTTAATCTGTTTATCTGATCTTGATTTAGTTTTGGTAGGTGGAATCTATCAAGGAAATTGTCCATTTCGCTTAGGTTTTCAAATTTGGTGGAATATAGATTTTTAAAGTAGGACCGAAATATTTTCTGGATCTCCTCAATGTCTGTTGTTATTTCACCCTTTTCCTTTCTGATTTTGTTGATTTGTGTTCTTTCCCTTTGCCTTTTAGTTAATTTGGTTAGGGGTCTGTCTATTTTGTTGATTTTCTCAAAGAACCAACTCTTGGTTTCATTGATTCTTTGTATAGTTCTTTTTGTTTCTAAGTTGTTGATTTCAGCCCTAAGTTTGATGATTTCCTGCCTTCTGCTCCTCTTGGGAGTGTTTGCTTCTTTTTTTTCCAATTCACCCAGCTTAGCTGTTAATTCGCTAATATGAGCTGTCACAATTTTCTTTTTGAAGGCACTTAGTGCTATGAACTTTCTTCGTAGCACAGCTTTCATTGTATCCCATAGGTTTGGGTATGTTGTGCCTTCATTGTGGTTGGATTTTAAGAAGTCTTTGATTTCCTTCTTTATTTCTTCCCTGACCCAGTAGTTATCCAGTAAGGAGCTGTTGAATTTCCATCTGTGTGTAGGCTTTCTGTTGATTCTTTTGCTGTTGACGACCAGCTTTATTTCATGGTGGTCTAATAAAATACAAGGTGTTATTTCAATTTTCTTGTATCTGTTGAGACTATCTTTGTGTTCGACTATGTGGTAGATTTTTTAGAAGGTTCCATGAGGTGCTGAGAAGGTGTACTCCTTTTTGTTTGGTTGAAACGTTCTGTAGATATCTGTTAGGTCCATTTTGTTCATGATCTCTGTTAGACTCAATATTTCTCTGTTTGGCCTCAGTCTTTATGATCTGTCCATTGTTGTGAGTGGGGTGTTGAAGTCTCCCACTACTAATGTGTTGTGATCGACGTGCGATTTAAGTTTTAGAAGCGTTTCTTTTAAAAATGTAGGTGCCTTTGTATTTGGGGCATAGATGTTCAATATTGAGATGTCCTCTTGATGAATATTCCCTTTAATGAGTATTTAATGCCCTTCTCTGTCTTTTTTCATTAACTTCAGTTGGAAGTCTGTTTTGTTTGATATTAGGATGGCTACTCCAGCTTGCTTCCTGAGTCCATTTGTTTGGAAAACCTTTTCCCAGACCTTTACTCTGTGGTAGTGTCTATCTTTGATAGTGATATGTGTTTCTTGTATGCAGCAAAAAGACGGGTCTTGCTTGCGGATCCAATCTGTAAACCTGTGTCTTTTTATTGGGGAGTTGAGTCCATTGATGTTGATGGATATTAGTGACCTGGGGTTGTTATTTCCCATTAGTTTGGTATAGGTGATCGTCGTGTGCCTCTTTAGTTTAGTTGGTGTGGGGTTTTCTATTCCCATTGTTTTCTTGGGTGTAGTTTTCTTCTCTGGTTTGGAATTTTCCTTCTAGGATTTTCTGTAGGGGTGGGTTTCAGGGTAGATATTGTTTAAATTTGATTTCATTCATGGAATATCTTGTTTTCTCCATCTATGTTGATAGAGAGTTTTGCTGGGTATAATAGTCTGGCTGAGCACCTATGTTCTCTCAGGACTTGTAGGATATCTGTCCAGGCCCTTCTAGCTTTTAAAGTTTCTGAGGAGAAGTCAGGTGTAATTCTGATGGGTCTGCCATTGTATGTGACTTGGTCTTTTTCTCTTATAGCTTTTAATATCCTTTCTTTGTTCTCTACATTTGGAGTTTCTATTATTATGTGGCAAGAGGAGTTTCTTTTCTGATCTAATCTGTTCGGTGTTCTGTAAGCCTCTTGGATTTTTATTGGCATCTCTTTTTTCAGGTTTGGAAAGTTTTCTTCTATGATTTTGTTGAAGATATTTCCTGGACCTTGGAGTTGGGAGTCTTCTCTTTCCTCTAGGCCTATAATTCTTATGTTCCATCTTTTCATTGAGTCCTTGATTTCTTGGATGTTGTGGGTGAGAGATTTTTTTAGCTTTCTCATTTTCTTTGGATATTGTACTGATTTCTTCCATCGAATCTTCCATGCCTGAGATCCTGTCTTCCATCTCTTGCATCCTATTTTTGATACTCACATCTGTAGTTCCTGTTCTCTTCTCTTGATTTTCCACTTCCTCTTTTAACTCTGACTGTGTTTTCTTTATTGTTTCTATTTCTATTTTCATGTCTTGAATGGTATTGTTCGTTTTGTACATTTCCTTCTCCAGTTTGCTTGTTTTTGCCTGGAAATCTTTCATTGCTTTGTCCTTTTCCTGTTCAAGCTGAGTCACCTTGGCTTGGAGCTCTTTAATGGTGTTATTCGTTTTTTTGACTTGTAAAATTGTGGCTTCTTTGAATTGCTTCATTGATTAAGTTCTTCTTGAAGGGAGTCTATCACTTTCCATAATGCAGAATTGTCTTGTCATCGTTTTCATGTGTTTCTGCTGTTGTGAGGTCATCCGAATTGGATGAGCTAGGATAGTTCTGCGTTGTTGGAATCATATTTCCTTGATTTCTGTTTTTTCTTGGACCTTTGGCCATATGGATGTGTTTAGCTGTCTGCTCTCATTGTCTTCTGGGCTTGGATCCACAGGGGATGCTTTGATGTAGTAGTCTAATTGCTTGGCTATCTATCGTTGTTTACAGGGGGATCTCAGGGTCATTGTGTTTCTAATAGCCTGAAGCACTGTCAGCTGGTGCAGCCTATTCCCAGGTAATGAGAAATGGCCTGGGATTGTTTCACTGCTCCGAAGTCAGACTTCTCTATGTTGCACACTGAGTTATCAGCCTGTAGTGGTTCTGATAGTATGGACCTGTTTGCCCAGGCACGGATTCTGTGGACTCTGGTTGTCATCACGGAGACTGAGAGGGCCCGGCTCCACACCTAATATGTCTGGGTTTTCCAGAATACAGCTATGGTCCCCTGGCTTATGGCTTCCACGTTTTGGAGCCCTCGGCCTCTGTTCATCTCTGCTGCTAGCTCTGCCTCTGTGTACCTCTGTGCACTCCCAGCCCTGCCACTTCACTGTGCGGGTTTCCCGCTAGGCTCCTCTGCTGCGGGGCTCAGCGCCTCTGCCCCACCCCCCTGTGCCGTCTTTCCCTGTCTCCTTTCCTGTGTGTGCCTCTTCCCTGCCCCCCTGTGCTGGCTTCCCGCTGGGCTCCTCCTCCGCTAGTGCTTCTGCCCTGCCCCCCTGTGCCATCTTCCCACTCGGATCCTCCGCGTCTTGCGCGGCTGTAGACCTCCCGCCCTGCACCCTGTTTCTGCCTTGCTAAGACTTCATCTAGCCCGCAAAGTTTCCTAAATAGCTATAAGGTCTGCCTGAGGTGTGGGGAACCTAGTAGGCTCGTGAGTGATACCCGTGTGGGATCTGATTCTGCCTGCTGTGTATTAAAGTCGATCTTACCAGCATCTCTCCAAATGGGAGTTCCTGAGTCCCGGATTTAGTGGCTTCTGTGTCTGAGAGAGATGGGGGAGAGCCTTTCCCTGGGACTTTTAACAGTCCCTTGAGAGGTATGTGTGTTCCCGGAGGGTCTAGCCCCTCCGGTTTTTGCACAGTGTCCAATAACTCTGTGCTTTTTATGGCTCTTTTCCTCACATTCAAAATGTGTCCATGCGGGTTGCCGCCATCTTGGATCCTCTCTGTTCTTTTTCTACCAGTATTTTTCATTTTAGAAATCAGGCTTTCCCAGGGAGAAATTATCTTTCTCCCTCCCTATAAGAAGCTCCCATGCCAACATGCGAATGAATAACATAAATGCTAGCAGCATTTTCTTTTAAACTTTTATTCACATACTAATTCATTTATGTGTGTTCATGTACAAACATATGGACATGATGATGCAAGTGTGCATATCACTGGGAGAAATTGAGGACTTGAACTCAAGTCAACAGCTTGGCAGCGAGTTCCCCTACCCATGGAGACATCCCACTGGTCCACTATTATGTAACACATAAATATAAACTTTGGTTCTCGTGATTTTAAAATTGTTTTTTCAACCAAAAAAAAAGTGAGCTAATAACACAAGATTTCTATGTGTGTGTGTGTGTGTGTGTGTGTGTGTGTGTGTGTGTGTGTGTGTGCGCGCGTGCACGCACGTGCATTCAAGGACAATCTTCTCTATGGACCTAGTAAAACCGCTGCAAGACTGGTTTGTACTTGTTTAAATCTTCATAAAAAAAAAAAAAGGAAGTCTTTACGGGCAATGGCCCCTCTCCTGAAGTTGTTTTCAGATGAGTTTTTGACATATGCATCATCAGTGGTGAACGCTCAAGGGTGAATTGGTAACTCTGATACCACTTCCCCAGGATGTGTCAGTTATGTACTCTTGTGTTGGGTTCTAGTTTTCAGGACTGCCACAACTTATTTGTTTCATCTTTTAAGCCTTGAGTTATTCACATATTGAAATAATACAATAACAAGTTTCCTCCAGAAGTCGTTGTCTCTGGCATGATATGATCTCATACAAATATCACTGTATGGTAGTAGCTATTTCAGATGTATGAAGATGGTTCATGCAATGGGGCTGGCTATTGCTTATATGAGTCTTTACAGTAATTATTCTCCTTTGATCAAACCAATGGAGAAAATCTCTACAGGTTATATTACATGTTCCCTCTCAGAGCCTGTTATGACTTGAATTTTAAACGTCCCCCACAGGTTTGCGTTCTGAATGCTGGTGGAGTCTATGGAACCTTTAGGAGATGGGGACTATCTGGAAGAAGTAGGTCAGTGGGGTCAGAAGTTAGTGGATATGTATTGGTATGTATTTTCCCCCTTCCTATCTCTATCTCTGCTTGCTAATCTGTCAAGATGTTGAATCCCCCACTCCACATTTGTGCCACCATGACCTGAACCATTTCTCCATGCTTCCCCAACATGATGAACTAAAACCCTCGGAAACTATGAGCCAAATGAGACATTCCCTCCACTAACTTACGTGTGTTATTTTGCCACAGAAGTGAGAAAAACGACTAACCAAATTCACACTCTTACCCTTCTTTCCAGGTTATTCCTTTGTCCAACAAGGCACTGGACAAAGGAACGCAATGGTTCAAACAATGATAGAAACAAGACTGGATCCTGACTCCCTCTGTCTGAATGCATGTCTACAGCACTTGCTTCCATTCCTGGCAATCTGAACAATGTCTTCCTTTCAAAGGAAATAGGAACACTAGTCAATGACCTGGGCAAGTGTCCAGGGTCCTAGTTCCAAGGAGCCTCACAAGCACATTGATTCTCATGGGCAATCCTGAATTTTATTTTAATTTTTGAAAAAGCACAATATTAGTTATTCCAAAAGTCAGTTTAACTTTAACAAGTTTGGTGGAAGAAGGAGGCACATTATGGGGTGGATGAAAGATCATTCCATGTGGCCTGGAACATCGGCATAGCGTGGAGAATAACACCCAAGGGGACATATGTATATATGAGGTCATATTTGGGGAATAGAATTATAAGCTAGCTTAGATGGGCCAAGATTACACAATCCAGGCCAAGGCTTGTCTGTGGGCTCATTTATAATGGCGGGTTAAGGATTAACACTGCCAATCTGAATAACTATAATTTAAATGCTGGCAAATAATTTAATTAGCCTTATTTCTACATAAGTTCTTTAACATATAGATTTGTTAATAATACATAAGTAATAATACAGTGAATAACATAGCTATTTAACCTCCAAACCCCAAGGAAATCCACAGGTGTTCTAGTCTCAGTGGGTACACAGAGAATTCTGCAAGTGATGTACCCTGGCAGGGTGTCAGAGTAGAGTCATGATTTAAAAAGAAAAAGACTCATTCATGGTTGGAACGAACATCATCCTCAAGATGTCCTACTCTAAATTAATCTTACATGCTTAAAAATTTAAATTACATTAATTTATTCATGTGCATGAGTCTCAGTCTCTCCATCCTCCTTTTCATGTGTGTATTTACTTGGCACTTCATCTATACAGAGACTGTTGAGGGAAGGTCTAATATCACTGCTTTGGATAGGTTGAATTCAATGCTGAGATCTGGTTACCGTCCCTTCTGAGGCATTCTCTTGATTGGTTAATAAAAGTCACTTATGGCCAATTAGCTGGGCAGAAAGAGTATAGGAAGGCGGGACTTCCTGAGATTAGAACAGGAACTCTGGGCACACACAGAGACTCTTTCTCTTTCCTGCCAGGAGCCACAGAAGGAGACAGACGTCTGGAGAAGGCTGGAAGGTAATCAATCGCAGGCACATGGCAGTTTGGGATTAGGTGATACGGGTTAACTTAGTGTAGCTAATTGAGAGTCTGCCCAGCTAAGGGCTAAACGTTAAAACATTAAAAGGTCTTGGTGTGTTTAATTATTGGGGAAAAGACTGCGGCAGCGGCTTATAGGCCCTCAGTCTAAGCAGTCCCAGGCTGTTGGACTTCCAGACTTCTGGACTCCCCCAGAACCCAGGCGAATCTCCTGCCAAGCTGCAGGTAATTCTACCGGCCTAATATAACAACTTATATTAACAGAGTTTAGGTTACAGGTGGTGTAGGACACCCTTTGTCCCGGGGCTCTTTCTCCCAGATAAGTTAGGCAGACGATAAGTTAGGCAGCCGATTTAGGCACACAGGCCAGGCTGCCCGCTCCTCTGCCAAGCTGCTGGCTACTCCACCAGCCTAATCTTATAGCTTATAATTACTAACAACTACAATAATTAGTTAATTTGCAGTTTCAAGAGACCATAGGACAAATTTTCTCTCCCGTTACCATGTGGGTCCTGGTGACCAAGCTCAGCTTATGTAGCTTGGTGGCAAACACTTTTACCCACTGAACCATCTCAATAGTCCTGATTGTTGTTGCTTTATTGTACAGTATTACATGAAGAATTTAATTGCCCCCCCTTTTTTGGGCAGACAAATCATTCTGATGTCTTGGGGACTAAGGAGTTTCTCAGAATCTGGGCCTATCAGTACTAAAACAGGGTCAGACTCAGAGCTATTGAACTGTGTTCTGATAAAAATGATGACTTGGCATCAGAAAATAAATCTGTTTCTCCCTCCTAGGACAGGCATGATGTCAGCTGAGTTTCAGAGCATGGAGTCACCTGTACAACCTTCTACCTTTAGTGTGCACAGTTGTCTGTTCCAAACAGAGGGTCATCTATTCCAAACTCATGAAGAATCCTTACCATGACTCCTGGTATTTAGAAGAGAAGCCTGAGGGATACTGCAGCCATTTTATTTTCCTCTGTTCTTATCACTCAATACGTGCACTGGGAATTGGGTTTGGTGTTCCTGTTCCTCCATGAGCAACAGTCTGTGCTCTGATATGGCGAGAACATGAACAGGTACTATTAACAAGTTTGTCTCTTTAGACCACAGCAAGGTTATTGTCCTCCAGTAAATAGTTCTACACTGCTTATCCTATAGACATCTATTTTAGCATTGTGACAAGTGTAGGATTTTTGTGTCTTTTTGCAAATTGATAACATTCCCTTATATTCGTCAGTGATGATGTAGGGCCTTTACACTGTGTATTCCTAGGAAATTCAGGACCGAAGAAACATCTGTCCTGTGGTTAGACAACTATGTACCTTTCTCGGGGGAGTGAGAGCCAGGAAGCAAAGGTAAAAGGAGCAGAGGCTGTGGCTTTACTGGATGACACAGTGAAGATGTTTTCAAACCTTTCTTGTCTCCCCCCCCCCCCGCAAGTATTCTCAGTGGCAGGTCTCTCACTCTGCTAATATTTGTTCACTCCCCCAAAGCGCCTGACTAAGTGATTTGAAATGGAGCAATGTTTAGTCATGACATTATGTTTCTAGTTTGGCTTCCTTGGTTTTGGAGGTAGGGTTTCCTTATGTTGCCTAGGCTGGGTTTGAATGTGGCATTCTCCTGCCTCAGCTTCTTCAGTTTCTGGATAACAGATATTCAGTACTTTGGCTGGTCTTCTAATGAGGCTGAATAGATTCTGTTTGATTTACGCATAAGTCAGCTTATTTTTGTGTGAATTTTCTGAAAATAAAACCTTTGCCCCAATTTTGTGGATGAGGATCGAAAAGTCCACAAGAAAAGAGAGGGAACACTGATTGTGGTGAGCTTCTAACATGCTCAGGTATTTTGCTCTGTGCTTCACACATATTGGTTCCTTTATTTGGTTCTCATAGAAACCTATAGGTACTGTCATGCAGACTCATATTGCCATAAATGACAAAACCATTTTTAAAATGTTATTTATACATGCTCAGAGAGTAGGAGAGTTTTGTAATTTTATGCCTTCTTTCTCTGAGAATAGAGGAGGTAAATGAAATCCCAAAAGTTAGGCAAGAAGAAAAGAAAACCTAACACCTCCCATTCCTCTCCCTGGATCCATGGATCTTCTTCTTTGTCTTGGTTATTACAAGCTGGTCACAATGTGCACATTTTCAGAGTTGTCTTTGTGGATCGATTGTCTCCAAATGTGAAGGAAGACATGGAAATGGCTTGGTGGAGTTAGGGGTGGAGATGGGGAAGAGCCCACCCTGTGGATTCATTATAGAGACCAAAGGCCAGTAGATACCTATCCACGAAGAATTCTCTATCTGCCAAACTGTCTTTCAGTGGATGAAATGTGGATGCTAACATATTCCCAGATGAATAAAAGCCTGGGAGTTTACTTGTTCTACCATATATCCTAAAGATAATCATCACGTTGGAATGTGCGGATATTAAACAGTGACTTGAAATTGCATGAAGAAACAAAGACTCCAGTAGAGGTAACTGCCTGTACAAACACATCCTATCACTCACTGGGATGCTATGCCTGGTCTTTGCACCTAGTGTTTGCATGGATCTTCAAAATCTGTTGGGATTTCTGTGTGATAGGAATGTTTTTCTTAGGCCAATGAGACAACTCATTGTGGGTCACTATATGCCTTCAGGATGGTCACCATGTGATTATATGAGTAAAACTCGGGGCAAGGCCAACCTCCAGGGGAGGGAGCCTGGAGAGTGACTTAATCAATTATGCCTTTGCTATGTAAACCTGTCTTTATGTCTCCTGACACAAAGGCTCAAGAGGCCTCCTTGATGGCAAATGCATGCTTGTGGTGGAGCAGTGATGTGATCAGATTCCCCAAGCAGAGGACATGGTCACCGTGTGTTTGTTCCACCAACTTGCCCCATGTTTCTTCATTTAGCTACTTCTGATCTGTAGTCTTTATATAATAAAATGATAATTGAGCATGCAGTCCTTCTCATGACTTCTTCAACAAATTATTCTAATGAATTACCTGAACTGAGGGGGCCATGGGAACTCCTGAACTCACAGCTGCTTAGTAGGAAGTACGGATGGTCTTACAGACTTAGTATGGTTATCTTCAGTGTCCTTCGCCAAGCATTGGCTCTAACTCTGAATAGTTAGTGTTAGAGTTCAGTCTCAGAACAGCCACTTGTGAAGCAGAGAGTTTGAAGGCATAACTTAGCAATTTAGGACCCCCTGGTGCACATGGAGCTGTATACACAGGAAACAAGTGGCTCTTTTGCTTTACTGTTTCCTTAGCAACTCCCTAACAACCCCCTTTTGTTGTCGTATATATCCTGGAGGACATCCTAGCACTAGAGACGGTGAACTTATCTAGCCTGAACTGGTTTTGGGTGCATGTCGGTAAGCCAAATGGTGACTTCTGAGTGAACTTTTAGGAAAAAATCCCCTATTTGCCCCTTTGTGCCTAGGTATGATTTTATATGTGTATGATTAATATCAGATTCATCATGGGAAAGGACATGCACAGTAAACAAAGGCTTACATAAGTCAGGCTTATCAATCAAGACAGAAAGTCATCTACACCTTCCCCCTAGCAACAAACTCTTCTTTCTTCTGGATCCTCCAAGGAAGAGGTTGAGAAGAATCCTAGGGCTTTTGAGCAATCTCACCCAGAACCCACTGTTTCCTTGTAGTATATCTGCACTGTACTTTTGCTTCCAAATAAAATTCCTTGCCTCTTCGCTACTTGTGTGTGCCTTTTCAGTTCCTTGAACATGATATCAAGAACCTCATACTAGAACTGGAGAGGAGGCTCAGCAACTAAGAGCACTAGCTCTCTTACAGAGGACCTAAGTTTGGTTTCCAGCATCCATGTCCAGCGACTCACAACCACTTGTAATTCCAACCTGATGTCGTCTTCAAGCCTCTGTAGGTACCAAACTCACGTGCACATATCCATATACAAACATGCCTACATTCACATAAAACAAAAATACATTAAAAAACATTTTGGTGGTCTAGACAGAAACTGCTGCTAACTCCTGCTAGAAACAGGACACACTGTGTTTTGTTTTGTAATATCGCTTTTAAATTTCTTACATTACTTAAGAGATAGATGTGTAACATTAATTATAAATATAAATTAATTGGCACATAGTATATGAAATACTGACTGTCTGCTGCAAAAAAAGCTCATTATTGCCAAAAGGTTTGCCTCATACTCCAGAGGACAGTTGAGTGTATAGTGAGCATAAATGTCTGCACACTTCTCTCCTTGGCATCTAACAACTGGAAGGAAAGTTGTTTGTCGAAACATAGCTCCAGGGAAAGCAGTCACAGATTCCTCTGGGGTTCTAGTCCATAAAGTTGGTCTAATTGGCTTTACCCTTATATTCTTATTGTGTACCTGTTTCTAAGCTAGAGTAGCCACAAGAAAGTGCCAGAAAAATAGGATGTCAGAGAAGTCCTTTGCTTAGTGCCATTTATGTTCCAATAGCTAGAGAGCCATTCTTTGCATCATTATCTCTGGGATAGTGGTGTAACCAGGCACTGGGAAGTGAAAGGGTAAACACAGGCATTACTTAGCAACTTGGGCACCCAAGATAGCAGATCCAGAGATGCAGAATATGTATGACCTGCATTATATCATGTGCTTTGCTCTGCCTACACCTAAACAAGTTAACACTGGAAAGAGGGAGCAAAAATTCATTATGTAATTTGTCCCATACGCCTCTGAAGGCTTTAATGCTTTCTCTAAAATAAAGTGAGACATGCATAATTTTCAATGCTCTATGGCCTATCAATACAATTAAAAGGTAACTGTTCACTATTGAAAGACAATTTCTGTAATTAGACATGCTCTTTAGAGATGCAGGTAGATGCAGGAAGGGTGGTAAGTAGATAAAAACCTGTCTAACTCAAATACTTCTTATTCATCTGCCCAGCTACTCTGAAAATCTATGGCAGGGAGCCTGGGAAAATATAGTAGCTTCATGAACAAATTAAGAATATCATTCATAACGCCACAGTTTAGACTTTAATTTTTGTTTTTTTTTTGTTGATGTAGCATTTTTCTTAATGGGAATAGGGGAATTATTTGCTTTAGTTGTTAAATTTTCCTCCAATGGATCATGTTCCATATGATAGGAACTGACCTGTCGGGCTGGAGCGATGGCTCAGATGTTAAGGAACTGACCTGTCTTCATTTTTCGAGACGATTCCACATTGCTGTAGAAAGGTGCATTAAAACCAAGGAATAAAAAAACACAAAGTAAGCCGGACGGTGGTGGCACATACTTTTAATCCCAGTACTTGGAAGGCATAGGCAGGTGGATCTCTGAGTTCAAGGCCAGTCTGGTCTACAGAACAAGTTCCAGGATAGCCAGGGCTACACAGAGAAACCCTGTCTGAAAAAAACAAAAAGAACATCAACGACAACAATAACAACAACTGACTAAGATAATAGTGTTTTAAAAAACATTTTTTAATGAAGAAATAATTCCATTGCAAAATATAGACACACAATTAAATAGTTTAATCACTTCAAAATATAACATGTCCCCAGGAGGTTCTGACACACACACACACACACACACACACACACACACACACACACACACACA
>CAJQZJ010032044.1:2387571-2399120 GCA_907164525.1 Lophiomys imhausi | reverse complement strand
ACACACACACACACACACACACACACACACACACACACACACACACAGAACAATACTTAACATCAACAAAACAACATACCATAGTAGTTTTGTTACAATACCAATGAATATTGTGAACTCTTTAGTGTTTCTGAATTGGTTATTTCAAATGGGTCAAATTACAGTAGTCACAATTTAAAATTTCTTATGCTAATTAGCCTCAAGATATAATGAATGCTTCTGATTTTTTTCTTTTTCTTTTTGGTTCAAAGTAAAAATGCCCCGTCTTCTGAGGACACAGTGAAGTTCTTTGCCTGTAGTTCCTTGGGTGGAATTGAACCAAAGTGAATGTAGCAACCAAAGGTTGCCATATTTACAAGATCTATCTACACTTAACAGCCAAGAACTAATAACAGTGGACGAAGATGATCAAAATAAGAGCAGACATCAGTGTTAAATTATATTGCAACAGTTTGGCTCATGCATATAAGAAAATACATATTATATATCACACAAAGGCCACAATCTTAATGCAATTCAGTTCACATTACTACTTACAAATGAACCTTCCCTGCCTTATTATAGATCATCTGATAATCCATCTTCATAATCTCCAACACGTCTCCCTCTGACCAACCAAACTTACCCCAACTTCCATCCTGACAAACCACAACCAATTTCTGAATCCTCTACAGTAGATTTCCACCCACCTCCTTGACCGCAGTGCTGTGGGGGAGGCTTGGCTGTGTTAGACCAGTACTCATTCATAGGCCATCAGCTCTGATGGACACGGACGTTCAATTCATTGTGGAATAAGAAAGAGCCACCCCTGTGAGATATAGTTGAATAGAGTGGACAGGACAGAGGACACCTGCTGGCTTTGTATTTAGAACAGGCCCCAAAAGTAAATTTGGAGAGCCAAGGAAAGAAATCCACCAACAATCACAAAACCCCAAAACAAAACACACCATTTTGTCTCGGTTACAGGACAGGGGTGCTCGAGTCTGGTCTCAGTGCTGACGTGGAGCTAAGAGAAAGAAAAGGTGGCTGGTTAGTGAGAAATGGCTCACTGGTAGTGGTTTTCAGATAGTTCTTGTAATGGCTTTGTATGATGGAGTCAATGCCATAGGATGGAGTTTCTTGGCAGTGGAAGCAGTGACAGGGTAGGTTTTCAGTAGGATGGTTTCAACCTTAGACACACATTTTGATGTAGAGAACCAAAGAGACAACATGGGTCAGCTCGGTCCAGCCAGTGGCCAAGGGCCACTGGCAGGTTCTGAGCTCTGGTATAAGCACTACGTGGCTCTGATTCGAGCTGACAGAAATGCAGGTATCTGGGATGTAGTGGTTTTCAGTACTGAGTGTGAGGCACCAATGGCCACCTGCGCCATCTAGAGAGGAGTGATTTCACAGGGGATGGGCAGGGGAAGAGAGATGAATGTTAAGACATACCACGAAATCCGCAATAAAACCCACCTGTGCAAAGAAATCAGAGGACTATGCAGCTGTGCGACTTTGGTGCTAGGCTGTGTTCAGGGAATTTTATGAGGCGGGTTTTCTGGAAAGAAATAGACTAAGAACCCCCAGGGACAGCATGGGGTCCTCTACTGGTGCCAATTAAGTCCTTGGCTTTCCTTAAGGCAAATGATTTTGCTTAAAGGGCAGCCAAGGAGATAGTTTCTGACCAAATGCAGAAGCAAGAACATGGAATAACCCTCTGCAGACAGTGGGGTCAGAAAGGCTTAGCATTCAATTTCAGACCAGGTGTATGGGGTGGGAGAAGGCTTTTGTCAGCCTGGTGAGCAAAATTCAATCTGAGGCCCATTTAAAACATTTATCATTTATTCTGAATACTTTTTCCTCTTCCTTTAAGACAGGATCTCATGTATCCCAAGCTGGCCTCAAATTCACTACATAGCTAAGGATAGCTTTGAATTCCCGATCTTCCTGCCCCCATCTCCTGAGTGCTCAGATCATAGGCATGCTGGGTTCATACAGCTCTGGAAGTTTGAACCCAGGACATTGTGTATTCGAGGCAAGCACTTGGCCAGCTGAGTTACACCCTAGCCTGAATAAGGCCTGTCTCAGTCTTTGCTATACAGCTCTATTCTAGAACAATGATTTTCACATTACAGAACGCATCAGAACTGTTAGGAGGGCCAATTAATACATGGTTCACTAGGTCCAGACCCCAGAGTTTCAGATTCAGTGGGTCTGGGTTGGAACCCAGGAATCTGAGTTGTTAAGATTTTGGGAGACACTAACATTGTTGGTTTGAGGGATCCATTCTAAGAATCATTGTTCCACCATGATGTTCCTGTCTTTTTTTTAGAAGAAAAAACAAAACAAAACAAACAACAATAACAACAACAACAACAAAAAACCCCAGGAATTACAGAAAGGCTTCTAGTTTGAGACAGCCAGCAGGTGCCTGGCCTTTTCTTTTCCATATACAGAAGATCTTGAAACAACCAACTACTTTTCCATTTTCCCCAGAATCGCTAAGGGAGGCCCTTTTGGAGTATCTCTAGTGAGGGGCCTCGGGAAGGACCATCCACAGACGTCTATTCTCTTGTATTTGACCGTTCTTTCACACACCAGCTTCCGACTGAGTGTGAAATCCCAATGGAAGAGCCTGCCTCCTTTCACAGGTCCACACAATGCTGCATGCAGGACAACAGGTGGCCAGGTAAGGCAATCGACATTCAGAAAGAAAAGCAGAGCAAGCGCACTTTAAGCCCATATACATTTAAAGCTGAAGGCCTTGGAACTACCCGATGAGGGAACTTGTCAATGAGCTGTGCTGTGTAAGACATGCTTCCTAACAATACGATGTGGAGAGCAAGGCCTGGAGGAGTGAGATGACTGTCGTCTGCTGTGGGGGGGGGGGTGTTATGGCACCTGTGGTTTATAAACAGCTTTAGTAATGAGTATTCCAAAACATAGTTCACAGTTTTTAAGAAGATCTGTGCTGATTTTAAAAACTAGATTCTATATAATTTGAATGTTGTCTCTCTTTTTTTTTTGAATATGATATCTATTTGGAAAAAGTATTTACACTAAATTCTATGGCTGACTCATTAGAATATTTAGAAGGAAAATATCCCATTGGAAATAAGCCCCCAAGAACTGATTATTCCTGTTGGTAGGTCTAAGTCATTCCTCAGAGGAATTTGGGGACATGGGCAGGCCAAGGACCCTTCTTGGCTCCTGGGTTCTGAGTTTGGACACTCAGAAACAAAGTCCTATTGCAGTTGGTTGTTTTTAACCTCCACAGTTGCTGTGGGGGAAATGTATAGTATATAATAAAACTGTCTTTGCTAAAATCTCAAGGAATCCAGAAATGAAAATTCTAGCTACAAACAGTATTAATATTGTCATTGTAAACTGAACAGGTTCAATATTGTGTGCAAAGGTTTAAAATGCTCGTTAACACTACTGTCCTGCAGTGTTAGCAGCAGGCTCTCAGCCTGTGGATGTTAGCTTTGAACCAGGGATGAGCCATGTTACGGAAGATGGAGTTGATAAATTATCTAGGAACAGAAGTCTCGTGCCCCCACCCCCCTTCTAAAACACACACCTATGAACTACAAATTTTAGAACAGAAAGCTAGCTGCACTACAGGCATCAGAACACATCTTTAGGGGAGGGGATTGTTGTAGCTGCTGGGTGTGGTGGCTCCTCTCTCTCCGATCGAGCGAGGGTGAGGCTGCTTCCAGTCTGCTGTCTTCCTCCTCTTTGTAGGTGCAGCTCTCTTCATCACCGGGGGAACCATGTTATTGTCATCATCTGTCTGACTATAGCTTGCCTGGGAATAAGGAGTGTGTAATTTTCTTTTAACAGGTGAAATTGTTTCTAAATTAGGGATAAATAAGTAACTTAGAGTCCCCACCCTGTCCCTACATACACACACACACTCTCTTTCTTGCTCTCTCTCATTGTATTTCCTTCCTATGAAAATCAGGGACCAATGTCTAGGATACTGTTCATTTTCCGGAAGAATTGTTGTGGAGTTCTCTTCATTAAACCTCCTTCTTAAGGGACCCCTGGGGTACCCCTGAGGCTCATGAAGAATTAAAGGCACACTATGGCTTACAAACAGGCCTAAAGCCTGAGTTGAACAGAGGAAGACTCTTCCTTGTTCTTTTGGTCCCATGTTCTGTCCTTATCATGAGGGTCTCTGCCTGAGTGGCTGGCTGACTGTTGCCAAGCATAGGAAGTTGGTTCAGGACCCTTGGGTAAGACAGGCACGTACTTTGGGATAATTTTGGCATTTCAGAATAGTCAGAAGTTCAAACAAGAACATTAATAATATAGATAGTCCTAGTATTTCAATTGTCTTGACCCCATTAAGAACATTATACTAGGGTAATAGGAGCTATAAAGGTAAAATGCAGCTTTTTTTTTTTTTTTTTAGTATTCTGTAAGATTTTTTTTACCCAATTGATTGATTTAGTAACAGGCTGGTTGGTGATTAGAGTCCTGTGGAATGTCACCTAGTCAGAGTATCTCTGCAGTAAATGACAGAGGACATACCTGTTTCACTTTTCACTGCCAAATTTCCAAGAAAATAAAAAAATTTTAAAAATTGGTTTTTAGGTACAAATATCAAGACCATTTTATTACCTTTAAAAATGAGTGTTTTTCTAAGAATAAGTCCCTAATATTTAAATAACACACAGAACAAAAATGGTTAAATTGTTGTAGCTAAGAGGGAGAAAAATGCTATTAAGGAAAAGGCTTTTCCTTTGGGACTGGATTTTCTATAACTGGAGTCAATATTTTCAAAAACAGCTCCTGAAAACATTTTCACTGTAGTCATCATGAAATAGGAGAGTGTGTGGGGTTACATTTTCAAATGCAAGGGAGGGTGAACAGTGTAATTTTAAGATCTCTCCTTGGTATGCCCTCTCAGTGCAATCTTATTCACTTGTGGAAACCTGGGGGTGGAGGTGGGATGTTTTATAGTGTTCAAACAAGTGTATATCCATTACTACTTGAAACGTTGTTGAAGAAATATGTTCCTTCCTAAAATTAGCAACCAGGGCTAGCAGAGTGCATTACTGGCTACCCTGTAGACTCATGTGAGTCCACAGCCGGGAAGGATTATGTAACAACACCAGACACAAGTCCTTTGACCAGGCCAGCCTGATTGCTATAGAAAGTGTGCTAACTTAGGTAGTGATGAGGGACCACCAAATGCCCATACCTAGAGCTGGAGAAGTCATCTAGACTTAGGGAGAACTGGGGCTCTCCATCATCCCAGGCAGCTGAGTTCTGGCCTGTCTATAAAAGCTGAAACAATGAAGTAGTTCTGAGTCCCCCCGGCTCTCCCACACTTCCATGAGGACTGTAGCAGCCAGTCGGTTCTGTGTGGGATCTGAAGCATGGGACATAGTGGAGGGATCCATACATAGGCATGTCCACAGCTCATTATGGTGTTCTTAAGCTCTTTAGAACTGTGTCCCACATGTCCATCTTCTGCATGTGAGGTAGTGGATATAATATCTTGATATACAGAGGAAAACAAAACTCATAAAGGCTTAATGATTTTGTCTAAATTATGCTAGGTTTTGCTGAGATTCATATTTCAAGGTGGGTCTAATAAAATGCCGAGCCCAAGACTTAGAGCAAGACACTCCAGTGATCTTGACAGTTGAATACCACCAGTCTTTCAATGGTTAAAAAAAAAAAAAAGAATTTGGCTCATTGTAAGGTAAATCTTTACAGTGAGAGGAAATAACCTAATTGATACCTTAACTTCTTTCATAGTGAACTCCTCAGTGGATTTGAATTAGTCACCCTCTAAAAAGGATTTTTTTTCCCTTTGGTTGTGTTGTCCCTTGCTAAGGTGCACACATTTGTTCTTTGGGGACTAAGGAGGTGACATCCAGAGATGCTGAAGTAGGTTGGCCTTTTCCTTTTCTGATGCCATTAGTGATGTGGCCACAGAAGGGCTGGTACATCTCAGGGGCCATGGAAGTTTCTGTGACAACTGCCCTAAGCAACAAGTAAAAAGTCAACTCCAGAGATGTCTGGAGGATTTAACGGGATTATAATAAGCTCTGTGGTTGGGGTTACCACTCTGACAGACAGCAGCAGGGAATATATCACACAGAAAGAGTGGCTGTGAGCTTGGGCTAAGAGTCATCTCAGATCAGCCTACAGTGTCCGCAGTGCTTCCTCCCAAACAGCAGGGTACTTACTTGAGAGGAGAGTGAGCAAAGGATATTGCATTCAACCTTGCAAGCTGACCTGCGGGTGACAAAGGACACAAACAAGAAAGGTGACACATCAAGTCCTGTGAGGCTGTCAAGCTGGTGAATTATGTGGCTGGGAGCCATGCACAGACACAGAGAGAAGGAGAGAGTCCAGAGAGTGACAGATGCATCCCATCTACCCTGTCACCTCCGGCTTGCTCAGCCTTGGAAGAAAACCACTCCACCACACTCCAGGATACGGATTTCAGTGAGAACACACTGCCTTTCCCCTGCTCTTCTTGAGATCACCAACCATGGGTAGGCAAGGAGAGTGAGAGGAACCAGAGATTTACTGTGCAAGGCAAACTCCAGCTAGACCTTGTCATTAATAGAATCCTCCTTTACTTTACTCATGCAAAATTAATTATTAATCTATTAAATATCTAATATTTGTTGTAGACTGGAGAAAAGTCACCTAAAAAAAGAAAAAAATCTAGAATTATAGCTACCGTTGTTACTAAACCCCAGCAACTGAGGGCAAGCTTGAAGAGCGGGCCTGGCAGGTATCTGCAATACCCAACTCAGACTGTCGTTAATCTAGCTACATTTCTATCCTCCGTGGGCACACCCAAAGTAGTGAGAAGTTTGGTTTCTTTAAAAACCCAGTTGTGTTATATGAATATGTTTCTGTTTTAATCCCAGGTGTGGGATAAGAGGCTGCTTCACAACAGGTGATTTTGATTTGCCTCGTGCACTAGCAGGGGTGTGACTTTTGTCAGTTGCAGATAGTTGAATTTTGGGGACTATGGAAAAGGTATAAATGGGAGAGTCCTGAAAGGACCTGTGGCAGCTGCTGCTCCCCCTGCTGCTGCCCCTGCTGCTGTGTTTGCTATTGTTGGTTTGCTTGACGTTCTGGCCATGAAGATCAGACTTGCCCCAAGGAACGCTATGGCCCTAATCAGCAGGAAGTAGTCTAAAGAGGTCTATGTCCTCTTTCCTCTCTAACCTTCTTTCCTGCCTATCTAATATTGGAGGGTTTGAAGGGATTGGGGTGGAGAAGGGTGGTAGATATAAGAACCCAATAAAATAGCTAAACAAATACTCCTACAGACCCACCCACATGAGATGCCTATAAGATACCACCCCTTACACTTCCCAGAGATTCCCTGACAGCTTCATGGAAGGCTAGTTTCATTCCTGGATGAACCACAAAAATCACAAGGAATGAGCGCTCACCACAGCTCTGTAATCAGGTGAACATTTTTGTAGCACAGAAGCATGGCTCTACATACTAATTATTCTTCTTCTTCTTTCGGAAATGGCTTGAAAAAGATTTTCACTACTCCTGAAAGGCAGTTGCTAGGCTGAAAAGGCTAAAGGCACATTTTTTTTTTTTTTTCGAGACAGGGTTTCTTTGTATAACAGCTCTGGCTGTCCTAGACTCGCTTTGTAGACCAGGTTGGCCTCGAACTCAGAGATCTGTCTGCCTCTACCTCCTAAGTACTGGGATTAAAGGCGTGTGCCACCACCGCCCGGCTAAAGGCACATTTTAAGCAACACTTTATTTGGGTGAACTTGGGCATCTGATTCTCTGCTGCTTGGGAACATGTCAAGGCTCAGTCTATACATAACACAGAAGAAAGAGACAGTTGGCTCTCACTGGTTCTCTGTCCTTCACTGACAGAGTGAGAGAGGGCCACTGGGACCTGAGACTGTAGAGCAAGCTTATGTGGCCATTAAACAAAATGTCTGATAGGAAAACAGTAACCTGTTGGGGCTGGGACCAGCTGGTGTCTGCCAGACAAACATCCCTGAGTCCCCATACCCCAACAACACACCTGTGGAGAAGCAGGCAGAGGGACTATCCATCCCCAAGGGGCAAATTCATTACTTTTGGCAAGAGTAAGCAATTATATTATTCTTGATTGCATGAGCTATGTTCTGTGAATTCTCAGATGGATTAGTATACTTCAGCCTGTTTCAGTATCTATCCATCTGTGACTTACTGAGCAGGGGCTTACAGTTCCCTCATTGTTTCTCAGTATGTTTTGTCACCTTTCTACTTATGTTTGATACAGCCAATGAGGAAGTCAGAGACAATTCAGTGGAGAAACTGTATTGGTGTGTCTTCATTTTTCTTGGACCATGTTTTTAAAATATATTATTACTATTTTTCAGCTTTCTATTTGATATGTGAGCTTCTGTTTTTACATATGTTTGTATGTGTGCTGTGTGTGTGCACTCATGTATGCATGGGCACATTTTTGTGGGTGCATGTATTGGTGGGAGCAGGTGGAAGCCTGATGTTGATGTCAGGAGTCTTCCTTGATTGCTCTCTACCTTATTCACGGGGGTCTTTTAACTGAACCCAGGACTCACTGAATTGGCTAGTCTGGCTAGCCAGCTTGCTCCAGAGACCCCCCCCCCCCTGTTTTTACCTTCTGATTGCTGGGATTATAGGCTGGGCTGCCACACCTTCCTGACACTTAAACAGATTCTGGAAACCTGAACTTCAGTCTTCACGCTTGCTCTGCAGATGCGTTACCGACAAAACCATCTCCCCAGGCCTCTATACTTTAACTTAGGAGAGAAAACCTTCTTTCCTCACAGTTCCGAGATGTTTGCATTGGTGGTCACTGTGATTCTGCCAGGGTCACAAAGGCCCTTTTCACCTTCCAGATCATAATCTGGAAGAAGAGACAGCTACAATTTAAAACACTGCAGTCTGGAATGCACAGACTAAGGAATGCCACCAGAATACTCTGGAAAAGTAGGGAAGAGGAAAGAAGGCCCACATTTTCAGGGAATGGGCAGGACCCAGTTCTGGAGAGGGGCAGGGATGCTGCTGCCTCCTGTACCTGGTAGGCCTCATCCTGCAGCTTCTGCTTCAGGTATTCCTCCATCTGCAGCTCGTTCTCCAGTTGCCTCACAGACTCATTCTCATAGTTCTCGTCCTCGGGTTGTACATAAGGGTCTCCATCTTCCGGGACTCTGGGGAAAAAACACAACAGGCATGTGGGAATGAAGACTCAACAGAGAGGAGCAGGTGGAATCCCTGTGCCATCTTTTGCTTTCTTCCCTCATGTGTCTCCCTTGAGCCAGCCTAGTTCAGGTTCATGTCTTCTATGGCCCAAAGGAAAACTTAACAAGAAGAAAAAGCCCGGAGAAATATGCAAATAAAATGCTTTCATTTCAATCGAACCTAGTGAGGAAGTCATTGACCACTTATGTTTTTAAGTGGCAACAGGAATAATAACCTTTAAAGTGTTCTACAGGGGAAATTTGTCTTTAGAGGGAATGTATAGTTTCACAACATGAGAGGTTCTTTTTCATCCTTTCTGAAAGGAGAGTGAGCCCTCTAGTGAAATAATGTTTAAGGAAATGTGTGTATGATTTAGCTCTCTTTATGTTGCACCATTTGCTTAAATACACACACAGGCACTTACATACACACACACACACACACACACACATGTATGCCTGCACATGCTATCATGTATACACATACGTAAGCACACTTTATGGTAAAATAAGTCTTATAATATCAGCAACTTGATACTAGGATATCATACCCATAGCTTTTGACCTTACACGTTTTTACTAGCCCTGAATCTGAAAAATCCATTTTCACTGGCCAGTTTCATTATAAAACAAGCAAATAAGAATGACCTCATTCACTAATGGGGATATTTCCCACTTATTCATTCATCCCTCCCATGTGTAAAGGACACAGAGGGCTGAACACAGGTTCATCACCTAAATCAAACCATGTTCATGGGGGCTAACATGGCATAATTTTAGGCAGTGCTGATAGTAAACCCCCCTCCCCAAAATGAAAAGATGAGTTAAGGAGAGTTTGAGATAGACATTAAATGTCATTGTTCCTGTTTATCTTATCTATGAAGCATATTAATTTTGGAGGTTTAGGGCCAAACTCAAAGAGTCCAAGAGGCTTCTATGAACTCTCTATTTTCAACTACCAAACCATTTGCTGGAAGCTGGTTCTGGGCCCTGGCAACCAGGGGAGAGCAAGTCAGAAATGGGAGGCCTTTTATAGCCTTGGCTTTTAGGGCTGCAGTAAAGACATATTAGGTAGCTACTATAAAATACATAATAATAAAAGCTAAAACATACATGTATATTTACTAGAAAAATATGACAGTTCACCACTTTGAATAATATATCAAGCAATTCTAGATTTTTACAGGAAAGTACAAGAAAACAAACTAAAAATAGAACTGGTAACACATTATCATTTTAAACGATCTTGTTACTATTTAATTCTGCTCTTACTACAGGCTGCTGCTTCACAGCTGGCTTTCAAAACAGGTCTCTTTATAACCCTGTTACTTCTGGTCTTTTATTCATTACTTAGAATGAGAGCCAGGGCACCAGAAGGACTTCTGGTTAGTTTCTTCATTGGCTTCGTAAAACAGCCAGCTTATTTTGTAGACTGGTGTGAAGTATTTTCACATTAAGCATTAGCCTTGTGTTTTGATTTTAGTGCTTCCAGACTTTGCCTACATTTATCATCACCCTTGTTCCACCCCCACTTCACTTCCTTCCCTTCCTTCTTCCTTTGTTCCTTCCTGAGCTGGGCTCTCCAGCTGGGTCCCTAATTTGCCCTTATATTTCAGCCTTCTTTTCCTCTGCTGATGGAAGGTCACAGCAAGCCTAGTGGGAGTGTCACAGATGCTGCTGGCTTCCATTAAATCACACAAAGCTAGTCAGGTAATGAGGGGAGCCAACTCTCTCTAAGGCTGCTTGGTTTGGAGTCACAGATTCTTAAGTGCTATTAGGAATGTTAATTCCTAGTCTTTAGCATAAGCAGTTTTCACTTGTTTTCCTATGACTGAGCAAACTGTCAGGATTAGGCTGTTTGGCCCTCTGAATGACAGCCAACAGACCCCTCTCTTATTGCTGTCTTGAGTGGGAAGCTATCAGCTAAGTAGCACCATCTTTGACAAATGGCCAGCCAATAATTCTGGAAGTCTAACTGGAACTCTGTGTTACGACTCTGAAGGAACACCACTCCAACAGCCAAAGATTACTGCAGCCACAGGGGCTAAGAGAGCCATACTTCCTGTTTTAAGACACCTTGCTCCAGTCACACATACCCTAGGCAACTTCCACTGGCTTTGGAAGACTCTGTTGTACCAACACTGTAACACTAAACAGCTCTGCTCAACTGGCAGCAATATTCACTCAGGATGGGAAGGGGACAGCCTGTCCCATGACCCAGCAAAAAGTCTGTGTTTGGTGCAATTTGAGGCTTGGGATTGGCTTGTAAGTAAGGTTTGTGAGAAACCCATGTACCTCTGTGTGTGTGTGTGTGTGTGTGTGTGTGTGTGTGTGTGTGTGTGTGTGTGT
>CAJQZJ010032044.1:2330590-2379895 GCA_907164525.1 Lophiomys imhausi | reverse complement strand
CCACATATACAACCCCTCCACACCACAACACACACTTACACACCCCCTCATACCCTACAACACACACATACACACACACCTCTGCACATACCACCACATACACATATATACACACATACCACACCTCCCACATACCACAGTATACACATATATACACACACACCACACATACACCCCCACACATCCCACAACACATACATACACACACCCCCACACCCCACAACACATACATACATACACACTCATACACCAGTACACTACACAACACACTACACAACACAACACACACACACACACACACACACACACACACACACACACACACACCTGCATTTTCTTTATCCATTCATGGCTGATGGTAACTTTTGGTCTTTTGGGAGCTGTGAAGAGAACTGGGAGTGCAGACACCTCTTTAGTAAACTGACTTTAATTCCTCCGGATAATTCACTCATTAGTGTTACTGATGAATCAAGGCAATTTTAACTTACTATTTTCTACAATGGCTGTGGTAACTTACATTCCCACCAACATTGCTCCTTTCTCTCTACATCCTTGCCCACATTTGTCAGCTTTTGTCTTTTTTTTTTTTAATATAGTAATCATCCAAACTAGAAGGAGGTGCTATCTCATTGGCGTTTTGATTTGCAAGAATTGTAGCCTCTAATTTTTGGTTACTATTTTGTGAGGGAAATGACTTTTTCTCTAGACCTTCAAGAAAAATGCAGCTTAGCAGAAGAGTGAGATTAGCGGGATGTACAAAGGACTGAAAAAAAGAGAATAGAAAACAACTAGAATGCTTTTATTTCTGCATCGAGATCTTTGGTATGAGACCTTGAATTTTAAAGCTTTGTTTTTTACAATGAGATCCTTGAAAACAGACTCCTGGTTTCAATGATTAGCAGAAAAGAAGGCCAAACATGCATGTAAAACATGCAGAGAGACCCTAGAGCACACATGTAGCCGACCATGCCCTCTTAGCAGTTCCCTCCCACTCTGTAGACTTTGGCCAGCTGTAATGAGAACTCTTCTACAGAAAAACCCAGAGAGTAACTGTCTATCTGTTCACACTCTTAGACCTGTAGTGTGAGAGCACTGCTCTGGAATGTTCTATTTAGACTTTTGCTCTGGGTTTGGTTACTTGCAGTTGAACATCCCCGCCCCCCCACCCACCCGACACACACCAACACACAGACCATTCCGGTAAAGTGCCATGCTGTTAGCTTTCTAGGGCTCAGAATCATACATAATCATCAAATCTATAAAGTGAAGAAATCCCAGAACCCAAAACAAGGCAAACCAGAGCATAGCACAGAACTCATGTGGTGCCCCACGGGCTGTGGATTTCAGTCTTACACTTGTAACAGTACCTGTTTGCAATGGTCTGTCCAGGCCAAGGGAGGAAGACTTGGGTGTTGATGCTTTTGCCTGCTTTCCTCAGCCCACTCAAAGAGGGGCCTGGGTTTTCCAGAAAACAGCAGCTCAGACCAGTTTCCTTGAAACCTTCTATGTCTGAGCTAACCCTGCCCCTCAAGTTCTCATGCCAGTGATAATTTTACCGTGGAGCTGGGCTTTCTCCAGCCGAAAGGGTTTTATGTACATCTTTCAGCTCTCTTTCCCATGACCCATGAAGTAGTAATCATCACTCTAGGTATGCAGTTGTGGATCCCAGGGCTCTGAGAGTGCAAATGCTTGCTCTGGGGAAATGCAGAACAGTAGCTGGGCTTGTGGCTGAGCCTAGGGACTCTGAGTCCTCTGGGCTGCAGAACTCTTGATGAACCATGGTTGGTGGATGGTCCATTAGAGAAATAGATGTTTGTCAGGTGCCTTAGGGGCACCTAGTACTAGACACCCTCCTGTGCACCCAGTCCTAGGCAGGGCTTAGGAAGCACTTCTGGATGTTTTTTTATCTGTCTTTACTACCAAAAGACTTCAGTCACAGGAGGCATTGGTGACTGGGGGTGGGAAGTGAAGTGGGCCAGACGGTGGTGGAAATCGGCTCCTCTTAGCTGTTCAGCATGGATCACCAATTCAACCCTGAGAAGCCAGATCTTCTTTGTTAGAAGGTTTACAGTGATGAAATGACTATATGTATATATATATATATATGTATGTATATATATATATATATATATATATTTGGTATATACTTTACAGGGTATAGAGCACTTTACCATACATTGTTCTATTTGATTTTCCTAATATAGTAAAAACAAACAAATAAAAACAAACTATATTTGAATAGCAGTTTGGAATCTATAAAGCACTTGAATCCCGGAGACTTTAGACCTATTCACAGTCATATGAGGTGTTATTCTTCTCATTTAGTAGGTAAACACATTGTGGCTCAGAGGGAAGAGGTGACATGTGCAAGCTCTTCAAGCTAATGAATGGCAGAGGTAGCTTTCTATGACAAGCCTAGGACTTCCCCATAGTTTCCCAGAGTCATCTCAGGAAGTGAGCAGCACCACATACTTCTAACTATACTTTATTAGATTGAGAAAATACAGCAACTAAAGGCTTAAAGCTGCCACTATGGTTACAGCATGGTGAACCGGGCCTCATGGCAGAGCAGCTAACACATTTTACTTTTGGATTATGGAGAGCTATGGGTGACCAGTGTGGCAGGGGAGCCTTCAGGCTCTTGGTCAGGTCTATAAGCTCTTATCTATAAGTCTGAAATCTAAACAGGTCTAACAGACACACATTTCACTGTAAATTTGGCCCCAAATATGATGAGAGACTATTAATGTAGTTACATCATGTTATTCTTTAGAAAGTCTGAAAAATTAAGAATTCTGCAACATAGTTGCAGCCACTGCTTCAGATAAGGGGTTGTGGTCATACTATAGTTTTTGGCAGGTTGTGCTAGGGATGTCCCACCCAGTTCTGCTCATAATATGCTGTGCCCAGGACTGTAACACACAGTCCTCATGGGGCTCTTACTGCTGGTGGCATTTGTAGGGAGGCCCGAACTTTGGCTTTATTCCTTGCCACGCCAAAGTCTGCTCCATATGGAACACTTACCTAAATCCCCCAGCCTATCCTGTTATAGTGCACCCCACCTCACAACAGCCTGTCCTGTATAGTGTACTGGGCTCTCTTGAGGAGTTTGTACATCTGAAGCATTACTAACCCCATATCTTCCTGGTTAAGTACCCATTTTTCAAAGTCAACTTTTCCCTTTCTTTTTTGTTACCTGTCCCTGAAACTCCCAACAGTGGTTCTGTGTTAGAGGAAAATAGCTGGCTGTGGTTTTTTGTTAAGAGAAAAACCTCTGACTGAGTCTAAATTATACTGATGTACCAATAGCTAATAGCTATCTGAATATCTAATTGCTGCAATCTCAAGTATGTGAAGACTCTCCCACAGGTGGGAGATCCTGTGGTTGACAGAAAGATTTAGCTTCATCTTTTCTGCAACTTGCAATTCCAAGTCATGCCCATCTTTTTCACTCAGAGTTTTTAGAGTAGCATATTGGTTGCTTGGTAACAATGCCTCATCTCTCTATGGTAGGGTACTCACTGCTCAGTTTGATACTTAGCACCTACCATAGGAAGTGGCTTCTCTGGTATTCTTCTGTACGACTCTTAAAGGGCCAACAAGAAAGGGCAGCTGCCCCTTGATGATGGGACCGATCACCAAGTTTCATTTTCACAGGTTCTCTGTAGCCTGGTCACCCAGTATGGCTGTCTGCTATGACCTTTAGAATGAGTTTTAGCAAATTTCCTGAGAAAACCCTTCCCTGGAAATTACTCAATGATTAATGGTGGAAAGATGTAAGGGACAATGGTCCATGTAGATCAATATATGGATCCAACATTCCCAAGGAAGGTTGATTTATGGATGAGGGAAAACATATATCACAGCTGGCAATTTAAAATAGCTCTCTTCCTAGGGAATAAATGAAAAATTAATTTATACATGCATCCTCTGTCTCCACTCCACCTGCTATCACATCAATTTTTAAAAAGCCAGTAAGACTCATAAATTTTCCGTTTTTTTATAGGAAGTATTTTTATTTCTATTTAGCTCTAAAAAGAAAGTATGCTTCAAGGAAAAGGGCAAATATATAACTGCTGAACAAACTCATCCTGGAGAAGTACAGAGTGTTTATTACCCATCCTCCTACTATAACCCACAAAGTCTGCCTCCAAGGTCTGGCTGAGGATGCTGCCTGGCCTTGACAGTTGTACTTCATGTTCTGGGAAAATAAGGCAGCACAAACTCACCAACTATCATAATCATCATCACCATCATCATCATCATCATCATAGTGATTTTGATTGGGGTTTTTAAAAAGAGTGCCGTGTACAAAATGCAATGGAAGACTGAGGACGTAGTTGGTTCTGACTGGTCAGGAAGGAGGCATTGCTTGACTCAAGGTTCTCATAGTAAAGATATCCAGGCAGGAAAGGTGACAGTGTGGAGAGGAAAGAAAAGTGTCTGAGTTTTCGGAAAAGCGTGAGCAAGACTTGGGACTTGTGAAGACATTATCAGAGACATGCCAGAGAGGTCTCTGGTGTTTGCTGAAGCTGGTGTCATGTTCCATATGAGTAGAGAGAAGTGGGGAAGCTAAAAGGAGGAGACTGGCTTGGGAGCCTTCAGTGTAGATAGTATCTTTAATGAGAGGGTCAGTGTCTGCTGGTATTGAACAGAGAGATCATTGTTTTCACTTCTCTAGAATCAACAAACCACAAATTAAAAAATATGTGTGTGTGTGTGTGTGTGTGTGTGTGTGTGTGTGTGTGTGTATGTGTGTGTGTAGTCTGATAAAATACATTGTATACTTTTGAAAAGTAGATTCTAGTCTCTATATACAGATATCACATCGAGGTAACTTTTTCTCCCTGACTTTTCTATGGAGGTGTTATCAGCACTGTAGAAAGCCCAGCAAAAGGATGAGGAAGGCTGATAATGGAAGGTGAAGGTGAAACCAAGGCCCAAAAATTGGCTCTTTATGGCATGCTTGTATTCTGTGCTGCAGAATGGGAGCAGAGGTGGAATTTTGAACTCTGCTAGACTCTGCTCCCAACTAAATAGGGACCAATTTGATCCAAAGGTTTAAGATGTAGTAGTTTTCAAATTAATCCCTGTTGTAACTATAAAGAAAGAAGATTCCTGAAAATAAACAGAAATCTGATTTTGATTCCAGATTATTAAGTACCCTTTACCAATTACCTCTTTTATGCAATGTATATATTAAGCCTCCAGGAAGGATCTGGGGTGTGTTGAACAAATACAGGGCATTGACACTCTCAGCCATTCAATCTACCATCTTTTAAAAGATGTACTCAGGGATGTGTTGACAGCAAACACTGTAGATATTAGTATATTTAGGGACATGTTTGATGTCAACAGAAGCAAGACAATCTGATTGGATGTTTCTGTAACTTCCAAAGCATACGGATTGTTTTCTACTGTTAAAAGCAATTACCAGTGATCTAAACAAACTGAAAGTCAAGTTCGCATTTCTTCGCCAATCTGAGCCTCTATGTGAGTAAACTGTTAGGAAAAAAGAAGTGAATGTGTGTGTTCAAAAATTTCAAGTTTCATGTGTATGATATTTGTTTTATATTTGATATCCAGATAGCATTTTGACAGAGTGTTTTCATATCCATTATCATTTAAAATACTCCCAACAGTCTAGTGAGGCATATATACTACTAGAGTGTTTGAAATGAATGATTAGGAAGTTAGTTTACTTTCTAAACATCTTAAAAGCTGTGAACTAGAATAGGGGCCTCTGTAATTCAGGCCCATCTGCTATAATCTTCCTAAGAAAATTACTGAAGCTTTATTGTGCAAACTCAAAATTAAGATACTTGGTTTTGGACCTATCCATAATAGTTGGACCTGTGAATATAGCAGAAACTCTAGAACATATTGTTACTGCAACTACAGCCCAGCTGTTTTCTCTTTTAAGGCATTTTAAAAATGACTGCTCATTTTTATAACTCCTTCAATAAATCTTCAGGGTACACAAGGAAGAAAAGGGTAGGATAACTTTGATTCAAGTTTTGTAAAAAATACAATTTATTGCTTGTGATACCATAATCATATTATATTACAGGCACTATTTTTTTTAAATTCATGTTCTTGCCTCAAGGGGGATAATTTCATGCATTACCTATAACAAGAAACAGTATATGTAGGGATTGTAGATACCAGCATAATAAAACACTACATTGAACCACACAGATTTATGATAAAGCAAGTAGAGGTTATTAAATCAATCACAATTTGTTGTATGGGGTATTTTGAGTTTGATTTACAAAGAGAATGTTCCCAAAGGGGAAAGGCTCATAAAACAGAATTTAGAAGTAGATGCCAATGTAAAACCTCTAAATTCTTTCCTTAGATCATGTTATACCATGAGAACTTGATTTGGAAGAAATTTGTTCATTTTCTCATAGAACCATCTCAATGGAGTTGGATTTTGTGGGGTTTTGTGTTTTGTTTTGACTAAAGATCAGGATAAGCCATGACCACTAGCAATCTATGACCGCACCTTTCTATTGTATTGTTCAATATTTTTTAATAAATCTCTGAGTGAAGGCTCACCTTAGGGCTTAATGCAGGAGATATTCTGAGCCTCCAAGAAAATGCTGTTTCTATTCTGATAAAACCCTGGGTTGTAGTTCCTGCTTTGGTTTTGTTGCTAAGGGTTCAGAATAACACCCTTGTCCCCTTAGGGGACACAGTTCCATTTTCTCTTCCTTAGCTCCATGTTCTTCTATTTCTGCCTTATGGAGCTGCTGTTCGTATGCTGTGGTTTAAGTGAACTTGACCTCAGGCCAGTTTGAAGAGAAGCTTGAGTAGCAACCAAGCAGATAAGAGCAAATGAGTGTGCTGCATGCATTTGGGTAGCACTGATGGATGACCTGTATCAATCCTGCAGTCCTTGCTGTTGTCACCCGTCAAAATGCAGAGGCTGGGAGGAGCTCTACAGGAAAGGGAGGTGACAAAGATCTACCTAACGGGCACCCCCATAGCCTGGCTCTGTGGATCCACAGAGACCTTTCAGAATATACTGCTTTGGAAATGGAGAGAAGAGGTCCCAGGGGAAATGAGTTTTAAAACAAGACAATGGCCCTCTCTGTCCAGTGGGAGGAGGAAGCTTAGATCAGAACAGCATTTTCTGATTCTATGTACATGCAAAATAAGAGGTGGGGGAAAGTCTGTTTGCAAAGAGATATCAAGGGATAGGCATTTGCTCTGCCATGATCTAAGTCCAGTGGCCACACCCCAGGGATGCAGGGATGGACAACAATAGAGGCTACAAACACAGTGCATCTTTACAAGAGAGTCATCCCTGGTGAAAATTTGGCATCAGCTCAATAAAGTAATTTTTTCATAATATACAAAATAACTCTGCACATTGTCTTTATTTTCTGGATTACAGATTGGTTTAACATGTTTCATTTCTTCTTATTTTTTTAACAGCCTGTGGAAATGAAGAGTTAAAGAGTTTCCAGTGGTTTGCAAACATCCTTTGTTAACACATAAACACACAGAATGAATAATAGAAATAAGAGTACAGAAGAATTAACAGATCTGTTGAAGTTGGACAGGTTGAAGTTCTAATTAACCATGGATATAATGTTGAATCTTTAAATAATGTAACTGGGATATATCATCATACACTTTGGTACATGCACAGGGTATCCAAGCTGCTTTTCTTTTGCTGTAGTTAACTTTAATTTCTCTCAGTGTGCTGCTCCTTCTGCTTGCTTCTGAACCTGACCACAAGGTCACACACAGGGCTTCAGGGTATGACACTGTTAAACAGTCAGGATGCCACTATCTCCAGAAAAATATGTGTGGCACGACTGTATGAAATCACAGAGCAGGAAGGTTCTTAGTAAGAATGAAAGGGAAGAAAGTTACCTACTCTTCATAGAATCTTGTTAACCAGCAGCTTTGGAGGAAACTAAAGAGATGTGAGATGGACAGTCAGCTACCAAGCATAGTCTTCTAGGATTGAACACATCTCCGAGCACAGGGTGGAGGGCACAGCCTTGTAGTTATGTGATTTGAAGGGATTCATTACCTGATTCTTATGAGAAGAGTTTTTATAGCTTTTCAGAGAAATGGAAGCTGAACTGAATGTTCACAGTGTGGAGGTTTGCTCTCGTGGGCTGCAGCTTGGGAGAGAACACTGACCTTTGTGTGCTCTTTGTACGACTGACTTGTATCACGAGAAGGGTCCTGTCAATAACCTCAAAGAGCATATTATGGATTTGAAACTTAACACCCTTGGGAATCTAAAACCTTCCCAATGAATCACAAGTTGTTCTCCCTTCTAAACATGAAACAGGTCTTCATTTGTTGCCAACAATAGTGATAGTTACAACAGAATGCTGAATTTTATAATCTCAATTCAAGCACTACATTGAAATGATAGCAAATTAGTATGAGTTTTTTTTTTTTCTTTCCAAACTGAAGCACGAACATACATTAGAGGCCAAAGCAATGAGAACGCCAGCAGGACGGCAGCCCTCCACTGTTAGTTAAGACCTGCAGTAGGGGACATAACTTACTCCCTGCTTCAATTCTTCTTCCTACAGAAAGATCGAATCAATAACAGTTAGATTACCCAGGGTTCCAACCAAAAGCACGTACACAGTGAAGGGAGGCAAGAGAGGGAGGGGAGGCATTAACATGGCTCTGAACACCTCTCCTGGCCTCCGCCACCCCATCACTTTAGTTCCAAGCCTATTTAGATATTTGAGACAACAGACCCATTCCTTTCCTCTGTGTGTCTGATCTGTCTGTCTGTTCTAGTACTTGGATGTCTTGGTACAAAGTCTGTATTCAGTTGGGAAGGCTTGATCCCATGGGGCTGGTGGCCAGGAGACTATCTCATCACTTACAGGGGAAGAAGCATAGAGACACCAGCAGAGAGATTTGTCAAAATTTCCTGCCATTCAGGGAAGGGCAAGATGGCCTCAGATCTTTTCATTCGACATATTTTCAAAGGGAAGCAGAAAAGAGATTTTTTTCTGTTGCATCAAATGAGACAATAGGCTAGAAACAGAAGCAGGTTACTAATGATCTAGTCTTATTTCAGACAGAACCAGTACCAACCAACCAAACTCCCAGTTCTATTCTTCATGTCTAACACATTGGAAAGTAAATTTTGTTGAGTAAAACATTTCCAAAATAGATTATTAAAGAAGGAACTGGTGGCCAAAAATGTTGGCTAAGTTATAAAATGGAACAACAACAACAAAAAAAACAAAAACAAAAACAAAACAAAAAACAAGTGGAAGAAATGCTACAAGCAGAGTGTCTGTGACAGGAAGCTTCACAAAATTGTCCTTAAAAAGTTTGAACAAAGAAAGAAAGAGAAAGGAAGGAAAGAGGGAAGTAAGAAAGAAAAGAGAAGGAGAAAGTAAAGAAAAAAGAAAGGACGACAGAGAAACCACAGATGCTGGTGTTGGGGAGGGGCGGGAATGGACAGACTGAAAACCTGTTTGAAATTCCTTTGCCACAGTGGATGCATAGGGACATTTCCTCTGTGTACATCCTATCAGAAGTCCCAGCTGCTGCCTCTGGCACCTAGCAGTTCCTGTCTATATTGGTTCCCACTTGATTCCCTCAGGCCAAATGACCATGGAGAGCTGACGCTTCTGCTGTCCTGTGTGGTCATGTGTCCACCTGCTGTGAACTGGGAAATTAATTAGTATATACTGGTAACAGAAATGAGGCCTCATTAAAGGAGATTACTACTTGCAATGAAAAATACTGCACTCAATAGGGCTCTACCATTTAATACTTTTCCCTCAGAAGAGAGAGGAAATATCCCACTAATAACTTGCACTTGAGACCCATGGATGTCGTGTGACTTGTTGGAGCCACACAAATGCAATAAAATATTTACTGTTATTGCTGAGATGTGGTAGTCACTATTTCTTAATTTTCCAAAGTAGACATTAGTCTCTGGTCAATCTAGTCAGAATTGCTAAAATTGATCCAAAGCAAATAAATAAATGTTTAGAAATATAAACAAATATAATTTTATAATTTTCAAGGACATAAAGAGACTGAAAGTGAGTGAAGGATTTGCTCTATGGTCCTTAGCAGCCAAGATCCAGAAAGTGGGTGAGAATGAGAGTCAGCATTAGTTGACTGCTGCTGTTTCATGGGGCTCAGAAAGAGTTCCATTTTGAGTTTGCAACATTTTGGGAGGAAATCACACCTAATAATTTGAAAGCCATTGCAAATTTTGTGTCAACAGTTTTAAAACACCACAATAGTAGGTCAGAAACATTGATTTGAAATGCCTTACCTTCAGCAGCTTCATGAGGCCTTCCAACTGGACCATCAGCTCTCTCCGGCTTTCCTGGAGAGCAGACATTCTCTGCTCTAGCTCATCCTTGCGCTGTCTAAGAAGAAAGCCATTGTCATCAGAAAATCATTCAAGCTGGGCAAACTCCATTTCTGGAGTTTTCTGAGTGTGTAGTGGGCTGTCCCTGAGAGCATAAGTTTAATTAATTAAATTAATGCCAGTATTTATATTATAGTTAATTGGTTGGCAGTATTAATCCTTAATCCTCCATTATAAATGATCACACTGAGACACCTTATGGAGTTTTGCAAGTCTTAGCCTGGATTGTGTATTGTAATCTTAGCCCATCTAAGCTAGCCCTTAATTCTATTCCCCAAATAAAACCTCATATTATATATATATATACGTCCCTGGACTGTTATTCTCCAGGCTATGCTGATATTCCAGGCCATGTGGAGATATGATTCTTCTATCTAACCCATGAAATATTTCCTTCTTTCTCCTGGCTGGCTTCTTCTTTCCATCATCCCCTCTGTTCCTCAAGCCCGTGCACCTTAACGCTACCTACCTCTCTTCTATCCAATCCAGGCTGCAGCACTTATTCAACCAATTAGGGACAATGGTTAGCTAGCAAGTACACTTGGTGTACTTTTGGCCTGGCACAGCATGCAGGCCTCTGGGAGCAGATTAATTAACATTTAGAATAACAACAGATCACTGCATCATAAGAGGGCATGATTATTGTTACCGGGTAGATAACTGCCTTCAAATGGGTAAATGATTGTAATATGAGGGAATGTGTTATTTGAGAGAAGACACACTAAATTTAAGCAGTCTAGAAATTCCTTTTGGCATTTCCATGCTTTATTTACGATCTGGCCAGCTTTCATCTGTACCACAGGCTTCAGAAATCAAACAAAAACCTAGAGTCACTGAAAAGGGCCAGCCCCACAAATCTTCAAAATCTGAAGTAATTACTATAAATTCACATAAAATTTACTAGGGCCTTAGGAAATCTGATGCAGGGATGTAATTTAAAATCTGTTCTAGCATGTGTGCAATTGGCACTCTTCTGAGGTGAAACAGTAAAGGCCATGCTGGTTGTACATCCTGAAGTGTTTGGTTTGGTCTTGGTTTCATAAAGTGAAGGCAGGATAACTGAGTTCCCACATAAATGTTCTATAACTGAAAATGTTGAATGCAGCTTGTGTTTGTTTTACAGAACTTCTATTAAACTATCAGCAGAACGGAAACCAGTCTGCACTTTATCATTTATGTTGACATTAAGAGGCATGAAAAAAAAATCCTTATGAGTGGGGGGGGCGGGAGAACAGCAGGAAAAGAAGTATTAGCTAGGCCTAGGGATGCAGGCCTGTAATCTCAGCTACCTGGGAGGTTGAGACAGGAGGGTCACAAACTCAAGGCTGCCTAAGCTACAGTGTGGGGCCAAGGCCAGCCTGGACAAGTTGGCAAGACCCTGTCTCAAGATGAGAAGTCAAAAGAGGCCCTAGGATGTGGCTCAGTGGGGAGGCACTTGCCTAGCGAACTCAAGGTTTTATGTTCAGTTCCCAGGACGGCAAAAATAAAATAAAACATGAGATTGGAGAGTTGGGCCAGTAATTAAAAGCATTTGTTGCAGTTCCAGAGGACCTGGGTTCAATTCCCAGCACCCGCCTGGCAGCTCAAAACCACATGAAATTCCAGTTCCAGGTGATCCAATACCCCATTTTGACCTCTGTTGGAACTGGAAGCATGTAGTACATACACATACATGCAGGTGAACACCCATGTGTGCAAAATAAAATAAAACTAAATAAAATTAACAAATGTAAAAACATGAAATATAAATATCAAACAGCAAAATAATGCTTCAGATTTGTGACATATATGCATATTTTCCAAACTGATACTAGATTCATTATTTCATGATAATTAATGAGCAAATTATATATATATATATATATTTCCTTATCCCCAAAGGGGTCTTTTGCTCAGATTAAAATATCAGAGCTTATGCTTTAAAAATGACTGGATTCCTTAGCAACATGCATTAATGTATGCATTCATATGTGTCAATGGCACAGGCACCACACGAAGTACACTTATAGGAGGGTCTGTGAAATAAAAAAAAACTGACAGTGTAAGGGATATCACAGTGAGTTAGGCTGTGACTTATTCAGCTGAAGGACATATATTTATAGGCGGAAAGGTTAGGAACATAAATGAAACATTTTTAAATATGCTTTTATATAGCCATTCTTTTTTTTCTTGTTTTTGTTTTTGTTTTTTTTTTTGAGACAGGATGTCTCTGTGTAGCCTTGGCTGAACTGGACTCACTCTGTAGACCAGGCTGGCCTTGAACTCGCAGAGATCTGCCTGCCTCTGCCTCCCAAGTGCTGGGATTAAAGGTGTGCACCACCATGCCTGTCTTATATAGACATTCTTTACAATGACTCAAAAATGTAGTACTTATAAATATCTCTGTCTTTGTTGTACATACATAATAACACACATGCATGTACTTTTTTTTCCTTTTTACATTTGTATTTTAAATGTACAGGTGTCTTGCTTGCATATGTATCTGTGCACTATGTGCATGCCTGGTGCCCCAGAGGCCAGAAGAGGCCATCAGATCCCCTAGAACTGGAGTTACAGATGCTTGTGAGCTATGATGTGGAAGTTGGGAATTGAACATGAGTCCTTTGGATGACCAGTCAATGTTGAGCCATCTCTGCAGCCTCTCTCTGACACTTGTGACTGACTTATTAAAAAGTTCTTCTTTTAACTTCTTTTTCTGCATCTAGAGGAAGGGAAACATCACATGTTGTAGGTTCATGTCTTGCTGTCTCCTTGGGCAGAAGCTTTCCATTTTTGTAGGGTTCATCTAATTCCAAAGTATCCTTCAGTGACAAATACACAGTCTGTTTTTCTTTCGACTTATCTGCATGCAGAAATCTCTAGACATATACAGTAGGACTTGGGACATGAGTTGGCAATATTTATGATTTATACTTAGTTTTCACCTCATGTTGTCTCTATAATTTTTGGCCACAGAATCCCATTGAGAAGGTCAGTGAAGAATTCTACTGTCGCAGGTAAGAAATACTAAGAGAGGCATTTAAAACCTTAGAAAAAGTGAACTAGTATTAACTTAGCATTAGCCAACATAAATCAGTCTTATTGTACATTCATATTATAATAGTTATCTTAAAAACATGGCATTAAATTCTACTAAAGTAATCTTTAAAACATGGCATTAAATTCTATGAAAGTAATTTAACAATGCCTTTGTTCAGTCTTCTCTCCAACTGTTTAGAGTAACAGCCACAAATCTGTGCTGCGGCCTCTGTATCCAAGATGGTCAAACAACATAAAAATTAAATAATTATTTTGATTTACCTCTGCTAAGTATATGCATCTCTAAATTGATGCTTTTTATTCTGAAAAAAATAAATTCTGTGAAATTATTTTTAATTTAGTGTCTAGGTGTTAGAATCTATTTTCTTTTATGATAGAATTAGGACAATAACATCTTAATATGAATTATATATGAAATAATTACATATATCTACTGTAATGTCCTGAATTTGAGATTGGATCATTGTTATAAAAGAAAATGTTATTCTTAGGAACATCTGCATATATGTTTCATGGTCCAGGGTCATGATGCATGACACATTTATTTAACTTCAGTGAATCTCAGTTCCCATATTTATAAAAGGAGTATAATAAGAAAGCCTTTCTCCCAGGTTTGCCATTGCATTCAGTGGTACAGCATATATGGCCCTTAGCAGTCGTAAGTGTCAAGGGATTAGCACATAGGAAGTGTCTGTTTATAACCATCGGCTCTGCAAATATGGCTTTCAGTCTCCTTGTGGCTTAAGTAAAAAGGGAAACATAATCATTTAGAAAGACCATAGTGATTTTAAGATAAAAAATTGAATTTTCATGAAAGAAAATCCACGATTCCTTGTTTTCTCAAGAAAAGATTCTTGAAGGCTAGAGTAGGAAAGACACAGTAACGTCTCCATGGATGCTGTTCATTCCTGCCAACTGTGGCCAGAGTAACTTTGTAAGAACTCGCCGTCTTAGAGCCCTCTCAAAAGTCTGAAATAACAAAAGACTAAAACACAGAATTCCCAGGTTTTCTTTATTTAACTATGGGTGTCAGTGTAACTGTGCAATCTCCAAATTCTGGAAATGCTTAGGACACAGCAAGAAGGAGTATCTGACATATGTGGCACAAATATCTAGAGAAATAGCATTCGAGAGAGGACAGTTTTTCCTTCAGGAAAAAGAACTATATAGAATATAGAGGAGGTAGACAATAAGCCAGCTGGGTACCAGCTGACAGGGAGTGCCGACAGCAAAGAAGTTTTGGTGATTCCAGATTCCTTAGGAAGCAAAGCTTTGCCTTCAGCTGAGGTCATGGGATGACCAAATCTGGGGCACAGGAGGGAGGTTAGAATTGTCCCTGTTCCATGATGGCTCCATCAGGGATGGGGAAATATCAATTCAAATGACATTCTCAGTGACCCAGGCTCATCCCGCCATCTTCCCAGTTTATCCTCCACACAGAACAGACCACTTTGAGAAGCAAAAGGTATACAGGAAGATCATCAAAAATGCTAATGAGAATTCTTCTCCCAAACCCCTCCTAGAGAGAATATGATGACCAGCAGAAGAGAGGTAAATGACATTTCAGGCAGACACAAGGTGCTACTCTGACCCTGGCAGAGCAATGGCCATTCTATTTCCATGTTGGTTTAAACAGTTGTATATCTTTGAGCATTAGACTTCACTTTGAAATTTAAATTATAGAGGCTCTTCATGAGAGTTTGGCAAAAGACTTGTCAAGCAGTCATTTGCTTTTAAAACATATTTGGTAAAGGTCATAAAAATCGCCATCATATTTCTCTTCTATTCATTTTCTTCTCTTCTAGGAAATAGTGTAGTAGGGTTTATGAGAACTTGTAGTGGTCTCACTGGAGTCAGAATAGAAACCATGCAGGTATCTGAAAGAAATTCTGAAAGAGTTTATGTTTCCATTAATTAAGTCATTATGTTGTTATTAATTAAATTAATTAATTATTATTAATGCTGAAAGGTATAAGGCAGTTGCTCTACATTAAACAGCATCTGTAAGCTCTGCTGATCTCCCTTCAAGTCAAGCCTTTGACAGGTTTGCTCTAGTCAGAGACATGAGAGCGGCATAGGCTGGGCCAGGGGAGATGCAGGGCTCCTCTGGTCTTCATGTGTCAGAAGAACAGAGCTTGGATGGAACCCTGAGAACCATGGTGGTATGTACCAGGAACTTTATAACAAGGGCAGGAGGAACCTATTGGGCTTAGTCTCTGAAAAGAGGTTTCATTCTGACGTGTTTCTGTGAAGAGGCCCCTGTACTCACAGAAACTAGCTCTCAGGGTTATAGATACACATAGAGTAGACTAAGCATGTAAACCAAAGAATGAGAACCTGTAATTCTCTGCAGTTACTGCTTCCTTGTGAAAGATCAATATGATCTTCCTCGAGAGACTTGACTTCTCTGTTATTTGCTCTATAAATACACCTGACTCCTTCTCTTTTCCAAGGCATGGTGCAGTCAGTTTCACGAGAGGGACCTGCAATGATATCTACATTTTGCAGCGTAGAAGTAGTGGGAACAGCAGCAACCCTCACCCAAGGCACACACTACCTTAGCATTCTGCATGAGAAGGCTGTGACACCTAAGAGAGTAGGCGTGACCTTCCACAGTCCCTTCTAACTCAAATATCCTAAGGTAACAGATTAGATAAAACAAGGTTTCTGATCAATTGGAATAACAGAGAGGAGTGACATCTATTTTAAGGGAGGTACTGGGGACCAGACCCCAGCCCTCATACGTGCTGTATAAGAGCTCTCCCAATGAGCTAATTATGTCACTTAAAATTTTTTGAGACAGGGTGCCATTATGTTACCTGGGCTAGTCTTGAACTCATGGTCCTCCTGTCTCAGCATCTCTGTTGGCTGGGATTCCAGGCCTGTACCACAAAGCATGACTCTTTTGAAGAGAAAACTAGATTGTGTTTTGTGGGCTATATATAAATCTGTCAATTTAGAAACCTGTGATGTTTATTTAGCTGCTTATGTGTTTGATTTTACACACATTTTGATAGTGCAAATGACTGAACACAGCTGAGTGAAACATTTTTTTTCCAATGAAGATATTTTGCTTTTGATCTAAGGAACACTTTGTCCTTTTCTCTGTGTCTAGTAAAAACAAATATTTACTCTCTCAGATATGCCCAAATCTCAGTGATCAAGTGTGTTTTATTAAAAAACAAAGATCAGCAGCTATGGTGGGTCAGGACTGTGTGCTGGCCAGTTGTTGCCAGACCATGTTAAAGAGTTCCAGTACTAGCTGGGGGCACAGCTCAGCACATAAAATACTTGTCACAGAAGCATGAGAGCCAGATTTCATATCCCAGCTCTTACACAAATGTAGGCTAAGCATGGTGCATGGCTCGTAATCTCAATAATCTTCAGGTAGAGGGAGGGGATCCTTTGAGCAAGCTGGCTAGGCACACCAGGCACATCAGTGAGCTCTGCTTGAGTCAGGGACCGTTCTTCAATATATAAGGCTGGAAGTAATGGAGGAAGATTCCTGACAGTAAACCTGAACCTTCTACGTGTGTACTCATAAACATGTATGTATATATGACTGCATACAGACCCTTAAACAAGATGCATTGAAAAAAAAACCCAAACGAAACAGATCTCAAGCATTTATGTTCCTCAGGGAAATTTGGGTCTTTCTCTTACCTGAGGAGCCGGAGTTCTGCCAGCAAGGTTGGATTCTGCTGAGCCTTCTCGGGTGTGGGCTGCGAAGCTTGCTCATGTTCTACCCGAAGTCTCTGGATCTCTTGTAAGATTTCTCTTGGGGGAGAGGGAGAAGGGGAGAACCAGTGACAGAGGCCAGGTCAGCCGAACAGAGAAGTGGGGTTGTCTGTGGTTAAGAGCACCTTCCTCAGCTGGGGATGCCCTGCAGCCATGTTGTTTTGGCTGCCATTGGTGGGTTGGGTGAGGATCACCCTATGTTTAGCACATCAAACCATGCAGGCTGGGTAGTGTGCTGGTGAGTGTGATCCTTAGGACCTATTCTCTCTCCAGTAAGTCATATGCTGCTGTGCTAACATGTCCACCATTGGACACTGAGTCCTTTGGTATCTCCTATTATTTATGGTCACACTTTGACACCACCAAATACCCACGAATACCAAATGAGAGGTGGTTGGAGAGAGAAGAAAGCATAACAAGAGTAAATATCCTTATTCTCTCATCGAGAAAAATATTCCTGCTGAAATTTTCAGAGAAATCTCAAACTCATAATTAAAACTTTTTTTTTTAACGTTACAGCTTCAGTTTTAACAACAAATCACAAAGAAGGAAAGGCTTTTAAAAAGGATATATTGTAATTGACTCTGCCACATAGAGTGCTGTTGATGGAACCTCTGCCAGGCAATGAGATACATTAGTCCATTACTGATGCTCGGCGCGTGGGTGAATATTAGGCCGGCCATCAGTGATATGCAACTGTGCAAACCGAATTATATGTAAGCATATTTGAAGCCATTAAGTAGGATTATTAGTTATATACTCTTGTGGGATTTGAAAGTGTCAAGTCTCTATTTAACAAAATGCCCAGGGGCCTGTAAGACAGCACAAAACACCAAGAAAGGAGAGCAAACTTGCTGAGCAAGTTGGGGGGTGGGGTGGATTTCCATGTTTCAAAATTTAAATTGACACAAAATCGTCCAGTTTTATGGAGTAATATAATAACATGACACATGCATAGAATGAGTAATGATTAAATTAAGTTAATGATCATTTTTTTTTCCTGTTGGGAGTATTAGATTTCTTTAAGTCAAGTAATCAGTAAAGGTCAAGCTGGAATATTCCATAACACAGCAGAGTGGTTATAGTTTTGGACAATTATTTGAGAATCAGGAGGACAGTCTACCTTTCCTGGGCATGGTGAGAAGTTTGGACTATGTCAGTGGCTTTAAGCCATTTTTTTTTTTCTCTCTGGAGCTCTGGGGTAGAAATATTTCTCCAAAGGAATATTTCATGGGAACTCTTCTTCCATATAAAAGAGAAGAGGGAGCCACTAGGTCCATGTGTTGTTAGCTTCCCCCCCATTCTGCCACTCTTCAGGGTTCCTAGGGCACCAGAGATCTGAGCCCTGCAATGAGTGAGTGTGCAGGAGTGAGACCAAGATGGGGCTGCTGGTTTAAAAGGGGTGAGCTCAGGATGGATGAGCTGCTCCTCAGGGATGGGGCCAGGAATTCTAGGAATCATTCATGCTCAAGGGCAGGATGAAGATCTCCCCCCAACCCATCCCCTCTCCTTCCCCTCCTCTCCTCTCTTTTCTTTTGTCTCCTTTCTTATCCTCTCCTGTTCTCCCCTCTCCTCCTCTTCCCTCCCCTCCATCTCTTCTCTCCTCCTCCCCCAGATCTACAAGCATGTGCATAGGAGTGCACAGTAAGGAAACGTCCAGAAGCAAGCAGTGAAATGGTGTCAAGGCACAGCCCAGGTGGTTGGAATATGCACAGGACTTCTGCTGATTCTAGAACTGATTTAGCTGGGAAGGCAGAGGAGGGGGTCAGAAACGGAAGTTCTCTGGAGAGGTGAGAAGGCAGGTGAGTGCAGCGGCCTAGATAAAATGTTTATGGGTCAGTGGGCCTACACTTTGCTTTCCCTCTGTCCATAAAGGGTACAGGAGGGAACCTGAAATGTGTGGAAATTGGGCCCGTCCTCCTGATGCCACACAGACATCATTCTTGATCTTGATATTTTATTCCTCATTCCTATTCCCAACCGCTGATTTTCTCTTTGTAGCAGACAAATACAAGGAAGAAGTGAGAGGGTAAAAGAAAAGAGGTCCATTAGTGAGGCCTAGAAGTGTTAAGATTGTTACTAGGAATTCTGGAGTCCACAATGGGAAGTAGAGAGGCGAGAGAAACCTCTCAGTTGGAATTTCTAAAAAAAATTCCATGAATAATTCCTTTTTTGTCTCATCACCTTCTGCACTGGTTATTTTAATGCTATTTCTGGAATCATCTATTCACCACTGGACTTAGCACTTCTCATCAGCATCTACTCAACCCTGTGCAAATGGAATCTGCATATGTAACTAGTTGATTACTCTATCAGGAACATGTAGGTATTTTATCACATGTCTGACTGCTGCTCTTCATCTACAGGATGAATTTCATTATTTTGGCCTTATGGATAGTCTTAGATATTGATACTTCTATTTTACCCTTCATCTCAGTCCTTTGGGTTTACTCTGGCAAGTATCTTCATCACCTTTCTCAAAAGTTGTTTATATTTTTACCTATAATTCTTTCTTTTGTCTTTCATAGCCAAATTTCACTATCTTGACATGTACAATTCACACCTCATCTTCTACACAACATTTACAACCCCCACCTCAAACTGGACCTCAGTGATAATGCAAGATATGTCACAGTGGGGGAAGAGAGGGGGACAGGATACTTTACTTTTTAGTATCAATTTGTATGGCAGATAATAATTGTCATTGTGCCCACTTTAAATGATTATTGAGGATTAAATAGAAGAAGAGCAGTGCACTGGTTCTATAAATACACAAGTCGCCACTGCTCTGCTTTTAACATCTCAAAGCAAAGGTTAGTTTTCTTGCTTTTGTCACCTGGAAGCTTGGTTGGTTGCTACTAATCATAACTGTGGACCTCTCTTTCAGATGATGGCTCCTTCCTGGTTCGCAGCCACAGTGTGCCTTTGGGACTAAGGGTTGGAGAAGGGATGTGTGTATGGTGATGTCTGTTGGGAACTCAGAATAAATGAAAGGATTGTGTAGCAAACTCCTTCTCTGGAGAGTGGCTTTAACTTGACCATTGTTCAATTGGCTACAGGCCTCCCAACTGCAGGTAAGATACCTACATCCCCAGCTTCCTCTCCTTTCTTCTTAGCTCCTTCATTGATTTTATGAGTGACTCACTCACGGGTATATTGACATTTATTGATTCCAGACTAGCTCATTTTGAATAGCATTTCAGATCACATACTATAAATTTACTTTGTTACTGAACAGAAAATAAACTCTTCTGAATTCCAATTTTAATATTTGCCAAGGTTTCTAAAGAAACTGAAATTTTGGATTTTTACAAAAAATTTAAAACTGGAGCACTTTTCTTTTTCTTTCTTTCCACTTACTTTCTGGTATCTGTAAAAAGTGTTACATAAACCAGAGTAGGAACTCATAAACTGGTAACTATCCTGAACAAATTCTGAATTCTGTAGTTTTTTTCCCCTTTGCCTAATTCTTTATAATGCCTCTCCTTTCTCCTTCTTTGATTCTTGCTTCCTGTCACATGGTAAATTAGAGGGATCCTGAAAGGGAGTTTTCCTTGGTGGGTGGGGCCAGTACAGATGAGTAGTTTTGAATTCTTGATGTCATAGTTATTACATTATATCCATTTGTTATTTGTGCTTTCCCAAAGGTGATGTGGATTCCTAGCACAACTCAGTCAAAAGAGTGTTTATGAGAAAACACATGAAAACGTGCTAAGTTATCTGTAGAATCTTAAAGAATGCTTTGATCATTTATCCAAAAAAATTTAAGCTAAATTCTACAGGCATGAAAAAATGACCAGTTCCCCTCATTACCACTATAGCATATGCAATATATAAATATACATATATAACCATATATAACAAATACATAACATATATAACAAATATGACATTAGCATAAAGAATGGGATGAAGTATTAACACATTTTATGTTGTTTCAAGGAATATAGCATGTACAAGTTGCTCCCATGATGAGCTTATTCAGAATTTAGTTTGAGTTCTTCCTCAGTTTCTTATTATTTTCTCATTCAAACACATTTATTCAGCACCTATAATTTTAGGCACACTCCTGGGACCATGCAGGCTTTTAGCATGACCTATGTTCTTAGAGAATTTCTATTTCATTCATGGAAGGTGGGGATAAAATAAGAAGTAGAGGTGTTAAGCATTCTAAATGTTAATTGGTACTGCTTGCTGTCTGTTACTTACATTGACTCTGATTGTTTAAATAAAATGCTGAGGCCTGAGATTGGGCAAAGACAGAGAAAGGTGGGACTTCCTGGGATTAGAGCAGGAAACCTGCGCTTTAGATGGAGGATTAATTGATTCCAGCCAGCAGCAGGGAGGAGAAGCATTCCAGCCAGGAGCAGGAGGAAGAAGAAGACACATGCCATGGGTTAAAAAAAGAACCTCATTCCACATGGCCAGGAAAAAATGGCATATCTTGGAGAATGGCAGTCCAAGGGGACGTATGTATATATGGGGTCATATTTGGGTAATAGACTTAAGAGCTAGCTTAGATGGGCTAGGATTGCACAATTCAGGCCAAGGCTTGTTAAAATCTATGTGGTCTCTGTGTGCACTCATTTATAATGGTGGGTTAAGGATTAGCTGCCGAACCAATTAACAATAATCTAAACACTGGTTAAATAATTTAATTCTTTCTATAAATGGCGCCTAAAGTAATTTAACTAATTATTATTTTTTTTTACATAGAGGCGTGAGTAGGATTACTACAGACATCAGTCACACATATATATACACACTCACACATGCACAAAACATGCACACACATACAGAAACTCACAAACACATGCATAACACATGAACACACACACACCACACACACACAAACATACACATACCACACACACATGAGCACACACACAAACACATACACACATATACACACATGATCACTCACACACATGAACAAATCACACATAAGTGCACACCACACAGATTCACATACATGGGCCACACACAAGTTACATACTCTCATGTGCACACATGCAACACACACATACACACATATGCACACACAAATCACACACATGTATGCATATATACATACTCATTCATACATGTGCATACATACACATACCACACATACCACACACATACACTTGTGTGTGTACACATACAGAGACACATACAAACCACATACATACACATACACCACATATACACATACACATGTACACACAGACACATACAAATCATAAATAAACATGCATACATTCTTGTGGACGCACACACAAATAAGTCACACACAGAGACTCATGTGCACACACATTCGCACACATGTGCACACACAGGAAGTAGTCTTAGGGGCTATTGAGGGGATATCCTGAAGAGCTCCATGCAAAAGTTTCCCAGGCTGAAGTAAGGTTCTTAGGAAGTAAAAAAAGCCACACGAGACTGGAGCGTGATGGTCAGGGGGGGCTGATACTGAAAAGGTGTGCAGGATTCCAGGGAGCTAGCACCTCACATGCCTTGGTGACAGGAGAGGGTTTTAATTAAGATGCCATGGAAAATCAAGAGGGTTTTGTCTTGAAAAAAATATGATATGGTTTATGTTGCAAAAAGGACATGTTAGTGGGGAGCTGGTGGTAGAGATGAAGTGGGTAGCTTTGGGGAGATGCTATGGAGTCACAATCAATGGGACTAATCCGTGTTGATCAGAGATATTTGGATTGAACAATGGGATGATGGTGATGATGCCCTGAGTGTTTCTTTAGCATTATAGGAGTGAACTTCCTACTCATCACTAAGCAACAGAGACAGATGTTTCTGAAACACACACATGCACACATACGTACATGCCACACACACAGGCACACATACATCATACATGCAGGCACACATATACGTCATACATGCAAGCACACATACACACACCACACACAGGCACACATACACACAGAGGCACACACACACATACACACACACACACAGAGGTACACACAAAACACACACAGGCACCCCCCTTTTATAATGAAACTCCAGAAGCCATCTTCACAGACTGAGGTATCCTCCCTTAAAGAGGCATGTAAGGAAATCCCAGAGACGTAAGGTCCATGTCCCCAAGCCCTACCTGTTCTTGTTTTCTAGCTCTGCAATCAGCTGCCTTTGCTGTTTATTTGCATCAATGGTGAAGGAGATGTCAGGGGCACTCCTCTGCTGCGTTGACTGCTGTAAAACATGTAGTTGACACTATTTAATGTTATGAATGTGAACTCACATGTATGGTGAGAATCATGGGATATGCAGACAAGGAAGAAGAAACTATTCCACTGGGGGTAGTGGGGAAGAACAGAAAATTAAATTGCTATTCCTTCTAAGAACAAACCATTCTGCAGATCTCAAATATGCCCACATCATGGAGAGCAAAACCCCTTTCTCAGGTTCACAGCTATAGAAATGAGACTGGGGTAGAGGGGAGGTATGTGGTGCTCCCAACATACATGTGATATGGGGAGTATCACAGTACTGTAGAAGTTTTGTTCCTTTGTTCATCATATTTTCAAAGCCAAGAATGCACTACCAAGATACTGTAATTATAGTAACACAGGCACGAACAATTAAAAAAGCAACATTTTTTTCTTGTTAATTAGCACCAAGCATATTGATAACAATGGACTTATGGGTATTTGAGATTCAACGGCTCTGGAGGCCAACAGGCTGATCCTTTCATTCTACTTACTGATGAGGAGGATTCTGCTGCCAGCCGTGCAGCATACCTGGCGATCAGTCTGTGCTCTTCATCAAGTCGGGTAGAACTTTCAAGCATACTATAGAGAACAAGGTAAACAGGACACTGTCAGGCCACTCAGAGAGACCGGTGTATTCCTATCGCCACGAGGGGCTTTGGGCTTTTCACTGCCAAGGATTTTCAGGATTTCCAAATATCTCTTAGATCAATGATCTTCAGCTTGGCTTCAGGACAAGATCCCATGTGTGGTTGAGAAGGTCAATAAAAGTCCGTTGCCCAGTCAGTTCAATTATCTTAGTAAGAAGGCTCCAATGAGAAGTGACGTGACTTTTCTGATGTTTTAGATACAAGAATTTTTTTCTCTTTAATTTAATTTGATTCCTTTCAGTGATTTTTTTAAAATTTCATCTCAAAAATAATGCATGCCAAAAACTGGCATTAGAAAATATGGAAGTGGGCAGGAAGACCCAACTGCACTGTTGTTCATCCAACGAACTCCTCCCTGCTGGCACTCACATTCTTATGTAATGTCCTCCCTTTTCTGCAGTCTTCACTTACTGCCTTCCATTTGATGAACACAATATGGCAGAGGAATAGAAAGTCACTTCTAATATATGATTTTAAAAGATTGTGGCTTCCATTTTGGGTGTTCTATTCTCTTATGATACTTGTCTTGAAGGAATCTGGATCTCATGCTGTAAATCTGCCAGTATGATGAGGACCCAAACCAACCAGGAACCATGAGAATGAATCCTTCCTGGTTGAGGCTGCTGTTGATCCCAGAGCAAGAGAGGACAGCTGAGCCACTACCCCACAAACATCCTTGAGTCAAGAATGTCTTGCTAAGTCAAGGCCAGGTTCCTTCAAGAAACTGTGAGGTGATGTTTGTTGCTTTAATTTGCGAATCTCTAAGGTAATAGGTTACAATGCAAGAGTTGGATTATATGGTTGGTAATAATGTCACTTCCCAGGCGACCCATGCTTTCTGTTTGCTTCCAAAGACATAGGATTAAGGGGTGGCTATCAATGGCATTGATAGAAAATATTTAGTGGTTCCCATCAATTTATAGAAACTGCTCACACTAGAACAAGGCTACATGAGTCCCTGAAAACTAGGACAAGCACAAATATTATGGGATCTCTCATATTTCATAAAACTTCACCTTCTGAAACTCTTCACTTAAGACTATGTTTTGGGTGATGCTAAGAAAAGTTGAATAAGGAGTTGTTCAAGATTTAACAGATTAATCTTGGTTTGTTTTTTATCCACTATTATGATGTGTATAAGGTCAGAATGAATCTTAGAAACTGTTTCTTCTTCCCAAGCATATTTATATCATTCTTCCCTGGCCCTTCCACTATTATTCTTAAAATAAAAATAATAAGGACCAGTGAGATTTTCCAGTGGTGAAGAGCACTGGCTACTCTCCCAGAGGTCTTGGATTTGATTCTCAGCACACACATGGCATCCATAACTACCTGTAACTCCAATCCCAGGGGGTTTGATGCCCTCTTCTGGCTTCTGAAAACAGACACACATGTGGAACACAGACATATATGCAGGTAAAACCCTCATATACATAAAATAAATAATTGAAAATTAAATAAAAATGATACTCCTGATTGCTCATTAAAACACATTCCTATGCCAGTATCATTAGGAGTTTTCCATTGTGAGGAGTCAGATTCGTAAAGTAATACACAATTATTCTACATGTACATTTACAAGTAAAGGAACCAAGCAACATGGTCCCTTAAACTTTATTTTAAAGTAAGAAGATGAGAGGATCTCTTCATGTTTTCTAAGCCAGGAGCTCGTCCCTGTACAGTTGAATTGGTCATTGTAACAATTTTGCCCTGGCATCTGGAGCATCCTCCATGGCTCTTACCTCTGTTCTTGTCTATATCCCTCACACCTGCCAACCCTACCGGTTTCAAATCTTGAGCAGTTCCATTCTAGACTTAGCCCTTTTCTGTGGACTGCAATAGCAAACATTCCTGAATTCTCCAATTTACCTATCCATCTCTAGCCATAGACAGGGTCTTTCTGACTGTCCTACTGATGTATAACAGATACAATAAGCATTAATGACTTTCGTCTTTTTAAAAATCTCAGCCTCTATCTGAACAATCCAGAGCAGGGCGTCTCAAACTTCAAAGTCTAAACACGCTGCTCAGGGATGTGAAACTCTAGTTTCTGAACTCTACAGTGGGGTTGGTGGGACTGGCGGAGGTTTGAGGGAGTAACCTGAGAATCTGAATTTCTGATGAAGTTTCAGAATATTATATTCCTGGTCTGAAAAGATACCTTACCAGAAATATCTAGAAGATATAAAAATGTAAATAAAACATCTGCATACAAGAAATAAGTACCATATAGAAACCATATAAAATATACATTTTGTGACTGTTTAACTGATATTTGCATAACTGTTGGATATTTTACAGACATTTCCCAAAGAAAAATATAGAACGCAGACCTCATATGATATTTACTATCAAGCCCAAAGTCAACTGAACATAAATTTTAACAGAACAAGCTAGAATTATTTCTGTAAAGTTGATATTTGAAAGTAGATGTATATCATTATAAAGTAATGTCTGCATTATGCAGGGCTTAAAATGGTTACATTTCTTACTACAGCTTTCTTATATATTATTATATTTGAGAAGGGGAAAGTTACACTGTCTTTCTTTAGACAAATACCTAACCTGTTAATGGACCATTTAGTTTTATTTGAACATGTATATCATTTCTGATTGGTGTGTTAGAGAATAACTGCCCAATTCAACATGGTTTGTGAAGGTTCAAGTACCTAGTGCTCTGAGCTTCAGATGATTTCCCATCTGAGGGCTTGAAAGTGACTTTGTCATGAACACTCGTGAGTGCCTTGATAAATATGTAATAAAAACTTTGATAAAAAACTCTATGATAAAAATATTTTTTATTATGAATAACCTGCAAGCAAATTAAGTATGAAGGTTATATAAAAAAAGCTTCCTGGCAATGTAAGTCACAAAAGTATGAGATCCTGTCTCATAAGTGATAACTCATATCTCATGCCTTTCTTCCTCCAACATGGCATGGATGAGCACTGGGGGAATACATTACTCTGTTCTGCATACAAATGATTTATGAGCCTGCTTGAGCCTTTCAGGATGTTCAAATTGCACACAGGTGAATGGGACATTTCTTTGATAAATTCCATTATTTCAAGACCTCAGTTATATATAATTGAAAATAAATGACCAATAACCTGTAAATCATTAAAATAAATACCAACCCCAGCACTTTCTCTAGTGCTAACTGTTCATTTGAGGGCTCTAAAATCAGCAACCTACAAGATGACGATGTGCTGAGAGGGGTAGGGCCATGCTCTGTTGGCTGCTTTTGGAACAAAGGAGCCGTTATTTTAAAAGCTCTTTGAATCCTGCCATAAAGGCATGGCCAGTGTCCTTTCCACAGGATATCATGTGATATTTCTGGAATTTCAGGTGACACCCAGTCAGGTCAGGACTTAGTAAACTGAGGTTTTGGTAAGATTTCTGGGAACTCAGGTCTGTTCCATTTCTTTGATTCTTTTGGGGGGGTGGGCAGGCCTGATTTGACTTCCAGGCTGGGGCAGTCAGTGAAAAATATGATTTAATAGAAGGCAGAAGAATAAGACAATAGAAATACTTACATGTTCTCCCTGAATAGCCTTTTCCTTTCTATTTGTTTGGATAAAGACACTACAGATTAATTTTAAAGTATCAAGTCTGATATGTTATTTTATTAAAATTAAGTAGCTAGTGCAGTGGTTCTCAACCTTCCTAATGGTGTGACCTTTTAATACAGTTCCTCATGCTATAGTGACCCCCATCCATAAAATTATATTGTAGTTACTTTATAACTGTAATTTTTCTACTTCTATGAATTGTAATGTAAATATCCGTGTTTTCCGATGGTTTTAGGTGACCCCTGTAAAAGGGTTGTTTTACTCCCAAAGGCGTTGTAACCCACAAGCTGACAACTGCTGAGCTTATGGAAGGCTCACCCAAGAAGATATTATTTGTTGACCCCTAAGTGGAAGATTAAAAACAACACGCGTATGAGTGTGTGTACATGTGTGCATGATGTGTGTATGTGTGTGTGCTTATGTGTATATGTGTGTGCGTGTGCAAGTTCGTATGCATGCGAGTATGTATACGTGTGTGTTTATGTGTGGTGTGTGTGTGTGTGTGTGTGTGTGTGTGTTCACATACATGCTACAGTATAGATGTGGAGATCATAAGACAATTAGTGGAAGTCAGTTCTCTACAACTATGTGGGTTCGAAGGATCAAACATATGCCATCAAGTCTGGTGGCAGGTACCTGCTGAACTATCTCACCAGCCTGGAAAGTTGTATGTATGTATTTTTTATTTATTATATCCAATATTTTACAGGTGAATGAGAAAAAATGCTATAGATAGATAATACTGTCCAAGAAATTGGAAGATAGTGAGCATAAGAGAGTTGAGGTAGAAAAGAATGAAGTAATCCTAGGGCCTGGGTGGTATTTTTATGTGACTAAAGAATGCGGAGGGAAAGAGCTGAGTCTTGAAGTTTATTATCAGGACTCTTGACTGAGTGGTTTGTAAGGGAGAGGCAGGAAGGCAAGAGGCAATATCATTAGAAAACAACGATATGAACTTTCTACAGTGGCTTCTATTAAAAAAGTCTTCAACTCCTTTGTTGAGACCTTAACTTTACAACCTGATAAGTTAAAACAAAAGTTACACATTCAATCAAGGTTTAGCCAACACAGTAAAAATACAGACACATAGGGTAAGTGGATTCAGGGTTGTTTTGTTGTCCTAAGTTATGGAGTGAGCTGCATCTTCTTCCAAGTTTATTTATTATAGCCCTAGAACCCCACTAACTTTAGACTGTGACTATCTTTGTAGACAAGGCCTTTAAAGCAATACTTAAAGTTTCATCCAATCATAAGCTATAGGTGTTAATTCAACAAGACTGGTGCCCTTTAAGGATAGGTTCCCACAATATAAGATATTGTGGAGCTATCTGATTTTATTTATTTAATTGCTCTATTTTCTTGAGACAAGGTTTCATGTGGCCTACACTGACCTCAAACTCACCAATTGGCCAACTATGACCCTGGACCCCTGATCCTTCTGCTTCCATTACAGGGGTGTTAATATTACAACCCTCTGCCTCTGTGTCTAGTTTATGTGATGCTGGTGATCAGACCTGGGGATGCGTACACACTAGGCATGCACTCTCCCAGCTGAGCGACATCCTAGTGCTGGGGACGACAATTACAAATAAATTGTATTACAAATCCACTTAGCAATAAATCTACTAGTAATATAATATACATTTTCTTGTACTCAGAAACAAAAACAGACCAGTTTTAATCTAATTATAGATCAAGAGTCTAATCAAGATCCAGCAACTGATTGTGACAGCAAATTACAGTCTATATAACCTTTAGCTAATTCCCCTTCCTCCCTTACAGAGTATTGAGAAACATACTAGACCGTCTGAACAGTATGCGTGTAGGTGCAATCTAGATTTGTTTTTAATCTTTTGTTCTGTCCACCAGAGATACTTCAACCCTGAATCTATTTACCCTATGTGTCTGTATTTTTAACATGCTCGCTAAAATTTGATTGAATATATAACATTTGTTTTAACGTATCAGGTTGTAAAGTTAAGGCAAGCCCAGGTAGTTGATAAACTTTAGAGGAGGAAGTACAAGGTGTCTGTGTTTCCTTGTGAGACTCCCTCCCTCCCTCATTGGAGAAGGCCCTTACAAACCATACAGCGTTAAATCAATCTGAAAGGCATCGTATATTTTCATGGGGCTGTGATTTCCTTGTTTGGCTTAGATTAGAACCACCAGCAGCATGAGAGTTTCTTCAATGTGGAAGCAGAGTATTTATAACTAAGCTAGTTTTCCATTGTGTTAAGGAATTAATATAGGGTATCTCACATCTCATAAAGTGCGAAAAGAGTCTGGGCTTCTGTGTCAGAAGGCTGTGTGTGAGCCCTTACCAGGATTCAGCCTAGGGTCACTCCTTACATCTTGCATTAAGCCCACATTTTCTTATTAGTAAGATAGAAATAAGACTATTTAGCCTTGAAGTTAAATAGTGTAGTACTGCCGACAGGTCTGTAATTTTTGAAACCATTTTATAAATTTAAGACTTATTACTATTCTGGCTGCTTTGTCCATAAATGAGATCAAAGAGGAAACTCTCGCCTATTTTAAATCTTAAAATTCAACTGAAACGAAACAAAACAAAAACCCCATGGTACTAATTCATAATGGGTAACATGTTAGCAGCTACTACACTTATTGATAATGTGTTCAAAGTATTTGTTAAAAGGAAATAAGAATAGTATAGTAAGAAATGCAGATTTGATAAGTAGACTTGTGAAGGCTGCTACATAGAGGGAGGTGCTGTTCAACAGGAAGCTGACTGGGGGACACTTGTTGACAAGGGTTTAATGAGAAGTGATGTGACATAGTGGCTATGCACTATGATGAACAACGCTTAAAATCTCTGTTCTCTAGCTAGCAGCTGTGTAACTGGGGCTCAGGTAAACGCTCTAAAATGGTACCTTATTTATAAATGGGAATGAGCATATTTCCTCTGTGGACTTGCTCTAAGGATCAAGAGAAGTCATGTATATAAAGTTTTTAGCAGGGAAGTTAGCATGAAACAGGTGATAGTTACTTGCTCTCATGTATCCCGTTGTTACATACTACCATAACTGATGATGCAGGGTCCTAGCCACACTGGTGAGAGACCATTGTCTCCTCTCTATCATCATGACAGGCATGGGATACTCACTTCCTACTAAACACAAAGGAAAGGGAGAAAAATCTGAAAAGTCTGAAGATGTTGGAACTTTGCAAGGACATAAATGAAGTGAAAATAATATGGAGGCAGCAGATCTCACAGTCTACCTCATCCATCCGTCCTGAGGTCTGCCTTGTTTCCCAGTGCAAACTTCTACTGGCTTTTGACAGGCAGATGTCAGGTGTCTTCGTGGGACAGTTTTATGGTTTAAAGTGACCATTGAGTGAACACAATTAATCACTTGAGCAGGGAAAATGATGGGAAGTGGCAAACTCTGAGCTTTTCTCGGATTTCTTTATTGCAACCTTCAGAAAGAAAAGGACAAAGGAATGCAATGGAAATGGTTGGGACATGCGTAGACTCGACAGGCCAAGATAGGTCAGGGGGTGAGATCAGCATTGCTGTCTTCCCATTTGCTCTACACTGACTGCATTTGAAGAGGACTGATAAGATCTTTTTAAAAAAGTAATTCAGCATTAAGCTTCAATTTTTTTTAGTCAGTGTGTAACATTGAGATAGTACATTTGTTATAAGTAAGATTAAAGTAATATGTAGCTCCGAGGGGCTGAGTTAGGAGAAAGACACTGATGGATTTAGAAGCTCATGAAATCTGAACAAGGTGGAGAGTGAAGTTTTGTCTCCTCAAGGAATGGAGCATAGGATAAAATTAAACCAGGGGGACAGCTGCACATTAAAAATCAAATTCACATGTTCATATGTGTACCTATTAAGACAAACAATGCTCACTAGTTCATCAGTTATAAAATTCTCTCCAATATCAATCCTGACAAAAAAAAAAAAAACACCTAAGGCACCAGAAACAGCAATAGGAATGAAGTTTACAAACAATCAAGGGAGAAGAATGTTCTGGAAACGGAGTCCAACAAGAGAGGTGTGAGGGCCCTAGTACAGATGGGTGTCTGTCGTGTGACTGAGGGATGCTATGAAGATTACCTTAAAATTATTTTAAAATTTTGACAGTATATGATATTGTGAATTGTGGTCACATTCACTCTCCACTGCCTATTCTTACTCCCCCACTCCCAATGACGACTTCCTTCCTATCTGGTTTCCTAATAAGATAGTTAATTTTGACTATCAACTTAGCTCCATTAAGAAGTACCCAGGGAAGCGAAGAACACTTGGATGTGCCTGTTATAATATTTCCAGAGACAACTAAACTCTAGACACTTTGAAACAATAACCCTTTGATGGACTCATAAGATGTCATTATTGGGAAGTGATGAAAGGCAGGAGGTAGTGGCTAGCTGGAGGGAGTAGGCCATTAGGAGAAGGTCCATAGAAACTTTATCTTACCATGACCCCTCCTGTATTCCCATTTGTCCACATGCTATCTGTATGAAGCAACTCTTGACCATATGTGCCTGCCACTATGGATGGTATTCTGCTTGACAACTGGTCCGGAGACACAGTGCCAAGTGAGCATGGAGTACATTCTCTGAAACTGGGAGCCAAAATAAATTATTGTTTTGGCCAGGTGTTTGGTCACAATGATGAGGAGAGGTACTAAGACAGAGAGATGTCTTGCAATAAAGAAGAGGTAAGGGGCCTGCTAGGCTGAAGGTGTAAACCTTGTTAGTAGGAACTGAACCCAAAGCTTTCCTGAATATTTATGACATCACAAAACCCACAGGTCAGAGACAATTGGAGTTTTTAAGCAGAATTAAAATGTTTTTAAAGAATAGGTCTCCTAAATACATTTATGCAACAGTAGTCTAAACAGAATTGAAATACACACATAATAAAAATATAGTCTGCTTTTACTTTTATTCAAATTTCAAATGAATATTTACTATTAAAATAAAATAACTATAAGCAAACTCCCACATCATGATTAAAACAGAGAAAAACTTTGCTAATGCTTTTATCTTAAAACTAGAGCCTTAGCCAGGCGCGGTGGCACACGCCTTTCATTCCAAGGGGGAGAACTCTGTGACCCAGTGGTGGGAAGTAACCAGCACAAGATCACAAAAAGATTTGGTTAATTGAGCCACGTGAACAGTTCCTGGTTCACCTTTGGCTTGCAGCACCTTAGCTCCTGGCCAAGACTGCTTGTCAGTAGTGCAGGCTGTCCCCCTCTGTAGGGACAGGCTAGCAGTCAAGCCTAAGCATGATGCACTAACCATGATGGCTTGTTCCGGAGCATGTTGACATACAACCCAATGAGAACATGTTCATCAGCTAGCCTGTCTGCCACGTTCAGGCTGTACTGTATCCTACAACAGGGTAAGAGGAGAGAAGAATTAAGAGAGGTGGGCAGAAGTAAGCAGACATAGTAGAAGTGAGTTTGTAGTAGGAAAAGCATCCAGAAAATCAAGCCAGTAAAGGGAGATTAAATGGGATGTTCTACGAAAACCCCAAGCAAAACCCAGACAAGGGAATCCACAACTTCATTCTACTAACTTTCAAAACAGTAACTTTTTAGAAAAAAGATTTGCATTCTTTGACTACAAAGACCAAAGAACTTTTCTGTGTATAAAAAAAAAAAAAGTACCAAAAACTCATTACAACAAAGATTAAATATCCTCAGGAAAATTGGGTTAGTCATGTAAAATCAAAAGAAAAGAAAAAGGGAAGTAGAGAATGTAATAACCAAGTGTGCCGACTTGGAATAACAACTTGATGATATTAGTGAGTTATAAGACAGCTGCTATTCTAGGTCCCTTGGCGTTTAACACACAAACCATTCACAACAAAAAGAAACTCCATCTTTAGTTGAGTTAGTTTAGGATCCCAGCACACTCTGGCTTGAACTTACCCTTTCCCCTTCAGAAAAGCTGGAGCAGCCCTAGCCAGCATTTTGTTGTGTTCTACTTCACTGTCCTTGGGAGGAGAGCTAGTTAATAAGATGGGAAAGCCAAGAAGAGCGTAAACACCGCGACACATGGAGAATAGAAGCCGGCATCAGAAACTCCCTAGTCTAGACCCACACTCTCTGTTGTTAGATGCCTTAGGATTTTAAAATGCTCATGATATTTCCAGATTTCTATAATTTATCTAAGAGAAGAAACCTATCTGAGAACCATAACAGCTATTATGACCTCAGCTATTTGTCTAACAAGGAACAAGTATAGCACATGGCGAGAAATCAGGAAAATCCATCTGACATTTATTTACAGGGTATGGTGGGAGCATCCCAATACTTACTTCAAAAGTCATAGCAACATTTCAATGACTCTTAAGAAGCTTGCTTCTAGGCTGGAGAGATAGCTAAGTTGTTAAAAGCATATCCAGCTCCCCCAGAGGATCCAGGTTTGGTTCCCAACACCTACATCAGGTGGCTCCCAGCCATTTTTGACTCTAGCTATGGGGGATTTGACTCCGGTAGGCTCTCTGACAACCAGCACACAGGTGAACATATTCACCCATGGGCACATACCCAAACACATAATTAAAAATGAAATGAATCTTAAAAAAGAAGTTTGTTTTTCTGCTTTCCTTAAAGCCTTCAGTTATCTTTCAAATACAGACTTGAGCATTACCTAAAAATGGCTGCCAAAGCAGATGTGTTTCACTGTTCTCAAAATCATAAGTTACCTGCTCTTGGCTGTGAAGCTACAAAGAAAAGTTTCAGATAAAAAGAAATACAGTTTGGAGTAATTTTTATAATGCTGACATTTCTTATGTGAATAGTAGATATCTAATGGGTAGATTAAAGTAATTTCGCATTTTACATTTATTAAGAAGAAAATTTTTGTTTAGTAATTTAAATGACAGTTTTTAAAGTTTCAATGATATGGTTTTTATTAAAGACCAACCTTTTGTCATGTAGACTATACAACAGTGTGTTTAAAACTAACTTCTCACATTTGTGGAAAATACAAACGTAAACTTTCTGATTGTGTATAAAAGATTTGCTTTTATTTTGTGGGTATGGTATTTTGCCTGCATGTATGTTTATGCACCACATTCCTGCATTAGCCTCAAGGCCAGAAAAGGGTGGGGGATCCCCACAACTGGAGTTACAACTGGTTGTGAGCCCCTTGTGCGTGCTTGGAACCAAACTCCAGTCCTTTGCAAGAGCAGCAAATACTTTTAAGTACTGACCCATCTCTCTAGCCACCTGACTATTCTAAATCGGTATCTATACTATAAGATGCCACAAATTTCCAGTAAGTTCTAAGTTACAACTACATCATATATGTATACCATATATGTATATATGATATATACATATATCTATATCTCATAGGCACATATCAATACAAGGTATTACAAAATAATTAAAACCATGAAAAATGTACAGATTTTAAGATTGTATCAAAAGTACCATTCTTTCATACTGAAATCCTAAAGATACAGAAATTTATGAATATCATGTCAGAAGTATGTACATTACAATTAGGATAGAATTATATGGTTTACAATGCTATATACTAAGGATTTCTTGAGTAAAGTCTCTGCTACATTTAAATCAGATTTGATTCATTGAGAGTCTGGCAGATAACCATGTTTGCTGCAGTTACTCTACTTTCACTCAGCCTGTTAGGAAGGCATCATTTATATCAAGTATTTCTGTGTTTAAAAAGGACAACTGTACATACACAAAAGTTACTTTAAACTAAATCAGAGAAGGGTAAAATGTGATGTTTTGATGTAGGTGTGCACCGTGGAATGATTAAATCAAGCTAATTAGCATAGCTATCATTTCACACACTTATTCTTCTAGCAACTTTGAAGTATGCAATGCATTATTATTGATTGTCACCATGCCTGCACCAGATCACTGTGACTTTAAAACTGATACATTAGATTAATATTCTAGGAAGATCTGGTTCCCTATGATCTTAATGATATTTTTCAGGATATTGATCCTTATCCTGTAAAGGATATCAATTGGTGTTTACTGTAATGTTCCATTATTTCACCAAAACATCTGTCTAAACCTTGTCCTCTGAAGCAACTCCCCATACATTCCTTATCAAGTAATCACAGTTTCCTTCCTTCTTCTTAATGTTTCCCCAACCCTTTCCTCTGGCTGAAGGCAGACACATCTGTTACAGAATTGATCTCAGATGTCCACAAAACCATTCACACCACTGAGAGAAATATCAGTACCTCCTCCTCCACACAAAATGAGTTCCCTGCCCTCTAACGTTTCCTTGCTCTTCGAATACCAGAAATTATAGCAATAGCTCCTTCAACCAAGGAACCATTAGGCTTGCTAAATTATTCAGATGTATCTTCTGATGATGAACGCAAGATTAAAAACAAGGACCCAGTAGAGACAACTAATGAGTTTTGGAGGATCAAACACTTTCAAAATATTTCACATATAGTTAAAACTCTTCTGTTAGTTTTGAAGGTTGACAGCTGATACCATGCTTTTTATTTTAATTAGAGCATTTTTTGAGGAGTCTGAAGGTGAAATGCCACACAGATACTCAGTAGATTTTGCTGAAGCCTGAAATTTGTGTTTTACAACAACTCTACATGTGTTGGAATACTCTATTAAGCCCCGTTCAAGGAAATTTGTTTTTCTCTTGTAGCACATACCATCAAAGGATTTGATCTCATGGAATGTGGAATATTTAATGTCACAGTGGGTAAAAGAAAAACAATATTGTAACCCATCACAGATTTTTTAAAAAGGACAAATCTAATTTTATAAATTCATAAATAACTGACAGACTGTCAAGAATGCTTCTAAAGTCGGATCCTTCATCAAGTGATTTTCAACAGTGAAACCCTTCTCACTAATTGATTGAATAGTGATGAGGTCATCAAACTGACTTAAACTCAATAATAAGAGTCTTCTTATCACTTTAGTGAAGAGAAAGTTTCTTGAAACATCCCTTTTTTTTTTTTTTGTTCCTATATTTCAACGGCTCAGATCTGAAAAATAAAACTCTGGTATATGCAAATCAAAATTATGCACAAAAATAGATTAGTGTCCCAGCAGGAAGATAAGCTACCCATGGGGCTGGAGAGATGGCTCAGCAGTTAAGAGCTTTTATTGCTCCTGCAGACAACCTGGATTTACCTCCCAACACCCACATAGTGGCTTACAATGGACTGTAACTGCAGGTCCAAGGAATCTGATGTCTTTCTTAGCCTCCATGGGCATCTGCATGCACATGATGCATATAAGCTCACACAGGCAGACACATGAATAACATAAACAAACAAACCTTAAAAAGGAAAATTGATTATCCATCAATTCAGGCTGGAATAAGCACTAAGCCATCACAAATAGGGATCATGGAAGAAATAAGAGTTCTGAGGTCAGTCTTGCTTGATCTCATTTGCCATCTTGTTCCCTAGCATCATCAAGTTGTATCAACTTTACGTTGGTCAAGAGAGTCTGTAGAGAAGTCCTCTATGTACAGAACATGCACAATCACTAACTAAAGAACCCAGTAAGAGAAGAAAGGTCAATGAAACGAGACAGCCATGGTTTTAATGATGTGCTAGTGCATTTATATGGAAATCAGAACTTTGTTAATTCTAGCTTATAAATGGATTGAAACAAAGATTACCTGTGGAGTGTGGTTATATTATGTCTAGAATTTCATGCAATGTGCACAGGAATTGTGAAGATCCTGAGGAAATTGTCAAGGGGATGCCAGGTACCGACTGATGAATTTACCTGTTCTTGTTACTGAAGATGACTGAGACAGTTATGAGGGAGCTTTGCCTCTCAGAAACAAAGGCTGAATGCAGTGTAATTTTGTTAACCATTTGGATCACCAAACCACAAATGCCTATGAGCTAGTTCGACCCTTTTAAGTCAGATTAAAAGTTGGGCCATTCAGTATAGAATCTTTGGGTGAGCAGAAGTGTTTGAAAAGAATAAAAGGCAGACACAGGGAATTAATCTTTTTTTTTTAAACTGAAAATGTAAGCCAGAAAACAAAATGACCAACAAGTCAGTCAGGAAATTGTCATATAAAGGCTATCCCACTGGGAAGAATCAGGACTTGGGAGGTCATTGCGGTATAACACAGTGGGTACATGAAGTGTCAGCAATAAAAAATGGAAAATGGAATAAAAGTATATTATATTATATTAAGAACACTATAATTTATGTAAGCAATTTTCTAATATTTAAAGAAGGATAAGAGCTAGCTAGGTACCATGTATAATAGCCAATGTGGTTATTTTTGTGAATAGTACTCCTTTAGAAGTTATAGCCATGAAAATGCTTGTAAAATCTTTAAATCATGCTCTTAATATTGAGAGTAAAAGAAATTAGCCACTCATAGTTTTAAGTGGCATTCTGCCTAGGGAAGGGAAGATGAGTATAGTTAGATCTGCTCGTTTAACATCAGAAAGAGGTAGGTAACTCTTGCTTAAACACTAAGCGGGGGCTTTGTGCAGATACCTAAGATTTTACAAAAAAGGTATGATGCCAAGAGAAAGCTGATCTCTTGGAGCAATGCACCGTGGGCAGTAGAGGGGAGAAAGGGCCTTTGAGCCTGGCTTTGTGATCAGTCTTCATTTGCCGTCTCTGCAATAATGCATAAGCTTAGGTATCATCTCTCATAAGCTTAGCTAACACTGCTGGCCTGCCATGTTCTTGTGCTGGTGATAGACTCTCATTGATCCAACCATGCTTTCATGTGCTTTTATATATGACAGGAAGCCAATTTAGGTTTAGGGATGTAGTTCATGGTCAGGAAAACAAATGAGGTGAGATGGCCTATGAATTTGTTGTTTGACACACTTCTCGCCCAATTGCTAACTGGCTTGAGTATAGATTTGTTCATAGGACATATGGATACTATCTATGCCTATAGACTTCCCAGGACTGAGGGTGAGCGTCTACTAGAATTTTATCTTCCTTTTAGCCAGTGGGAAAGTAAATTGAGTGTCTAGCTGGAGGAGGATGTAAGAACAGGGTTTGCAACAGATGGTGGTGGGACCAGAGCTCCACACTCACAAATCTGCATGAGGTAGATCACTAGAATGTGAGAGGACTTCAAAGATACATCCTAGTGCCTTCCGAAGATCAAAGTGGCACACTTGTAAAGGGCCATAGGGGGTGATGCCAGGGGTGTGTAGTGAGGCTGTTCCTGTGGTGATTTCAGCTTACACATGGTCTGACTCATCACTCTCAGATCACTAAGATTCCTAAGTCACATTACAAGTAACTAACGGCACAGGCTACATAAAATAGCCATGTAAGCTTCCCTGAAGCTGAATGGCACTATAAAGGGGCTGTTGGGATGTGATGGGAATGGGGATCATATTCTAGGTCAAGTTTCATTAATATGACTCTAGTTATAGAAGGAAGAGGCCCTTTCACTTACACCTTGGCATGATGCACTTGCATCAACTTTAGTGTATGTTGCGGTAAAGAAAGCAGAAGCTAGTCAATAGCAGCATCACCAAGTGGGAGAAAGGAAGGATTGGCGGTAAGAAACTGGTTCCAAAATCACTTCTTTAGTGGGAATCAGATTATCTTTCTTTGACAGAAAACCGGCCCTGGTTTAGTGGGACAGAAAAGTTGTAAGACCTATCGCTGCACTAATTGCCTAGCTGGAGGCTATTGTTCTTGCCCTCCTTATTCAGCAATAGACCATTTCTCAAGGATCCTTAATTAAAGAGTCATAAGAATCACCATCGAGGCTCTTGCAAATTATACATGACCCAGGTTGGTTCTCTTCATATACATGCACCTCATACTAGCACAAAGCTATGCAAGTTATAAAGCAATGAGAAAGAGGAAGAAGAGCTGAGAAATCAGTTCAACCTTCTCTTGAAGACCCACCATGTCCTCTAGAAAACTAAGGATTTTCATACTGTGGTAGACACATCAGCTTTTTAGCAACCAGTTAATGACTGCAATCATTAAAAACTCAGAATGGGGGCTTCTCTGATCATGCCCCAAGGTTAAGCTTTTTGCATACAGCTTTCTGAGTGAATGCTTAGATGTGTGACTGGATGCTCTCAACTGCCCGAGGGGTGCAGACAAGGAAACCTCCCATGGACAGAGCGAGGCCCACTCAGAGAGGATAGATGTTCAGTGTACACAGCTTTATTAAGCAGCACCCTACAAACAGAAACTAAAGTCCATTCTCAGCAGTAATAAGAACCACAAGTTTTATACAAATCTGTGGGTCATAGGGAATAAAACAAAAGGACTGAAAATGAGAAGAAAGGAAAGCGACCAAATTCTAGGTTAATAGAGGAAGCAGAAAAGCTCAAAGTGTTTAGAAATATTTTAAGGAACAGGAAGTCATGTTATCCATCTAGACGCATCCACCATAAGCGCCGTCGGAGCTGAAATGATATAAAATGACCTTCAGTAAGGATGGGATCTGCCTTGGTGTGGAGTTTGCAGAGCACAGAGTTTCCTAATGCAGAGTATCTTTCTAAGCAGAGCATCAAGTCTTCACTACATAGCCTCATATGCCTATGTCTCCTACCAACTATACGATTTCCTTTAGGGAAGATGGCTTTATATGTTGATGGTTATGAAAAGGGTTGGTCATGAGAAGTTACAGAATGCCTAAATCTCATTTTTTTTTTTTGTGCATGTTCTGTGGTATATATGTATCATTGTTTATGACAGATTTAACTTACACATGCAACAATATGTTGAAACACAACATCCCATTTGCTTTGCTTATTATAATTAAGGGGACCTTTTTCATCTCAGGCTCCAACTGATAGGTATGTACAGGGATGCAAGGGCAAAAAATTACAAATGGTATTGATAAATCTTTCTTACTTAAACCATCTCTAGAATGTGCCAGAACACTGTGCAGGCAAGTTGGCACCTACCATCCTCTCAGGGAGAAGGAAGATTTTGTTGCAAGGCAGTTGGGATCTGATGCTCAATCTCTTGGTTGTTTCCCTTACCTTTCTTCTTGCTTTCCTGTGAGACTCTCCATGTATTCACCAAATAACTCACTAGTGTTGATTTGTGATATTTTATCAAATGAACCACAGTACCCCTTGAGCCCTGTGTGTTCCTAACACTAACACTCAAAAGACAGCATGGGTTTCCTGTTCCTTGAACACAGGGGTGGATTTTGTGCAACAAGACAAGACACATAACCATAGCTTTGAAAAGTACTTGATATTATCCATGCAATTTTTTATATGGAAACTGTATTCTAGGCTTGGTCTTTAGCCTCAGGAATTCCAGAGGTGACATAGAAGAGTATTCATTTGCATCTGGAGTCTTCAATAATAAGTCATTTTAGACTTTTTATGATAATACACCACCTCATCATGAAATTCCAATGCCATGCTTCCCCAGGCCATTTTAAGGGCCAGAAACATGATTTGCTTAGGAAGAGAGAAAGCATATGTATTTGTAGTACAACTGAAGCATAACCTACATTCTTACTGATAGGGAGGATATAATACAGATTTCCAGAAGTTAAATAAACCCCAAGCACCAACCCAGCCCTCTACATACGTCCATGTGAGGAGAATTGGGAACATGGAATAGGCATTTACAAACTTGTTTTCCATAATGATAATAACAGTCTACATTTGGCTTATAGTAGGATATTTTTCTCATCATAGGAACAAGCTCATTCAGAAAGGGAAGGCATATTTAGTGATGGGATTGGGGACTTACCTCCTAGTGATGAAAGGACTTCCTGAGGAGGGGACAGAGTGTGAGAAGAGTGTGTCGTTCATGCTGGTTACAGGTCTCGGAGGCCTGAAACAAGGCACAATGTGGGTGAAAAGTTAAGGCGTAGTTACAAATCAAAACTTCCCATCATCCATGGAGAAAAAGGATGGGAATCAGAATTGTCTCTAGCCCAAGATCTATAGGAAAGCTTCTCCATGCCTGCTGAGTTATTCTAATGGTATAAAGTTCCAATTCTTGGCAAACACAGGGGTTCAGTTAAACTTAAGGAAGATATTAGGAGACAGGGGAGTAGTTTTCCATGAGCTTTGACTCTTGATTCCTGTTGAGTCACGTTTCTGAGCAGGTTAAGGATTCCGAAAGTTCCGTGTGCTCCTCATGATGGTGGCCCTAGTTAGTAGGCTGGTCTGAAAGGACACACACCAAATAATATTACATCTGGTTTTATTTGTCCTCTGTGTGTGTATGCATGAAGCAGTACCAGGGATACTGTTCCTGCTCTTTGGCTGACTGGTGTGAAAGGTTATGTGGTGTCAACCATCCTATAAACTTCATTGTTCATAACAGGAAGGAGGGAAAATAGTGACCAGTGTTTGTCGAAGCTGCCCATGGCCCTATACACCAAGCACGTTGGTTCTGTCTTTCTCTGTTTTATCTCCATTTCATCTTATTATTGTCTTTATCATGTATGTCCCACATTGGAAAAAACCCTAGAGCCCAGATTCCTACATCATCCCCTAGACTTTTTTGTCTTATTTTAGGTTAATGTAAGATACTGAATAATAATTTAGAGCTCAGAAGATAAAGGGCATACTAGGGCATCATTCATAGTGAGAGGAAACATTTATTTACCTATTGAGATGGTATTTATTTACCTGTTGATAGTCATGTAGCCTAGACTAGCCTCAAACTTATGGCACTGTTGAGTATGACCTTGAAATTCTGATTCTCCCACCTTCAGTTCCTGAATACTGGGATCACACACATGTGCCATGAAGCTACGTCTATGTGGTGCTGAGAATCCAACTCAGGGCTTTGTGTATGCTAGGCAAGTGCTCTGCTGACCAAGTTACACCTCAGGCTCCAAGAGAAAATTTTAGTTTTACTATAATTCTATATTTGAAATTGACAGAATAGAATATTTTGGAGATGAGACATTAGTTGCAGTAGCCTAAGAGAGTTGATTAACAGCCAGCTAATGTATATGGCTTACATGAACCCAAGTTAGTTTTGGATTTGGGCTTTTATTGCAAAAAGCAGGCTTGTTCATCTTGCATGTTGTGAAGTACTGAAGGTTTTAAAACATCATTATTGGCTGTGAGAATTCCCTGAGGGTTCTTCCTGGTATCTGGAGGTGTACCACATTCTCAGATTTTGTGTGACACATCACTTCTTGGTTGAGGTGAGGTCAGTATAGTAGATTTATTCTGTCGTTTGCTCTGGACATATCAACGAGGGTCCAGAAAACAATCTCCAGGGTTTTGGATTACTTACCTGGGATGCATGTTTGTGACAAAGGAGCAACACAAGAGTAGTTAAAACTAATTGAGTTTTGATGTGAATAACTGAATTTTACAGGAGGGGTGATCACTGCAGTCAAGTGTCCTCTGTAACTAAGAAAGTGGGCACATTACATTTTAAGACAGCAATTGGGATGAAATGTGTTCATCATAGCTTTGCAAAAAGTTGAAATTGACCCCACATTTATTGTTTTATTTTGACGAAAGAAAGAAAAAAATTTCCCATATTGTTCTATATCTAGGAGATGGAAAACAAATGAATTGAGAATGCTTTTTAATTAGCCTGGCCAATTTTCTTTATTGAACCTGGCCATCACAAAATCAAAATTGGGGTTTCTTAGCAAATTGCTTCATGATTAAGGGTCCACAATCAATTTGTTGAACTTGAAGAAGAAAATGGCAGCTTTGAAAATGACCGAAGTTCCAACCCTCCTCCATCACCAAATACAAGTTGCCCCTCTTAACATTAACACCATGTGGGAGACGGTAGATATGTTTATTCTTCCTAAAATGAAACAGCCCCATGTAAACAGTGAGTCTCAGAGGCAACAAGCAAAGATTTGTTTTTTCTGTATAAATCTTACCAGAGAACTTATAAAAAACTTAACACTGACATCCTCCTCATAGGCGCAAAGGTTTAGTTCAAGGTGGGATTAGTTTTAAACTAGCCTTATGAGGCTCACTTGGTTTCCATCTCATAACTATACTTATCGTTAGGATTGTAAACTTGCATAAGTATGTGTGGGGGCATTAATCACTTACCAAGTATCACTTTTGGCAGCCAAGAAATGGAACAGAATAGACACTGTTAATCAGGGCAACATTTATAAGCAATGCGATACTTAAGCATATGCCAAAAACAAAAATGCCACCACCTGCTCATTTCTATTTAAGAACTAATTCATGACTGGCAGTGTCGTTTTGCTACATGTACATAAAATCCTTGGCTTTTGAAGGCAATAGCATGTTCTTTGTCATGCTTTTTATTTCTAGATGCAAATGTGCTTGCATTTGAGTTAGTAGTACCATAACCTGATTTCTTTTTTGTCATTGTTGTTTTGAGACAGGTTCTCACTATGTAGTCCTTGGCAGACTGGAACTTGCTATGTGGTCCAGGCTGGCCTTGAACTCACAGAGATCTACCCGCCTCTGCTTCCCGAGTGCTGAGACTGAAGGCGTGTGCCACTCTTTATTTTGAACCAGTCTCTCTTTATCTAAGGCTTCCTGCAGAATTATTGTTTAGTTACAGTCTTACCACCATCGTATTTTTGCCATTTTCCATAGTTAGAAATTGGAGTTTTAAAGAGTCTTAATGAAAGACTCTTCTTTCTAATCAATTTATTATGTAAAATTAAGCATACACCATGTGTTTTTGCCTTGGTTTATGCTTATGGACCTTGTGGTGACTTTTCTCTGCTCACAACTAGATACACTTTTAGAAAAGTAGCATCAGGTTTTAACACAAGCACAGCAAGATGTGCCTTGAAGAGGACAGTATTCCATTCCAAATCCATGGCTTCCTAACACAGACACGGTCCTTTTCACATGAGGATGTGTAATCAATCATCTTCTCATAAGTATTTGTTTTATGTGATTTTTTTCCTTAAATAGTAACTTTGATGAATTGACAGTAATTTACAAATTAATATCTTTTTCATAATAATGAATAACAATTGCTTTATTTTGAGTTTTTGCTATAATTCTCAATGCCTCAAGCTCTTGGACACTCAGTGCATGACACAATCTGCCCATCAATACTTCTAATCCCCACCCACTGCCTCCTCTCTGCCTCTGCCTATGAGTTTATTGTGTGCTTAGCTGGTGCACTGGATATTTATATATTGGCAGGCATATATAAGCATATGTGCAAACAATGAAAAGATGTGGTCTGTATCACCTTTAATGAAACAATTCATAAATTATTTCAGGATAGTCTTTTCTAGAGAATAAAAAGTTTAAAAATTCATATTATTTATCTTTTTGTACTATGGCCACAGTCCTCTTTCTGTTTTTTAAAAATATATTTTATTAATAATTTTTGTTTTATATGCATGAATGTTTGCCTACATGTATGTAAGTGTACCAGATGCATGCCTGGTGCCCAGGGAGGCCAGAAGTGGGAACCAGCTCCCTTGGAATGGGAGTTAGTTACAGATAGTTGTGAGCTGCTGAGTGGGTGCTGGGGGCCAAAATTGCTTTTCTACGAGAGCAATCAGTGCTCTTTACTGCTGAGTCATCTCCTCAGCCCTAGCATTTCTGCTTTAAGCTGTATTTGAGAATAATATAATAAAAGCATTAAGTAAGCCGGGCGGTGGTGGCGCACGCCTTTAATCCCAGCACTTGGGAGGCAGAGGCAGGCGGATCTCTGTGAGTTCGAGACCAGCCTGGTCTACAAAAGCGAGTCCAGGACAGCCAGAGCTGTTATACAGAGAAACCCTGTCTCGAAAAAACCAAAAAAAAAAAAAAAAAAAAAAAAGCATTAAGTGTGTAGGGAGGTGTTAGTGCTTGGTATTTATTTTAATTATTTAAATACAAAAATTATTAATACAATATTATTATTAAAGTGTTCCTTCTCTAATTTTCATTATATAGTGCTTGATGAAAGACTTGTGATGAAAGAAACTGTTACTAAATGACATATTTTATAAAGCACATTAAATAATATATGTATACATACAGACATATATATACACATATACATATGTACACATGCATACACACATACACACATGCATGTTGCAGAATATATGGTCATGCTGTGAACCTCAAGATCGTATACTGAGGATGGTCAGCTGGGTGTTTTCTCTTTCTCTCTGAGTTATCAGGCTTTAACCCCAGCATCTGGCTCCTGAGTTTTCATTTGGTAAAAATCAAATGATTGGAATTAAAAAAAAAAACAACAACACATACACATACACACATACCCATACATATACACAGAAACAGACAGACAGAAAGACAGACACACACACACACACACACACACACACACTAAATCCCAAGTGCTGGGTAAATTTGGTGGCACTCACTGTGACTCACTTTTCTGCAGCAGCACACGGCACTCGCTATGCTATACTGCAGTGCTCTCAGATCCAGGGCTTGCCACTCACTCTCTGCCTCGATGCCTAGCAGCTTGGAAGCGAGAGTAGCCAGCAGAAAGCGAGCCCGGGCAGAGTTTGTACAGCACAGACTGTTTCATCTTGTGCTCTTTTCATGAGCACTCCGGTGCTGTGTCTCCTTGGTGATGCCGAGGGCAAGAGTAAACCTTAACTAACAGCTCCCGTGCAGTAATCACCATGAGCAGTTGTCTCCCTGGGATAGTTCCCTGGCTATGTACTCCTGGTTTATTTATTGGAGCATGATTAAAAAAGAAAGTTAAAAAGTAAGTTAGCCACTTTCTACAGATTGGATTTTTTATTGCTTTTGTGGGCATTTGGCCTATGCCAGCATTGTATTGCTTTTGTATTTTAAAAAAATTAAAACTTACAAGTCTCTCTCTCTCTCTCTCTCTCTCTCTGTGTGTGTGTGTGTGTGTGTGTGTGTGTGTGTGTGTGTGCAATGAAAATAGAAGTGGAGTTTATTTGGGGTAAAGGGACAAGCAAGAAAGGGAAAGACGTACAGGGGAAGATCATGGGGGATGAGTAAGAACAAAGTGTAATAATATGTATGTGAAAAGTTTACAATGAGACCCACTTTGTTGTATGCTAACCAAAAAGAAAAAAAAAGAATAAATAAAACTTGGTCCCTGACAAATGATGTGAAATTATCCAGACACACGTGAGTGAAGGAAATCATATCTTACTTTGGGGCTAGAGATACTCACACGATATGAGCCAAGTTGAGTGGCTTTTCAGGTTGATCTGGGAACATGGGGTGCAAAGGTTCACGGCTTGAAGCACAGCTCAGGGACTTGCTTAACGCATTCGTTAGCTTCTTAGCAGGTGATTTCTAGAAAGAGAATAGTAACAGCCTTGATCATATACTTCACCAGGCTTTTACTAATAGCTGCATATTCATTCACTCATTTCTTGATCAATTTATTTATTGAAGAATTCTCTTGTGAGCACCTGACCTCTAAGTCAGAAAGCTTGTTAGAGGCTGTGACTGAGTGCTGGAACAATCCGTCGGGGCCTCCCATCCTTAACAGCAAAGTCCTGCAAATGCTATGCTGAATGGAAGCAGCCATTGTGTAGGGAAATGTGTTGAGGTCTAGGGGACCTCACTAGAACCCCTGAGAAAATCTCAGGGGATAGGGTTAACAACTGCAAAGGAGGAAGAACATGAGAACCCATTCTAGAAAAGAAAGTAGGAGGCATCCAAATTCCCATTGGGTAGGTAAATGTTCATGTCTCCTCAGGAAGTCACACAATTTGTGTACTTACACAAATATTTAGCAAGTTACTCTTTAAATAAAGCCTACATGATACATTTGAGTATATAATAACTCATACAACTTTGCATTCTTATGATTGAACTATTTTAAGTAGTTCAATTGGATTGGCTGATGATGCAACTAACAGCAATCCATCCATGCACAAAACAATAAACAAAAAACAAGTAGGAGACTGTGTGAGAACTGAACTTTGAGTTTCCCTAAGGTAGATCAGAAGACAGTGAGCCACATAGCACTAAGGACATCAGGGGTATTCCTTCACATTCTACTGTCCTCCAAGTGCCACATACTACTGTCACATGACATTCACAGGTCACTTTTACTAAATTTATACCATGAAAAGATGATTTTGAAACTACAATTTTCCCTCTCTATTCCCTGAAAAAAAAAAAAACAAAACTCTGAAACTACACCAGGTATTTCTGAGCACACATTTTCATACTCCTGTCAAGTCACGCACTTGAAAGAAATTAGGGATTTTAGGGGGAAAATTTACAGTATTTTAAAAAACAATTTGCATAGAAACAAAGTGGAACTTAGCAAAATTCGTACTTTACATTAAAATAAGACTGACCCAGGACTTCCTGCCTTTCTGTTGATTAGATCAGTGCTGGCCTGTCTATAATCTGAGAGGAATCATAGTTTGATTCTTCCAATATTTTAAGTCTCAGGAAGCCACACTTGGCTCAGATACAAATGACAAGAAATCCTAGTAGGGTGAAGAATGGCAGGGAAGGGGAAAGGAATGTTGGAGTAAAAGTTAAGTTTGCTATTAATGCCACCATTATCTGTCCTGGTTATTATTATTATTATTATTATTATTATTATTATTTTTAACTTGGCACAAATCAGGATCTTCTGGGAACAGGGAACCACAGCTGAAAAAACACCTCCATCAGATCTACCTATTGACAAGTCTGGGGAACATTTCCTTGATTAATGATTGATGTGGGAAGGTCCAGCCCTCTGTGGAGAATGCCATCCTGGGGAGGTGGTCCTGGGTGCTATAAGAAAACAGGTTGAGCAATCCATGAGAGCAGGCTCCTGCCTCTAGGTTCCTACTGGAATTCTAGCCCTGACTCCCCTCAATAATGAATTGTGACCTAAGAGTTTCGCCCATGAGTTGCTTTTTGATTTGTCTTGAACACAGCAACATAAAAACCTAATCACTGTACCCCCTCCCCTTAAAATTCTCCCCCCCCCCAGGGTAATACTTACACATCCAACTTTAAACACTGCCCTGATCTCACTTACCCATGACGTATACTCCTTCATTTGGTGCTGGTTACTATGAGAACCTCCTGCATGCCCCCTCCAGAAGCAGTCCTGGCAAAGCTGGTAGTTGTGACACTGTTGGCATCGGTAGCGGAATCCCATCATGCTCTCACTGTGACAGTAGGAGCACTCAACCGGATGGAAGACTAGGGAGGAAGTAAATAGGAAAAGAACTAGGAAAAGTGTGAACCAGACTAAAGAAAACCATGACTCACAGGGAATTCTGTTTTCAGCTGTGCACTTTGGTGATTTCAGACCATGATCAATTTTGACCAAGAGAAGTGTTCAGTTTATTCCTGGATCTGTACTTTTCAGGCATGTGGATGTGTGTATAGGGGTGGGGTGGGGAGTAGGTATGCTATGGGAAGAAGAGTATGTGTCCTCTTGCAATACGAATCTCTGTAATGCCGTTTGCTCTTTCGACCCCTATTCTTATGTCATAAGAATGCAAATTATCCAAACTGACTAGGTTTTCCCCATATCATCTCCTGGAAACCAGCAGAGGTCATGAAGACACAGAAGAATAATGGATGAATACAGTTAAGTACCCAATAAGCAGGGGCAAATGTTAATGAAATAGAAAATGGGAGAAAGAAAAAGAAATGGAATGGTGGAATAGAAATATTAGATAAGAGAATTGAGTTCCTTAAAAAAAAAAATGGGTAGCTAATGGGCTTAGTTAATGAGTGACATTGCTTTATCTAGCTCCTCCTCCCCCTCTCCCCCTCCATCTCCCTCCCCTCCCCGTCCCCTCCCCCTCCTCTCCCCCTCTCCCCCTCCTCCTCTCCCTCTCCCCCTCCATCTCCCCCT
>CAJQZJ010032044.1:2306654-2330190 GCA_907164525.1 Lophiomys imhausi | reverse complement strand
CCCCCCTCCCCCTCCCCCTCCTCCTCTCCCTCTCCCTCTCTCGCTCTGCTTCTTTTCTGGGCCACAAGGTTAGTTGCTCAAAAGACAGACAAATTATTTGAACACAGTTCTAACTTAGACTTTTTGAGAGACACTCATTTGTTTTGCCAGGAAATGTGAACTGCCAAGCTGGCCAGGTAAAATCTTTGAGATTTGAAGCTAATAAAAAATCAAATCCAAACCGTCTTCATGCCATGAGCTAAAGACACAGTAACAGTAGCAGCAGCTGTTGCAGCAACAACAACAACAGTAAAATTCTTGTTTGTTTTAAAGTTATTAGGTGACTGATTGGGCAAGAAAAGTAATACAGATGAGAATAAATGACAATTAAAAAGTAAAATGTGAGAAAAGAATATAAAGTGTTCTGGGTGTGCTGCTGTTAACGAACACTCCAAGCCCCTCTTCTGGCTCCTGGGAAAGCTCAGGGTGTGAGGTGAGTCTGGGTAACTGCCCTGGACAGGTGTCTAGGAAACAGATCTCCTGTGACAGGAATCACTGAGATGTCAGAACTGAAGTCACAGCACTACGATTGGTCCATGACTCCTTCTGGAATTCTGATCAGGACTCTGAACCCATCCTGTCTCACAGCAGCACTTGGATTTTGTATATACAGGATTCTCAGTAATTGCAAAGGAATTAGTAAAGTTATTCTTTAAATTTTGCTCAGAGTAAACTTTGCGAGATAAAAGTCAGATGCTAAAAATTCCAAATGAGAATTTAAAATGAAACCAAATTAATCCCTAATATATATTACAACAATACATAGACATGGGATAGATTATTTTCTATTCAAATTGGAGAAAATTTTACAGTTTGACAATAAAACTACAAACATTAAACAGAGGTTTTAGTCTGTTCTCTGTGTAAATTTCTTTAAGTCGTGTCCTAGGTTGCATTTTATATTTAAATCTGGATATGTCAATGGTAAACATCTCTTAAATTAGAAACCTTTGTTATTTTTGAAAAGAAACATGCAGTGAAATTTACATTACTCTTGTCTTTAATATATATTTACTTAGTGGACACTTACAACCTTGAAAAGAGACCTTAAGGTGAGCAAGTTCCTATCATTTATTGTTTTCCTTCATTTCTTTGCCATTTCTTTCACCTATTCCTGGCTAATTGCTTTGGGAAAAAATGGTTAGTGTCATAAATACCAACATGGAGATTCACCTCTAAAACAAATCTTAGGAAATATCCTTTACTGGGATCTTTCTATTGAACACAAGTCACTTGTAATTAAGTTTACAATGCAATTTAGTATAATAATAATAATAATAATAATAATAATTATTATTATTATTATTATTATTTTTAGCATTCATCATCCTACCTATGTGGCACTTAAAGTTTGATGGTTCAGGATGTAGGTTGCTTAAATGATTCAATAAACAAAATTTTCTAAAACTGTCATGGACTTCATGGCTATAGATTTGTTGGTCTAATTTGAGCAATTTAAATACTGTTCTGGCTCAGCAATAACTACTCACCATTTTCTACATTTGCCAGCCGATGCAGAAGGGGCAGCCACACCAGACACTGTGGGGGAGGGTCTGACATAAGCGTGTCCAAGAAGCCATTTAGTGTGACCTTTTTCTGTACCAGAAATAGAAAAAAAAAAAAAAAAACCACAGAAGTATAGGTCAGAGAATAACCCAAACTCACATGATATTGTTTGATAACAAAGAAACAAAGCATTCAGTTAACTCCTCATAGAGGGAGAAACAGAACTTGCCAAATAGTGTTGTTGTACTAGCTTGGAATTGAAAACATCCAATTCTTTTTGTGCCGAAATGTCTATGAGACCAGAACACTGGGCCTGAGTCGGTACCCAATCAGACCCCATCAGAAGGGTCTGACAGAGATACGGGACAGTGGAACAATAAGGAAAGGTGTAAAGCTGAAATCTCCACTGGCTCAGTAATGCCTCCCCTCATGTTCACCACTGGTTGGGCTACTTGTGAATGATTTTCCTTTGGAGTTTCTTCAATTGCTTACACACTGAATGTTAAGTGGCTAATGTGATTGGTTCTGCTGGAATTTGGGAATAGCAGGAATTGTGTGGCCAAATGCTGAAATTATTTTATTTGAAAACTTGAGCCAGAATCTCAATATGGAAAGAACCTTAATAGTTTAGCAATAATGAGTCCCAAAGAAGGACAGTGTTTTTAAAGCACATAACTTGGAGTACACCTTGTGTCTCACTAATAATGGATTTTGGATTCATTAAATCTCTTATTAATAGGAAATTACAGTTTTAGTTTTTCCTCATAACATTAACTAGTTTAAGCTTTCCATTAGGTTTATAGGTCTATTGCTGTTAAGATATACGTTGCATGAAGTATTAGTAAGAGATGGTATTTTTAAAAGATAATGGAATTTATATGCCTAGAAGAAAAATTTCCTTGAAAGCTATTACTCTCCATTGTATGAACTTTTCTACAATAAAATACTTCAAATACATTTGTAATTTCAGATTTATCTATTTATTTATATTTTTGTGTATATATTTTGTGGGTGTATGCCTGTTTTGCCTGCATGTATGTTTGTTTATATACTATATGGGTGCCTGATGACCATGGTAGCCAGAAGATGGAGTCAGATCTCCAGGGACTGGAGTTATAGACAGCTGGGAGCCTACATGTACGTGGTGAAGATTGAACCTAGGTCCTCTGTAACAGCAGTCAGTGCTCTTAACCATTGAGCCATCTCTCCAGCACACCTCCTTCCTGACCCCAAATTTCAGCCTTTTAAACTGAGGCTATAAAAACATTAAAGTAAAAATGAAGTGGACTTGTGTTTTTATGTGTCACTTTAAAACATTTTCCGATGATCTTATCCAATTTGTTTACTCAATCATATTGGCTACATTATAATTGGTCCTAAAATTTCAAAGATGTTGCTATAATTTGGATGTGTATAAATGTGACATCATTAAGAATAAATAAATAATTATGTCATGTGACAATCTGTAGGATAATTTGAAAAATTTTAACACAAGAATATCTTATTTAATTGTTTTTGAACATACATGTTTTCTTAAGTTTTTTTTTTTTTTTTTAGGTTTTTCTGAGACAGAATTTCTCTTTCACTGTGTAGCCCTGGTTGTCCTGGAACTCATTCTGTAGGCCAGGTTGGCCTTGAACTACCAGAGATCTGTCTGCCTCTGCCTCCTGAGTGCTGGAATTAAAGGCATGCGCCACCAAGCCTGGCTCTTCTTAAGGTTTTAAGGTCAGGTATAGAAAGACAAATAAAACATGTTTTCACTCATGTAGAAACTAAAAGTGCTTGTCTCAGAGAGTAAACAGTAATTCCCTAGAGACTGGGAAGGGGAGTAGGAGGGGAAGGAGGAGAGGAAAGCGGAGGAGAAGAAGAAGAAAGAAAAGGAGTAGGAAGAGGAGGAAGAGGGATAGAGAGACAATGGACAGTAGGTACCAGCATGCAACTAGGAGAAATACTGAGCCCAAAGTGAAGTCACTGAGAGGAGGAGGTACTGCCTCAGGGCAGAGGGGGAGGGATGCACAGGAGCATCTAATCCCTCCTGAATGTTGGGGTTGGGATCTTGAAGATTTCACAACGACTTCCCTAGTCCAGATGGCATGGGAGCAGGGTTAGCATCTGGTGTAGCCAGTTATGTCTTCACTCATCAGAAGGGTAGTTATATTTCTACAGATGTATGATGGGAGGGATGCCTGATGCAGTTCTAACTTTACAGATGGCCAAGTAAATACAGGCTGATGATGTCACTAGCTGGGTGGGTAGTGTGGTTTTTCAGCAGCTGCTGTGCATGTTTCTTTTCCTTTTACACTTTGCTTTATGATTTAATTGCACAGCCTGCTTGAGAGGGGGCACTTGGTTAGTTTAAATTTCATACAATTGTAAATGAATATTATGCATATGAATTTAGAAACCACCACTGTATTGTATTGGGGAATGAACGTATATATGGTCTTTCCATAGAGGCCTAAGCTAGAGATGCTGCAAACTAAGCCTTCCTTAGCAACAAGGTCTGCTGAAAGCATCACTACGTCATATCACGAAAGATTTAGGCAGCAGTGTTCATCACGTATTGGGCCACACAGACAGTTACGTGGCACGCAAGGAGACTCCTCTTCTTAGGTGAACATTGGTAAAACAGTGTGTTGTGTGGTCAGGCATACCTCAACTGGAGATAATTCAGTCCTTTTGATAATATAGTGATGATAATTACAAGGATGTGCTGCTGAAAAGACTAAACAAGACAGTAGAAATACTAAGCACGATGCCTTCCTCTTGGCCAGTGAGCAATAGTTCTTATTACTATTCAGGTATATCGTTAATTGCTAGATCACAGGCTGTTTGTCAGAGTCTGGAAAAATATAGTCCAGGTTTCTGTCCTGAAGAAGAATTTGGGCAACTTAGCCTGGAAGTCATGCAAAGAAAGAGAGTAACAGTGTTGGAAAGGTTTTCTTTAGAAAGTTACCTGTTGGGAGAAACAGGATCTGGCTGACTGTTCTGTGTAACCAAAGGAAGGACCTTCAAAAACTGCTGTGGGTAATTTGAGAACTTCCCGAAGGAACTGGTCATATCTTCCATAAACCATCACTCCACTGGAGTCGGAGATCATTGAGAAAATATCTGGTAGAAAGAAAGGCTGAATATGTTTACCCCCATAAACATTCTAAAGTTTTATTTAACATCTCTGTTACAAGTAATACAGAATAAGTGTATTATTTATGAAAACACAGTATAAAAAGCTAACTTTTCTGCTGAAATTGTCTCAGCATGATATCCAGTGTTTACTTGCTGTTTCAATACAGGGTCTTGCCATATGTCTGGTGCCTCTTTGAAGGTAATTTGTAATTTGGTTAATATTAATATACATTGATAAGACAGAGAACATCATATTTTTGTCTTGAGGTTAATTATCAACTCACACATAATGCTTGCTGTAAATATATATTTTGTATATGTAACAGATACTGTTGTGGTTTGAAAGTGAAATGTTCCCAAAGGCTCATGTGTTTGAATACCTGGTCCCCATCTGCCAGTAAGTAGTGTTGTTTGGGAAGGTTGTAGAATCCTCAGGAAGTGGCCCCTGTTGAATACAGTCTGTCAGTGGGGGCACACTTGGAGGCTCCCTTGCTTGGCCCTACTTTCTGTTCTTTCTCTGCTATTGGACAGCTGATGGAATGTAGTTGTCTGGTCCCTTGCTCTTGCTACCATGAGTTCTCTAACAAGACAGCTGAATCCCTTAGGAATCATGAACAAAAGAAACTCTTTCTCCCTTAAGCTGTTTCTGTCAGGACATTTTATCACGGCAACAGAAAAGTAAGACAAAATTGCTAACCTCTTGGGAAACAGAATGAAATTGTCATGATAGAATTGGGGGAGACACATGTATCATTTATCTTATTATCAGTTTATCCATTTGTATCCTTATCAAAATTTTAGGGTTTGACATAACATATTTGAAAAACAAAGAGATAAGGAGGAAAAGAAAAAAGTCAACACTCAGATAAGTTCCCACAGAGTCAGAAAAGCTTTATAAACCACACTGTCCAATAGGGTGGGAGGCATATGACTTATTGGGAAGGGTCTCTATTTGGTGAAGAGGAGCCTGGCCCTATAGATGACCTTTAAGGTGAGGTCAAGGTTTCAGATTATTTCCCAGAGTGCTGTTCGCTTCACTGAGCTTGTGGGGTCCATCCTGCCATGATGTGAGCTTAGTGAACCCTTAACAGCTCAATTCCCAAGGTGCTCCATAATCCACCTGGAATTATCAGAGTGAAAAGGTTTGCCACTAGTGTATCTAATGCTAAGTAGGTATCACTCAGCCAGTGTAGCTGTGGGACAAAGTCTAGTAAGTTCCAATGTGCTACCTCTGCTCATGTTGAGTTTCATTTTTCAAGGTCAAAATGTAACCCAAGGATACTGCATTCTTAGTGTATTCACACATTACACATATTACAATTTTTTTTTGGATTATGTTTTTGGGATGTGAATTGACTATCTTCATTTTAAATCTTCCCAATAAAGTGATGCTTCACAATTGATATTATAGGGATACTGTAGAAATTCTGAGGTCAATATCCAAAATAGACAAGGAACTCAAATAACTCAACAGTAAGAAAACAACCTGACTGAAAATGGGCAGAGGAGCCAAGTATGTATTTCCTGAAAGAAGGAATACAGTTGTTAGACGTTTGTAGAATGCTCAATATCAACAATCATCTAGAAAATGGAAATGAAAGCCACAGGTGGGTAGATTCTCTAGTAAAAATGAAAAACAAAATACAAAGAGAACAAGTATAGAAGAGACCTTGGAGAAAAGCGAACAGTCGTAAACCATTGGTGGGAATGAAAATTGCAGCCATTATGGAGAGAGGCAACACAATTAGAAAAAGTAAAATATCTACATGATCCAGCAATTCGATTACTGGGGATGCATCTAAAGGTGTATATTGGATATGAAGTTATATCTAAATAAACCTAGTTTGTTGATGAAATATCTGTGCTTCCTTCTTTATGATAACATCTCTACAGCTGTGAAGACATACAATCATCCCAAGTGTCCATTAGCAAATGAATGGGTAAATAAGAGTGGCATATCTCCAGTGGAGTATTGTTCAGCTGTGAAAGGAGAAAGTCTTGGCATCTGCAACAATGTTGATGATCTCAGAGGGCACTCTGTTAAGTGAAATGAGCCATACACACAAAGACAACTATTACATGTTTAGACTCATGCAGAACACAAACATGTTGATTTCAGATGTAGAGTTTGGAATGGTGGTTACCAGAGCCTAGAGTACTTAAAAGACAGTCAGGGTTAGAAACATGTCATAGAAGAACAAGTAGTTAGAGCTAAGGAGCAAGTTGAGAGAGGCTGCACGGACAGGTGGATTGGTCCTAACAGGGTCACCCTGAATCTCCGAAGGCACTGATTTTCCATGCCAGGGCACCTTTTGAAATGCTGCCTGGGCTTTTTGAATTACCAAGTAAAACAATTTAGGCAACTTTTCTTTTCTGGTTTGAATGCAAACGACCCCCTCCCCCCACTCATCTTTTGAATACTTGGCTTGTACCTGTTGGTGCTGCTTTGATAGGTCATGGGACTCCTGGGGTGGGAGGCATGGCACAGATATAAGCTGTCAGGGGTGGACCCTACACGATATCCTATCTCTGGTTTCACTGGTGGCTCCTCATGCCTCCTGAACTGCCACAATATGAACCAGCCATCTCATCTCACTGTTATGGACAGAATCCTGTCCTGACACCATGACTTCCTCAATATACTAGACTGTGTTCCCTGAATTGTAAACCAAGTAAATCATTCCCTCGTAAATGTCAAATATTTGGGCACAATGAAAAGTAATGAATTTAATCTCTAACTAGAGCAAAAACAGGAGTACCCATAGTTACCTTCCACATACTTGACATTAAAGTGAACTTTATTTGTGTTGAGGAAGGTTGCTAAGTTAACAGCCAGAACAGGTACGGACCTCAGAGATTAAGAGGGTGGCTTACTCAGGTCACTGAAAAGAAATGAACGAACTCTGAAGTTGATATGAAAATAATACAAGTTTGCACTTTAGTTTTGGCCTTTAGGTGCTAAGCCAGCAATATATATGAGAATGTATATATAATAAAAGGGATTATTTCAAGGATTCAATCAGTTAATAGATGTAAAGCATTCAGAATAACACTTCTGACACAATGTTCAAATTTTAGATATTTTCATTATTAATTTCATACTGTATTTTTTCTGTTGCTGACATCATTCATTCATATGAAATCCCCAGTGGGAATTTTACAGATCATATTATAATCCACTTTGTGTTTCCTACAGCACCATAACATGAGTTTGCTTTCATTGGTTCATTCAGCTACAATCAACCTGACATACAATGGGTAACTTTGATAAATGCATAGATGGGTACTATTGTGTTAATCAGTGAATATACAGGAAACTAGCATGTAGTTATTGCCCTCTGGGAGGTTCGATGGACTGAGAAAAGCTTGAAGGATACCACATGGGACAGGACAGATTGTAACACTAGGATGTGGGTCCTGGAAGGGCAGGGTGGGAGGGATGCGGAGGGAGGAACTGGTCAGGTAACGTGTGAAGGCCACTGAGCAGTCAGCACAGAGGAGTCAGGACAAAGGGGGGTGCAAGCACAATGCTCTCAAGGATCTTGGAGTAGCCTGAGAGTGGGGTACGGGCACCAGGGCAAGGTGGATAGTGACACCAGATAAAAAGAGCCTTGAAACTTCTGCTGGGGAGTTCAAATTGTGTCTGGAATATGTCAAGGGCAATAATGAAGGATTTAAAGCAAGGATCTAAAGCAAGGGTTTAAAGCAAGGAGATAATGAAGGATGTAAAGTTAGAGACACAGCTGTGGAGATAGATCAACTCAACTAGAGAAAGAAATTTGATAAATGAAAGGTGTCTGCTATAATGTGGGTTTTCTGAGCTAAAGCAAAAATCCAAAAAACAAAACAAAACAGAACAACCCCCCCCAAAAAAAAGTACCCAGAAACTACAGATAAAATATGCTCCCAGGCTTATGTCCATGGACTTGGAATTCCTTTAAGATCTGGATTATTGATATTGGAGAGCTGGCTGAGTTGGTACAATGTTTGGCTTGTAAACCTGAGACCTTAGGTTGCTCCCTAGAACTTTGTAGAAATTCTGAGCATGGTGGCACATGCTTCATGCTTATAATCTTAGCACTAAGAAGGCAGAGACAGGAGGACCCATTGGAACTCACTTGTCAGTCAGTCTAGTTTAGTTGGTGAGATCCAGGCCAATGAGAAATCCCATCTCAAAGGAGCTAGACAAAACTCCTTCATTTGACATCTAAGGTTGCATCTGGCTTCCACCACATAGGTACCCAAGCACACTTGCACACACAGATGGGAGTATGCACATATCCACACATGCTTGCATATGGACATACAGGACACACTTATGAAAAACCAACCAACAGGACTGTCCAAGAGACAACTGTTCTAACCCATTAGAGCAGGTAGTTATAAGACAAGAACAATTAAACAGAGAAGGGGTATAAGGCCTCTTTATGTTTATGGTGCTCTGTCACAAACCCACACAAAGTACCATAGGTTCTTTCCATTGGTTGTACCAAAGGTGCCATCAGGAGTAACACAGCAAATACTGTGCATATTGGCTGCTGGTGTCCTGAGAGTATGATGTAAAATGGAGTTAGTATCCCCTTCATTGCATTTTAAGCATTTAATAAAATTTGCTTCATTTTCTGTTGTTTTCCCCTGTTGCTTTAAAAAAATTACAGCTGATTATTCTTGCTCTGTTCTCTCCAATAAAAAGGGACAAGTGGCACCAAACCAAATATCCTTCATCCCCTTGCACAAAAATAGAAATATTGCTAAACTAACTAGCATGGCTGGGATATTGGCTTAGTGCATTAGAAAAATTTACAGAAGCTAAACAAAAATTCAAATCTTGAAAAACTTCACATATTTTCATTTTGCTTTTTCTTATCACAAAACCAGCAAAAGAAAACATGACCTGTCTGCTGTTTTGCTAAAACCGGAGCCAGTAAAGAAAAGAAAAACTTCATTAAAAACCCACAATTCCGTTTACCAAGAGCCAATCCTTGCTCTCTGTGGATGGATTGTTTCATTCAGTCGATAATGATTATTCAAACTAGCAATATTGGTGATGAAGGATATTCATTTTGTGCTAGTATTTTGAAGAGATTTTTTCAAATCAGATTGGTTCCAACTGAATTCAAGGTCAAACTGCCTTCAATACAATTACCTGGAAGCTCCTAAAACCATTTTTGTGGGATTACTAATATAGAAGAGGGATTCATTAGCCAGAGAACTAGGGGTATGAGATGGTGATTCAGGCCCACTACTCTCAAGATAGGAATGTGATGCGTGGTGATCACACCATGTGGTTTTTAGTAGAATTTATGACATGGTGACCTTGTGTCTCCAATGGGATTCCTGCTGAGGTTGCTTCCTTTACTGTGTTGAAGGAGACCGCCTCTGTCAGTGGAGGGCAGGCCTGTTCTGCTCACCTGGCATTTTGGAGGATGATGGACAGGGCAAGGAGAAAGCAAGATAGCCATTACACTGCTTTCTTTGAATTACTGGGCTTTCAGGAGAACTGCAAGGACTTAGAGAACCCCAAACAAACAAACAAACAAACAACAAAACAAAAACAAATCTACTTAAAATAAGCTTGAGCTTTTAAATAAATTGTGTTCATGTTGCTTGCCTAGCAACCATGCATTTGATGTATATTTAAAAATTTTTAGTAGTATGTATGTGCGTGTGCCTGCACATGTGTATTTTCATGTGTGTATGTTAATGTCTTTGTGTATGTAGAGATCAGGGGACAAATCCTGGGAGCTGGTTATCATTCTCTACTTTGTTTGATGCTGGGATGAAACTTAGGTCTTCAGGCCTGTGTTCAGTCAACTCTGCCCACTGCCATCTTGCTAGCCTTCCTTTCAAACCTGATCCTGCCTTAAGGGAAGAGTGGCTCTTCCCAGTCCCAGATGTGAAGATGAATGATGTGTCTGCCATACTTTTCATGTACCAGCAACTGCTTTAGTGATTGACCTAAGATAGGCAATGATACTGGACAGTCCAGGGAGTGACAGGAGGTTGCTGACATGGCTGTCCCCAAAAGAGGGCAACATCTGACTTCCAGGAAAGGTGAGCAGAAGAGCCTGGATCCTCCAGGACAAGGACACACCGGCTTCACAAAAGACTCAGAAGAGCCTCATATTTAGAGAACGGCCTTTCATTAGTTTAGTTCAAACTTATTCTAATATAGGACTCTTATTCATTTGTCTATGAATACAGCATTGAATAAGCATTAGAAGATGCTTTTGAAGATTTTAATTCTTGAAACATTTCTCTAATGTCTTCAGCATAAATGGCCAGTTGTGACATGAAGGTGGAAGTAGATTCCTCTCGATTTTTACCTCTGGATTGGTTCATTCTGTTAAACTTTCTTTTCTTAGCCTAATCTTGAAGAAAATGCTGCCTAGATAATTCTGAAGCCATTTAAAGATGGAAGAGAAAGCCACTGGCTCCTGGAACTTCTGATTTATTAACTCCCAGTCACACAATGGAGTAGATAGTTTTCAATTTCTTTATTTCACAGGCTAACCAAAGATAAACTAAGTGGCCCCAGGGTCTGGGTGGGCTTCTCTGAATTCTGGGTGCATTGGCCATTCCATGAAAAAATTATGAAAGTGCAAGAAGCTGATGTCACCTCAGTTTTACCATCTTTTCCCTAATCTGGTTAGCCAGTGAGAACACATTCATGCAGTGTGTCAGGCTATATCCCAAAGGAACAAAAGTTTTCCCTTCTTTTTATATTTATACTTATATTATTTATATTTATTTATTGCTTCAAGTTACACCTCCATCACAGTGCCCTCATTCCACTCCTCCTGGTTCCATCCTCCCACCCTCTCCCACCCTTCTCACTCCTCTGATGTGGAGTGTCCCTACATATCAGCCCCTCTCACTTCAACAGTCATATGAGAGTTAAGAGCTTCCTCTTGCATTGGCGGCCTACATGGTAGTACTCCTAGAGCAAATTGTCCCCTTAATAGGTAACAAAGTCTATGTTCCTGATCCTTTTGGTGTATTGGTTATAGGATAGTTATCCTGTACTGTATGTTTAAAATCGTATTATAAGTGAATAGATGCCATGGACATCTTTCTGGGTCTGGGTTCGCTTACTCAGGATGAGCTTTTCTAGTTCCATCCATTTGGCTGCAAATTGAATGATTTCCTTGTTTCTGATAGTTGAGTAGTATTTCATTGTGTAAATGTACCACAGGTTTTTTTTTTTTTTTTTAAATCCATTCGTCCCTTCTTTTACTCTTTCTTTTTTGACTACCCAGAATCTAACAACCAGAAAGGGAGGTAGGCACCCCATGCTCGACAGAGCTAGGAGGTACCCTCCAGGTTTAATACTCCTCCTTCAGTTAAGATGTAGAAGGAAACTAAGTATTAAAGAAATGAAATCATGTCCATAGTGTAATTTATCAAACCAATGGCATGGGTGGACTCACAACCTGGATTACCAGTGCATGGTCAGGTCATTTCTAACACAGTGTAATATTTAGGGTAAAGGAAAAAGTGAAATCCCAATACCCACATCATTTTAAACTAGTGAAAATTGAATACTTTAATATCAGAAAGATTCAAGTTGGAGGTACTTAGGTAGTCATAAATAATGATGAGTCAAAAGTAGAGGGGAATGTTTATTTCATTAAAGTGCGTCTAATGTGGAAATAGTTTTATTATAAAATTTAAAGGCCAAATAAGACTGCATATGAAGCAACTCTTACAGAATGAGGGAATACAGAGATAGACAGGGGACATGACAAGAATAAGAGAGAGGATGTAAAGTACACAGAAGAGACAAACAGAGTAGAGAGAGGGGAAAACTTACATCTTAACTTGTCCATGATCTTGCCTCCACACAATGTAGCCAAAGCCATTTTGACAGCAAATACTGAGATTTTACCATGACCTTCCCTGTTAATGATAACAGAAAAAAAAAAAGATGTCATTTAGGGTACTTCCAGTAAAGAATGTTGACATTTTCTATCTTGTAGAAACTGTAGGATATGTGGCTACACACATTATGCAGACACATTTTAGAAAAGGTTGTGAACACAATTCAACACATATTGCTGATAAACTGTCTATTTGGTGCTTTTGTTTTTCAAGAAACATCAGAATCTTCTAGTTTATCCATTGTATATGTCACTTGCTCAAAATACAGGCTGGTAGCCAGAGAAATATGCCCTAGATAGCTATGGGTTTAAATAACAGATCATGCTTTTTTTACTTGGGTTGCATGAAATAATTTTATGCATGATTTCAGTCTCTATAATTTATTCAAACATACTTCAGAACCTTCATATTTTATTTCCTTAGAGAATTTTTAAATTTTAAGTTAGATTATGTGGACTTCTTTAAAAGTTCAACTTTTTTGATATTTTATTTTTTATTGAAATTAAATTCTTTCCTCATACATATAATTCAACCATTATTTCCTCTCCCTCTACTCCTCTCAGCTCCCTCCACCTCTCCTCTCTCCCCCAGATCCATTCCCTGTTTCCCTTCAGAAAAGAGCAGGCCTCCAAGAGAAAAATTTTAAGAACACATTTTCAGCACTGGGTGTGGTGGCACACATCTTTAATCTCAGGTGGATCTCTTTGAGTTCAAGGCCAGCTTGGTCTACAAAGGGAGTCCAGGACAGTAGGGGGTGGTACACAGAGAAAGCCTGTCTCAACAAACAAACAAACAAACCACCACCACCACCACCACCACCACCACCACCACCACCACCACCAAAACCCCAAACCAAAAAACCAAACCAAACCAAAAAAAAAAAAAAACATACTTTCAACTATCATTTTATAAACACAAACCAATTGTTTGTGTGTGACAGTATTTTAAGAGGTCAAAAAGTAGGAGCTTGGCTGAAAAGATGGCTCAGAAAAGTGCTTGCCATGCAAGTATGAGGACATAAATTTGTATCCTCAACATCTATATCGAGGCTGGGTATGAGGACATTTTCTTGTGATGCCACCATCGAAGAGCCAGAGCCAGGCAGGTCATTGGCCAGTCTAGCCAAATCAATGAGCTCCAGGAGCAGTTACAGAGCTTGTCTTAAACAAATAGATCCTGTCCCTTATGAAAATAAATGTATAAATTTTCAATAAAATATTTGCAAATAGAATCCAAGAATACATCAAAAAATTATCTACCTTGATCAAGTAGGCTTGATCCCAGAGATGCAGAGATGATTCAACATACATAAATTGATAAATATAATCCAACACTTACATGAACTGAAAGATTAAAAAAAAATCTCATCTCATTAGATGCAGAAAAGGCCTTTGACAAAATCCAGCACCCTTTTGTGATAAGCATCTTGGAGAGAATAGGGATTAAAGGGACATACTTCAACATAATAAAGGCAATACACAGCCAGTCCACAGCCAACATCATTCTAAACAGAGAGAAACTCAAAACATTGCCACTAAAATCAGGAAAAAGGGTGTCCACTTTTTCCATAACTATTCAATATAATACTTGAAGTCTTAACTAGAGCAATAGGAAATCTGAAAAAGACCAAGAAGATACAAATAAGAAAGGAAGGAAAGGATATCCTTATTTGCAGATGATATGGTTTTATATTTAAGACCCTAAAGATTCCAGCAGGATACTTCTAAAGCTGATAAACACTTTCAGCAAAGTAGTAGCAGTACATGAAATTAACACATGAAATCAGTTGCCTTCTTGTATACAAATGACAAACATACTACAAAAAAATCATGAAAACAGTACCTTTCACAATAGCTTCAAAATATCTTGAAATAACTCTAATCACGGATATGATAGACTTGTATAATAAAAACTTTAAGATTTAAGATAGAAATTTAAGAAGACTCCAGGAGATGGAAAGATCTCCCATTCTCATGGATTGGTAGGATTAATATTGTGAAAATGGCCACTCTATCAAAAGCAATCTACAGGTTCAATTCAATCGCCATCAAAATTCTAACAAAATTTTTCACAGTTGAAGAACAACCTTCAACTTTATATAGAAACTTAAAAAAATCCAGATAGCAAAAGCAATCCTGAATAATAAAAATGGCTAGAGGTGCCACCATCCCCAACTTCATACTGTACTACAGGACTGTAGTAATAAAATCAGTATGGTATTGCATAAAAACAGACACACTGATCAATGAAATAGAATTGAAGATCTAAGCATCATGACATAGCTACAGACACTTGAGTTTTAAAAAGAAGCCATAATATGTACTGAAGAATAGTGTATTCAACAAATGGTGCTGGTAAAACTGAAAGCTTCAAGCATGTAGAAGAATGAAACTATATCCATATATATCACTCTGCACAGAAAGCCCAACTCCAAATAGATAAAGGCTCTAAACATAAGACCAAATTCTCTGAAGCATAGGGAAAAGAAAGTAGAGAATTCATTTGATCTTGTGAGCACAAGATTGGCTTTCTGACCAGGAAGCCAAAAGCACAGGTGCTAAGACCAACAATAAATGGGAACTCTTAAAGCTAAAAAGCTTCTGTATAGCAAAGTACATTTAAGCAAAGCAGAAGCTACAGAATGGGAAAAATTTTTACCAGTTAAACATCTGAAAGAAGGTTTGTTTCTAGAATATAAAAGAACCAAAACAAAACTAAACAACAAACAAAAACGAAACAAAAACAACAACAAAACCAAAAATAAAATCCAGAATCAAGAAACCAATTCAATGTAAAAAATGGGTTACAGTACTAAACAGAGGTCCCAGTTCTCAAAAGATGAAACACAAATGGCTGATACTTAAAAAAAATATTAATATCCTTAGCCATTAGAGAAATGAAAATTCAAACTACTTTGAGATTTCCTCTTAAAGAAATCATAATGACCAAGATCAAGAAAACAAATGATGGCACATACCAGTGAGGATTTGGGGGGCGGGGAAAAGGGAACACCTACTCATTCCTAATATGAGTGAAAACTGGTACAGTCACTATGGAAATAGATGTGGAAGTTCCTCAAAAAGCTGAAAATATATCTTCCACAAAATTTAGCTATATCATGCTTGGGTAAATACCCAAAGGACTGTATGTCACTACAGAGGGATATTTGTTCATCTGTGCTCATTGCTGCTCTATTCCTAATAGCCTGGAATTGGGAACAGCCTAGAAGTTCACAAACTGATTAATGGATAATGAAAATATGCTACATTTGCACAGTGGAATATTATTTAACTATTAAAAAATGAAATTATGGCTGGGTGTGGTGGCACATGGAAGGCAGAAGCAGGTGGATCTGTGTGAATTTGAGGCCAGCCTGGTCTACAGAGCAAGCTCTGGGACAGCAAAGACTACACAGAGAAATCCTGTCTTGAAAAAACAAACAAATTAAGAAATTTACAGATAAATGGATGGAATTAGAAACAATCACTTTGAGTGAGGCTTACTAGACCCCCAATGACAAATATTGCATGTTTGTTTTCCTTACATATAGATATTAGCTTTTAAGCTTTTGATATGTGTGCTACAATTTAAATAACCGATGGATCCAAGAGGGCGGCGACCCGCCGGGACACATTTTGAATGTGGGGAAAAGAGCCATAAAAAGCACAGTTATTGGACACTGTGCAAAAACCGGAGGGGCTAGACCCTCCAGGAACACACACAGCTCTCAAGGGACTGTTAAAAGTTTCAGGGCAAGGCTCTCCCCCCATCTTTCTCAGACACGGAAGCCACTAAATCCGGGACTCGGGAACTCCCATTTGGAGAGACGCTGGTAAGATCGACCCTAATACACAGCAGGCAGAATCAGATCCCACACGGGGATCACTCACCAGCCTACTAGACTCCCCACACCTTAGGTGGACCTTAGAGCTATTTAGGACACTTTGTGGGCTAGTTGAAGTCTTAGCAAGGCAGAAATAAGGTGCACAGCGGGAGGTCTGCAGCCACGCAAGACGCGGAGGATCCGAGCAGGAAGTGGGCACAGGGGGGTGGGGCAGAGGCGCCGCGCCCCGCGGCGGAGGAGCCTAGCAGGAAACCCGCACAGTGAAGTGGCAGGGCTGGAAGCCCACAGAGGCACACAAAGGCAGAGCTAGCAGCGGAGACGTACAGAGGCCGAGGGCTCCAAAACGTGGAAGCCAGAAGCCAGGGGACCATAGCTGTATTCTGGAAAACCCAGACATATTAGGCGTGGAGCCCAGCCCTCTCAGTCTCCGTGAAGACAACCAGAGTCCACAGAATCCCTGCCTGGGCAAAAAGGTCCATACCATCAGAACCACTACAGGCTGATAACTCAGTGTGCAACACAGAGAAGTCTGACTTGGGAACCATGAAACAATCCCAGGCCATTTCTCATTATCTGGGAGTAGGCTGCACCAGCTCACAGTGCTTCAGGCTATTAGAAACACAGTGACCCTGAGATCCCCCTGTAAGCAACGACAGATAGCCAAGCAATTCGACTGCTACACCAAAGCATCCCCTGTGGATCCAAGCCCAGAAGACAACAAGAGCAGACAGCTAAACACATCCATATGGCCAAAGGTCCAAGAAAAAACAGAAATTAAGGAAATATGACTCCAACAACGCAGAACTATCCTAGCTCATCCAATTTGGATGACCTCACAACAGCAGAAACACATGAAAACGATGACAATTCTGCATTATGGAAAGTGATAGAGTCCCTTCAAGAAGAACTTAAATCTATGAAGGAATTCAAAGAAGCCACAATTTTACAAGTCAAAACAACGAATAACACCATTAAAGAGCTCCAAGCCAAGGTGACTCAGCTTGAACAGGAAAAGGACAAAGCAATGAAAGATTTCCAGTCAAAAACAAGCAAACTGGAGAAGGAAATGTACAAAATGAACAATACCATTCAAGACATGAAAATAGAAATAGAACAATAAAGAAAACACAGAGTTAAAAGAGGAAGTGGAGAATCAAGGGAAGAGAACAGGAACTACGGATGTGAGTATCAAAAATAGGATGCAAGAGATGGAAGACAGGATCTCAGGCATGGAAGATTCGATGGAAGAAATCAGTACAACATCCAAAGAAAATGAGAAGGCTAAAAAGTCTCTCACCCACAACATCCAAGAAATCAAGGACTCAATGAAAAGACAGAACATAAGAATTATAGGCATAGAGGAAAGAGAAGACTCCCAACTCCAAGGTCGAGGAAATATCTTCAACAATATCATAGAAGAAAACTTCCCAAACCTGAAAAAAGAGATGCCAGTAAAAATCCAAGAGGCTTACAGAACACCGAACAGATTAAATCAGAAAAGAAATTCCTCTCGCCACATAATAATTGAAACACCAAATGTACAGAAAAGAAAGAATATTAAAAGCTGTAAGAGAAAAAGGTCAAGTCACATACAATGATACAATGGCAGACCCATCAGAATTACACCTGACTTCTCCTCAGAAACTTTAAAAGCTAGAAGGGCCTGGACAGATATCCTACAAGTCCTGAGAGAACATAGGTGCCCAGCCAGACTACTATACCCAGAAAAACTCTCTATCAACATAGATGGAGAAAACAAGATATTCCATGACAAAAATCAAATTTAAACAATATCTAACCACAAACACAGCCCTACTGAAAATCCTAGAAGGAAAATTCCAACCTGGAGAAGAAAACTACACCCAAGAAAACAAAGGGAATAGAAAACCCCACAGCAACTAAACCAAATGAGGCACAAGACGATCACCTATACCAAACTAATGGGAAATAACAACCCCAGGTCACTAATATCCATCAACATCAATGGACTCAACTCCCCAATAAAAAGACACAGGTTTACAGATTGGATCCGCAAGCAAGACCTGTCTTTTTGCTGCATACAAGAAACACATCTCACTATCAAAAATAGACACCACCTCAGAGTAAAGGGCTGGGAAAAGGTTTTCCAAGCAAATGGACCCAGGAAGCAAGCTGGATTAGCCATCCTAATATCAAACAAACACACTTCCAACTGAAGTTAATGAAAAAAGACAGAGAAGGGCATTATATACTCATTAAAGGGAATATTCATCAAGAGGACATCTCAATATTGAATATCTATGCCCCAAATACAAAGGCACCTACATTTGTAAAAGAAACGCTTCTAAAACATAAATCGCTCGTCGATCACAACACATTAGTAGTGGGAGACTTCAACACCCCACTCACAACAATGGACAGATCATCAAGACTGAGGCCAAACAGAGAAATATTAAGTCTAACAGAGATCATGAACCAAATGGACCTAACAGATATCTACAGAAAGTTTCACCCAAACACAAAGGAATACACCTTCTTCTCAGCACCTCAAGGAACCTTCTCCAAAATCGACCACATAGTCGGACACAAAGATAGTCTCAACAGATACAAAAAAATTGAAATAACACCTTGTATCTTATCAGACCACCATGGACTAAAGCTGGTCTTCAACAGCAAAAGAATCAACAGAAAGTCTACACACACATGGAAATTGAACAGCTCCTTACTGGATGACTACTGAGTCAGGGAAGAAATAAAGAAGGAAATCAAAGACTTCTTAAAATCCAACGACAATGAAGGCACAACATACCCAAACCTATGGGATACAATGAAAGCTGTGCTACGAGGAAAGTTCATAGCACTAAGTGCCTTCAAAAAGAAAATTTTGACAGCTCATATTAGCGAATTAACAGCTAAGCTGGGTGAATTGGAAAAAAAGAAGCAAACACTCCCAAGAGGAGTAGAAGGCAGGAAATCATCAAACTTAGGGCTGAAATCAACAACTTAGAAACAAACAGAACTATACAAAGAATCAATGAAACCAAGAGTTGGTTCTTTGAGAAAATCAACAAAATAGACAGACCCCTCGCCAAATTAACTAAAAGGCAAAGGGAAAGAACCCAAAACAACAAAATCAGAAATGAAAAGGGAGAAATAACAACAGATATTGAGGAGATCCAGAAAATATTTGGGTTCTACTTTAAAAATCTATATTCCACGAAATTTGAAAACCTAAGCGAAATGGACAGTTTCCTTGATAGATTTCACCTACCAAAACTAAATCAAGATCAGATTAACAGATTAAACAGCCCAATAACCCCTAAGGAAATAGAAACAGTCATTAAAAATCTCCCAACCAGAAAAAGCCCAGGGCCAGATGGCTTTAGCACAGAATTCTACCGGACCTTCAAGGAGGAGCTAACACCAATACTCTTCAAACTCTACCACCACATAGAATCAGAAAGAACACTGCCAAACTCATTCTATGAGGCCACTGTCACTCTGATTCCTAAACCACACAAAGACCCAACAAAGAAGGAGAACTTCAGACAAATCTCCCTCATGAACATAGATGCAAAAATACTTAATAAAATACTAGCAAACCGAATTCAAGAACACATCAAAAGTATCCTACTACATGATCAAGTAGGCTTCATCCCAGGAATGCAGGAATGGTTCAACATATGAAAGTCTATCAACGTCATTCACCATATAAACAAGATGAAAGAAAAAAAACCACATGATAATCTTGCTAGATGCAGAAAAAGCATTTGACAAAATCCAACACCCCTTCATGCTAAAAGTTCTGGAGAGAACGGGCATACAAGGATCATACCTAGAAATAATAAAGGCAATATACAGCAAGCCAGTGGCCAACATCAAATTAAATGGAGAGAAGCTTGAAGTATTTTCTCTAAACTCAGGGACAAGACAAGGATGTCCACTTTCACCCTATCTCTTCAATATAGTACTTGAAGTTCTTGCTAGAGCAATAAGACAACTAAAGGAGATCCAAAGGGATAAATATTGGAAAAGAAAAAGTCAAATTATCCCTATTTGCAGACGATATGATAGTATACATAAGTGACCCCAAAAATTCCACCAGAGAACTCTTACAGCTGATAAACACCTTCAGCAAGGTGTCTGGATACAAAATTAATTCAAAAAAATCATAAGCCCTTGTATATACAACAAACAAATATACCGAGAAAGAAATAAGGGAAACAACTCCCTTTACAATAGCCACAAACAATATAAAATACCTGGGGGTAACTCTAACCAAACAAGTGAAGGACCTATACAACAAGAACTTCAAGCCCCTGAAGAAGGAAATGGAAGAGTCCTTTAGAAGATGGAAAGATCTCCCATGCTCATGGATAGGTAGGATCAACATAATAAAAATGGCTATCCTACCAAAAGCAATATATATATTCAATGAATTCCTATCAAAATACCAACACAATTCTTTATATATCTGGAAAGAGCTATTCTCAATTTCATATGGAACAACAAAAAGCCCAGAATAGCTAAATCAATCTTGTACAATAAAAAAGCATCTGGAGGTATCACCATCCCAGATATCAAGCTGTACTACGGAGCAATAATAGTAAAAACAGCATGGTATTGGTATTGAAACAGACCAGTAGATCAATGGAATTGAATTGAAGACCCAAAAATGGACCCACACACCTATGGCCAACTAATCTTTGACAAAGAAGCCAAAACCGCACAATGGAAGGACAGCATCTTCAACAAATGGTGCTGGTCCAACTGGATCTCCACTTGTAAAAGAATGAAATTAGACCCATACTTATCACCTTATACAAAACTTAAATCCAAGTGGATCAAAGACCTTAACATAAGGCCGGTCACACTAAATCTACTAGAAGAAAAATAGGCAAACCCCTCAAACTCATTGGCACAAGTGACAACTTCCTGAACAGAACACCAACAATTCAGGACCTGAGATCAACAATCAATACATGGGACCTCATGAAACTGAAAAGCTTCTGTAAGGCAAAAGACACTGTCATTCGAACAAAACGGCAACCAACAGACTGGAAGAAAATCTTCACCAACCCCACATCTGATAGAGGGCTGTTATCCAAAATCTACAAAGAACTCAAGAAACTAAATGCCAAGAAACCAAATAATCCAATCAAAAAATGGGAGACGGAGCTAAATAGAGAATTCACAGAGGAGGAATCCCTAATGGCTGACAGACACCTGAAGAAATGCTCAAAATCCTTAATCATCAGAGAAATGCAACTCAAGATGACTCTGAGATTCCATCTCACACCTGTCAGAATGGCTAAGATAAAGAAATCAAATGACAGCACATGCTGGCAAGGGTGTGGTGAAAGGGGAACCCTACTCCATTGCTGATGGGAGTGCTGGCCTGTGCAACCACTATGGAGGTCAGTCTAGCTATATCTTAGAAATCTTGGAATAACTTTGCCTCAGGACCCAGCCATACCACTTCTGGGTATATACCCAAATGACTCCTCACGGAGTCATAGGGAATTCTCCTCATCTGTGTTCATAGCAGCCTTATTTGTAATAGCTAGAAATTGGAAACAACCCAACTAAAGAATGGATTAAAAAACTGTAGTACATCTATACAATGGAATATTACTCAGCGATCAGTAGCAATGAAATTATGCAGTTTGCAACCAAATGGATGGAACTAGAGAAGCTCATCCTGAGTGAGCTAACCCAGACTCAGAAGGATGCACATGGCATCTGTTCACTTATAGTAGGATTTTATCTATATAGTACAGGATATCTGTACTACAACCAACACACCAAAAGGTACATGGACATAGACTTTTTTTTTCTTTTTTTGTTGTTGTTCTTTGTTTTTGTGGGTTTGTGTGTTTGTTGGTCTTTTTTTTAGTTTTCCCCTCGTAGCAAGGAGACACCTTTCACTGGCAGTATTGCATCGTAGGCCCCCGGTGTATGAAGAGGCTCTTGGCCCTCATATGACTTCTGAACTGTGGCGAGGGACTGTCATGTAGGGACACTCCACCCCAGAGGAACAAGAGGGAAGGGTTAGGTGGTAGAGGATGGGAGGGTGGGGCTGGGAAGCAGGGAAAGAGGACAATATGATAGAGATGTAACCTGAAGCAACAAACAAATAAATTTATTAATTAAAAAAAGCAGGTAACAATTTTAAAACACTGTAAATAAAATAAAGGTTACAGCCATTCAACCTGGTTTTTTGTTTTAAGAGGATATTTTTTATTGTGTTCAGTGATTGGATATCATGAGCTCCAAGAAGTTCAGGTCACATGTAATTGTGAAGATTAGGCTCAAATGTCTTTTAAAAAATATACACATCCTTTTAACAAAACTTTAAAAAAATAATACTTAGAAACAAAATAAACATCTAATATAAACTTGGAATTAGGATTATGGGGATGTCACATCCCTCTAGTAGATTGCCTTCATTTTAATGACAAGCTCAGTTTTTAACCGGATCAGACTCTCTCTATAACACTTAGCACTCCACCATCTCCTCTCTCCACCACACAGAACTAACACCACACTTTTCATGTATTTTACCTTAGCTCTCAGTTTTTTCGACTCTTGGAGGTTTATAAAACCAGGTTGAGTCGTTCAACCTCCAAGAGTCGAAACCTCCAAGAGTCAAACCTCCAAGAGTCGAAAAAACTGAGAGCTAAGGTAAAATACATGAAAAGTGTGGTGTTAGCCCATGCCTTTAACTTCAGCAGAGACGGGAGGAGCACCATAGAGTTAGTTGTCTTATAAATTCTAGAGTTACATGGAACAGGGTTGTGAGGGTGCACACCCTTAATCCCATCATTCAAGAAGAGTACACCCTTAATCCCAACACACTAGATTCAGAAACAGGCAGATCGCAGAGCTCAAGGTCAGCCTGATACAAAACAAACTCTAAATAGAGAAAAACTTCGATCCAGGAGTGGTGGAACACATCTTTAATCCCTTCAGATGGGAACCACAGACCTTTGATCCCAATAATTAGAATGCAGAGACAGACACATAGGATTTGGAAGGACTTAAGTTTAAAAGCTACTTACAAAAGGCCTACTCAATACAAACAAATTGTCCTTTGAGATCTCAAAATATATACACTAAGGCTTGTTTAGCTCCAAAATAACAAAATAATTTCTTCTTTAA
>CAJQZJ010032044.1:2274576-2287833 GCA_907164525.1 Lophiomys imhausi | reverse complement strand
AAAAAAAAAAAAAAGAAAAAAAGATTCACTCCATAAGATGAAACCCATACCTGACACTTATAAAGTGGTCAAGATCCTGAGACTAGGACATGTTGTGAGCCCTAGGAGAAAATCTACTACTATTATTCTATTAAAGGAACACATCAATAAAATGACTCCTAATGACATAATTGCTATACCAATATATCACTGTGCTGCTCAACCATCTTGCAGTAGATAGTAGTCAACACAGAGGCCCAAAACTGAACAATGAGCATAGAGTGAGAAAGTTTGGAACACTCAACCCTAAGTGGGATATCTTCATCAAACCTTCCCCTGAAGCCTTAGGGAGACTGTAAGAACCAGAGGTGGTAAATTGCTCCAAGGAAACAGTGTCATTCACACAACAGGAATGATGCACATTTGAACTCATAGAGATTGTAACAATACAGCATGTACAAGACTTGCACAAGTTAAAACTAGACAAAATTGCAGCACAGAGAAGGGGAAGTGAGCACAAATTTCTGCCCCTAACTAAGAAAGCTGCTTGCAATCGATACTTGCTGGGGACCAGTGGAGTGTCAGTGGAGTATCAACCACACTCCAAGGCAGACTCTATGATCAGGAGTAGTTTGTCAACACCAAACAGATTCCATAGTTTTTGTTTTGTTGTGGGTTTTTTTTAACCTTTTTGTTAGTTTTGATTTTTTTTTTTAAGTGAAAGAAAGAACATGAAGTTGGGTGGATATGGATGTAGGTAGGATCTGGAAGTAGGGAAGATCTGGGAGGAGTTAGCAGAGGGAAAATAACATGATCAAAATACACTGTATGAAATAAATTTCCAAAAAGCCAGTTAAATACAAAATTTTTTAAAAAGGTGGAGAGTGAAACAGGAAGGCCTTTAATATCAACCTCTGACCTACACACACTCACACACTCATCCTCACATACTCACACATACATGCATATATTCACCCTCACACACTCACACATGCACACACATATGCACACACTCATCCTCACACATTCACACAGGAACATATATCCTCACACTCATTCTCACATACTCACACACATCCTCACACATTCACACACATTCATCCTCACACACATGCATATATACTCACACACACTCATCCTCACACACTCACACACCTCACCCACATACACATTACATACACTCATCCTCACAATTCACACATCTACACACTCACACACATGCATACACACTCACACACTCACTAACTCACAAACACACACTCATCCCCACACACTCACACACATCTCACAAACATACACACTCACACACATGCATACACCCAAACTCACAAACACACACACATATACACACATACCCTCTCATAAACACACATACTCTCTCTCTCACATTCACACACTCACACACACACTCTCACATGAACATATGAACATGTATACATGACCCTGACATTTATAAAAGTAAAAGTTCTGTTTGGACTGTTTTATTTCTTCCAAAACTGAGATGCTGCCAAATCATTGACTTAGGGAGCATAATGAACATATTATTCACAACATACATAAGGAATATTTGGAGTGTAGTGTTCCACTGAAACTATATACCACCTGGAATAAATTGTTCATTCTATCACTAGAATCCTAAAAAAATATCGCATATGATATTCATGGCTGTAAGAGTTGCTACTCTTAAGAATGACAAAAGGAGTAATCAGGAGATGACAGAGCTGGCTGAGGGCACTGGATGCATCCTGGCAGACACATTGGAAGCTGACTGCAGGGACAGTAATTACAGACATAACCACATCAGCTTTTCATTGTAAATTCAAGCTCTGAGTATGGCCAATGCCTCAGTAGAATGAAAGGCTCAGAAAATGCCCTAAATCTTACAATTAGTGTGTCATGTCTTATTAAAAATTTTATTTTTATAACAAAGTAGTATAATCGTACTTGCTTTAGTGGTTTCCTTTTCAATATACAGAGGGTAGCTTGTGATGCACGCTTGCTCACATCTGTTCACTATTGTCTTTAGGCACGATACAAAATATTCTGGTTTTATGTCAATTATTCCAGACTTTTACCTTTTGCAAACTGTTCTTTTCTGTTACAGCTTGATGTCAAAAGAGCCTATCAAATCATTCTCTTAGTACTTAATACCCAACAAGATATTTCTGAGAGTCAGATAAATTTGAGAAAAATTATCACAGGTACAATCTGAAATTGCTTCATAAATCCATGTTTTCTTAAGTCTTTGGTTTTCCTTGATCCTTTGTTGCCACTCTGCAACTGGAAGCATGCCAGTTTCCTAGACAATGGAAAGAGGAGAGTGTATATATATTCTCTGTCTCTCTGTCTAAAATATATTGGGTAACTGTGGAATCTATATTAAAAACTATGAATTATGACTTGATCGTAATCAAAAGTAAGCAAGTATTTTCCTCTGGGCTGGGTTTTCCATGACTCTATCTAGAGAAAAATTGGGTGGCTTCAGCTAGGATGTTATTTTTAGGGGAAAGGTACTGGCAAGGAAAATATGATTTTAAAAAGAAGGAAAACAGCAATCAGATCCTGACAGACCTGTACTACCAGCCTGACCTCCCAGCACAGTGTTCACTGTCTCCACCTTGGCAAGGGAAACTTCCTGTGTGAAGTTACAGAATCTCATGGCAACTTAAGTGAGCTCTAAGTTCTGACAAATGCTTTCTTGAATAGGCAAAAAACATTACTCCTCATTTAGGAGTTCCGAAACAGGAAGGGTTTGTTTTGTGCATATATTTTATAAATGGTGCCTCATCTCATGTCCTCTCATGATTTATCCATCTTCAGCTTATCAAAGCATGGAGCTCATAGGAAGCTGTTAGCATGCTAGCAAAATTAGTATAAATAAAAAAGAAACCTTCTGATTTACAGTGTCAGAAATGTTTGAGTAAAGATTAAGTGTGAGACCCTTAATGCCTTAAATTTGGATGCGATAACATAGGTATTTGTTTTTTGAGGCTATTGAAAGTATTAGTGTATGAACAAACACAAGCCCTCTGATTGGCCCTGCATCTCTCTGGGCTTTCTGTAAAGTTAGTAGAACACCAAGGAAACACTTCTCTTTTTCCTGGGCAAGGTGGATTTGCCAGGAGCTCTCCAGCTGGGGTGGGGCCAATGTTGTGATTCTTTTACTCCCTTTGCATTCTATCTCCTGGCCGTTCAAAGAGTAAGTCTGGCAAAAGATGAGAGATATTAAGGACATTCAATTTATTTACTACTATAAATATTCATTGGGAAATGACTTTTGTAGCTCAAACAAAAGATTTTCATGACTAAAAATTGGCAGTCACGATAGGAGAACACTCTATAGCTATCTAGAACTTAGGGTGTGCTAAGAATAAAATGTACACTGTTCTCAACTCCTAGTTATAGTCACAGGGATAGCAGAAGAAACAAAGGACATTTGGGTTACACCACGTCTCTGTGGTTCCTTTTCTGTCACATGTCCTTGCAATCTCAAGACTGAACAATATGTTTTGCTGGCACACAGAGAAATGGCTGTGTACTTTGTAGTATATTTGCATTAGATATCAGAATCTTTTATTTTTTTTAAACAATTCAAAAGCATTAGATATCAGAATCTTTTATTTTTTTTTTAAACAATTCAAAAGGCAAAGGGTTTTGGCAGAATTCTAGGATAGTTTTATATCCTAGAAATTGAGGGTTTCCTGGTCCTTTTCTTAAAGCACCTGGGGCTCAGTACTGGCCATGGCTGTATAGACTATACAAGGTTGACATGTGACACAGGGCAGAGCCTGCCAGGATACAGTGTTCTCTATGTAAGACCATTATATGATGGGGAGTCCTGTGTTGTGGTCATAAAACAGACTGTAATGCTGTGATGTACAACAGTTTGGATATTTCTTCCTCATATACTCTGTTAGTATAACTGAAAAGGTTACACATATGGACATTATCCTAACATTCTAAAACAAACAGATGAAGTCTGAGAAGGGAAAAAACACACTAACTCTCATATTTAAAATATGAAGCCGGGTGGTGGTGGCGCACGCCTTTAATCCCAGCACTTGGGAGGCAAAGGCAGATGGATCTTTGTGAGTTCAAGTCCAGCCTGGTCTACAAAGTGAGTCCAGGACAGCCTGGGCTACACAGAGAAACCCTGCCTTGAAAAACCAAAAAAAAAAAAAAAAACCAAAACAAAAAACCAACCAACCAACCAAACAAACAAAACATCCAGAAACTATAAAGACATATTAATTTAAATCAACTCCTAAGAGAAAACGGCCATTGTTTTTTCATTTGTGCCACCTACTGTGATGGTACGTCACCTGAAATTGTTTAGTCTCTGTGTGTCTCAGCCGCATAACCTCCTCTCCTGAAACATTCTGATAACAATGCCAAATAAACACCATTGTAGTCCCACAGTGAATACTGGGTGCTTCTTACCTATTATTACAGCTATTGCATTGTTATCATCACGTATGGTTGGTTGTGAAAAATGTTCCCGACAGGTTCATGAGATTGCCTGCTGGCAAAGCTGTTTGGAGGAGGTTACAGATAGAAGGTGGTCCTGGTTGGAGGAAGGGAGGACAGGCCTTGAAGATTATGGCTGGCCTCACTTCTGGAACTCACCCTGCTTCCTGGTCAGGATATCTAACACCTGGGCTGCAAAGTCCTACAGCGACTGACAGTACAACCATACCCACCATGACGGGAGGTGTCTCCCTTAGGTTGCTTCTGTCAGGTGCTCTGCCACAGAGGTGAGCAAAGCAATCCACATGTTATCATTGGAGAGTTTGTGTTAAAAATGCATTTTGGTCTCTGAAAACTGGGCACACTGCTCCCTGTAATACTGGTGACGGCCATCCTAGGTCTTTTGAGTGATCAGCTATGTATGGGACTGATATTGGCTAAAAAACAAACACAAAACAAAAAACCAGGTCAGCGTCATATGACCAACTTTGTGAGAAAGTATCTTAAGGGGAAAAGATATGCCTGGGTTGAAAACTAATAATATTATGATTAAGTTGCCATTAGTGTTTTTCAGATAACTAGGAAGAAAATAAGAGAAGCACACTGAAGAATTAAAACAGTATAATTATTCATATCAGTAGCCAGGAACACATGGTATACAGGGCATGAACTTTGTGCTACTAGTGTTTGTTAGTTCTGGATTGGGGGGACTTAAAAAAAAAGGATGAAAGAGAATGGACAAGGCTGCATATCTTAGAAATCTAAGAATTATTTTCAACTTTCTACCATATTATTTCTATTTTTTTCTTTACTCTATCCTAATATAAAAACACAATAGCAACAGTAAAGCTCCTTCAAGCTCTTCAAAGGGATTTTCTCGATTGGGATATGGACAAAAGGTGACGACTGTGGTGGCTGGTTGGCATTTGCCGGTGAATTCTGTAAGAGAATGTGAAAGGTGGATAGCCCCTGGCAGCAGAGGGCAGAGGACAGGCCACCTCCTGAGGGGCTGTAGAAAGGAGACAGATGTGGAAAAGCCTGGCTCCATCTTACTATGTCTTCTTCTCTCATAGCTGTGGCTCCATCTTTTGACATTCGTTTCTCCATTCTTTCAAGAGCTGTCCATCCATTTCTATAGAGACCCTAGGAAAGTGAGGTTATGACCATGGAACAGATCTGTCTAGAAGTTGGGTTGGTTGTGACCGTTCCCAGGGAAACAGCCATTTTGAGATGGAAAGTGGAGAAGAACAGAATTTCTTTAGACTCAAAGGCTTATCTTCTCAGTGACAGAGTGTGGACAGAGGTCAGTGAGTCCTGACACTCAAGTTGTCCTCCTTCGGTAGTGTTTTCTGTGAGGAAAACCTGGACGCAGAACAGAGCTGTCTTGTGGCCACAGCACTGGTTGTTGCCTGTGGGAAGCACACTGTGTGAGGACTCAGATCCAGAATTTTGAGCCGTGGGAAAATGCTATTCTTGAGGAGCTATGGTTGTGGAAGGTAAATGTGATTCCTAGGATATGTCCAAGTGAAGCGGGCTTTCATGACCACTTTAGGGTCCAAATGGCTGAGTCTGGTGAATTTTAAGGCCATGCCAAAAGAGTGAGCACATTTCTCTGAATGCAAATTCTTGTTCTACATGACTTGTAATCCATCTACTGTCTTTCCTTTCCTATTAAAAAAATATGACCTCTTTAGAGTGCAAGGTCTTAAGGCAACTCTGCATTTTCATATTGGATTTCCCAAATTAAAAGTATGTCATTTAAAATGAGAGAAAACCCCTGAGACATGTCAGCAAGTGTATAACAGCAACAGCACATCTTTGTTTTACTACGGTCAGGCTTATTCTTATCTGTTAAAATAGAACAAGCTGCTTTAAACACGGGCTCTGTAGTGGGTGGTAGGAAGTGACATCACGTCTCCACACTAGAGCTCATGTGGGTAAGCATAAGTTTACTATTATAAGAAATGAACGTTTATTTTATTCTTTAGTTTCTCTTCTTATACTCACTGAAGTTACATTTGTAGTGAACAGAACTTCCTGATGGCTTGCATTTCATGTAGAAATTCCAAAAACTATCAAATGGAAAAACCTTTTACCAGTGAAACTCTACATAGATATTCTTTGCCAGCGGAGAAAAAGCACCAATACTTCTAGAATAGAGTTTCAGGACTATATGTTTATAAATATCCTTCAGTAGAGATTAGCCATATATCCATGGGGTTCTAATCTGTAAGAAGAGTTGGTGATAGTATTTTCTTTACATTTCTGTGAACTATTTCTTACCATAGGATAGTAGTCAACTTAGAACTCAACTGCCTTGAAATGATTCTGCAATATTGTCAGTAGCTATTTATGGAACTAAATAAAAACATCAGTTGGATTATTTTACAAAGCAAATCAATAAGCTTTGTAAAATAAACAAATAATAAAGCAATAAACAAATGGGAAACTTTTAACCCTATGAACTGAATTCCATGCATTTCATTAGACAGTCCCTTCATTATTACTAATTTGGCCCCATTTCTGTTTATGGAGTGGGGTACAAACTATGTTTTAACTTTGACTCTTTGTGCACTTCCAGAAATGGTATTTCTTTTTTTAAAAAATTATTTTATGTCTGTGAGCCTGCCTTTATCTATGGGCACCATGTAGGTACCTGGTGCCAGAGGGTGCCCTTGGAACTAGAGTTATAGCTGGTTGTGAGCCACCATGTAGTTATTGGGAACTGAACCTGGATCTTCTACAAAAGAGGCAAGTTCTCTTTGACACTAAGATATCTCTCCAGTATTATATTTATTTTAATATTTCCCATCAATTAGATTTGGTTGTGGTTTAGAACATAGTTCCCTCTCCCAAGTTCATATAATAAAGGCTTGATTGCCATACTATGGTACTTTTAGGAGGCGATGGAAATTAAAACTTCAGAAAGTAAAACTGAGTGGAAGGAAGTGATGTTACTGAGTGTGAGCCCTGCAAGGGGATGATGGGACTCCAGTACATTCTCCCTGCTTCCCAGACATCATGAGCAAACAGATCTCTTCTGATATCTTGCTTCATCCATAGGCCCCAAGGCAATATTGGGGTTCAAAATTTAAACATAGACCAAAGCCCCTGAAACTGAGAGCTAAAACGGCCCCCCTATACCCCATAATTTACTTATCTCAGGCATTTGGGTCAGGAATAGGATGCATGCACTTAAATGGGTCCCACTCAGCCTTTAGTGGCAAGTCTGGATACTGTTTTGTTCTTGTTAAGGGGCCAGGATGGGAGTTCTGTTACAGAAATTCCATGACCTAGTTCCATTCTATTACCTGCCATGTGAAACCACAGCCCTCTCTCACTGTCTTTTCCCAATTTCTACAGTGATACGACTGGAGCAGATCATCTTGTTCTGAAATACGCACAGAGAAACCAGCCTATTTGGATAGCTGATTTTAAAAGCATTTGTTTTCAACTTCCAACTTTTTCACAATATTTTCGTCACAGAGACAATAATATATGCTGATCAAATTGTGCAGGGACAATTCCATGACTATTCTAGGCTGCAAAATGACAGCTGGTGACTTTGGTGAGTAGGACAATGCTATTATCATGGCTGGAACATCTCCATGCTGTGGTACACATTTCAAAGCACTTAGACAAGGGGACCAAGAAAAGTCTTCAGAGTTAAAATACAATTGTGTAAAGGTCAGCTTTGCACTTTCCCCTTTTAATATTCAAAACACAGTAAAAGCTGAGGCGGAGATGTCATGTCCACACTAGGGGCTGGAGGTAAAAGTCCTTTGAAGTCCCAGGCAGATCACGTAATTCCTGGAGTTTTCACCTGTCATTTGGCTGTCATGTAAAACACAGAAAAAGCCTTAGCAGAATGCCCAAGTTCCCACTCTTCCACTAACAAGCCACAAAGAACTGGAGAAGTGACAAGCTTTTTTGTGCTTCAGGACCTTCCTCTGTGAAATGAGATTTGTGGGAATACTCTTTAAGATGTCAGCCAGCTCTGAGGTTCTGTGACTCTGTGTCGGGGGATTTATGGGGCAGTGAGGCTACATTTCAGCTGTGGTGCATGACATGGGGATACAGTTTCATTGTGGCACACAACGGACCCATCCATATAAGGCCAATTACGGCTAATTTTCTATAGTAGCCAAAAAACTCTTCAATTTCTTCCCTGCCAGCTAGCTTGTTTTTATGACACTCCAGAAACAACAGTCTTAGGTTAAATTGCAAAGAATCAAGTTAGACACCCCCCCCCCCGTATGCTTTATCAAATTACTCTTCACGCAAGCCATCACACAACATTCTGGAGCATCCCCACAAACCATCACATGAGGGATGATGAGGTAAATAAAGGGTTTCTCATAAGACACACTGTCCTCCAGTTCCTGTAATTTAGTTGACTTTCTAGTTGTCTCTATGGCCTTTAAAGTTTTATTTATGAACATAATATCTGATGAATTAAAAAATAATGAAACTAGAAAGTTATTTGGGAAAATTGAGAAAAGTACAAAAGAAAAACAGAACCCAAACACAGAGAGAGCAATAGACAGTCACAGGGGGCTCACGGGTCAAAGGCTGCAAGCAGGAAGTTCAGCAGGAGACTGATGGTCTGCTCCACGTGGATTTGGTGAGTGGTTGGCATCCGTTTGTTAAGCTGGTAAAAAATGGTGGAGAGCACGGCCTCCAGGCGGGCCACGTTGAGTTCTATGTTTGGATCCAGGTTATTCAAAGCATTTTCCCGCAATGCTTCGATGACATTCCAAATGTCCACTAGGTGCACTACAATGGAAGCAGAGTGAACACATCAGCCCAAAGCACTTGGAAGGGTAGTGTGCCCTTTACGATACCCCGGGTTTTCTAAGTTCTAAACATGCTCTCAGCTGCTGTGGGGGTGTACATAAGTAGAAATCCATCCACTTGAAGACCATCCACTTGACCACAAATGACTTACTGAATACCAAGTGTACCAGTTACTTTCTCACTGTTGTGGCAAAATCCCCAACAAAAGCAACTTCAGGAAGAAATGGCATAAGCATGCAGTCCATGATAATGGAGAAACCATGGTGGCTGGTCACATTGCACCCACAATTAGGAAGCATGGAGAGACCACTGCTGCTGTTCTGTTATTTCTCCATGTTATTCAGTCTAGGACCACATCCTATAGGATGGTACACACAATATGGTGACCTTCTCATTTCAATGAACTGAAATAGAAACTCCTTCATATATATGTCTACAGGTGTATCGCCTAGGTGAGGCTAGACTTTGTCAAGTTGGCAATTAGCCATCACTTCCTGTGCCACACCCACCCTTTGACATATGGTCATTATTCCTATGTTACATTCAGGAAAACTGAGGAAGAGGAGAGCTAACTGTCAATGTGAGAATAGTCCCTGGCAAAATTGGTAGTTAAATTCAAGGTGATTGGGCTTAAAAGAATTTCCCAACTGAACACAGTGACTGCTTGAAATGAGAGTAAGTTCTAAGTGCCTAAAGGAGATTAGAATTTTTTTGAGTATGTAAAGTGAATTCATTTCTATACATACATGTTTACACACACACACACACACACACACACACACACACACACACACACCACACTGGAACTAAGTCACAGATTAATACTGCTAAGACACCCCAGTAGCTGTCAGCACTGAAAGCATTCTCATGTGCCCCTGTAATCCACTCTATGCAATCAGGCCACTGATTTTCATGTATTGATAATTCACTCCTTTTATTGCTGAGTAATACTATCCTATATGGAAATACCACAGTTTGGTTACTGACTCATCTGTTGATGGGCATTTGAGTTGATCCAGGTTGCAGCTGAAACAATAGAGTTATTATTGGGTAATGATGACCAAGATTGTCATGTGCTTCTGTTTTCTTGTTAAATCCTTGTAAATGAAAAGGTTGGACTGGCTAGAGGCCAGTGTGTATATGTGTGTGTGTGTGTGTGTGTGTGTGTGTGTGTGTGTGTGTAGTGGGTGGAGGCTCATAGCCAATGGCTTTCTTGCATTATTTTATACCTTATTTAAAAAAAAAGGTTATTTGCTTTTATTTCATGCTCATGTGTGTTTTGCCTACATATATGTGTGCACCACATGCATGTAATGCCCATGAAGACCAGAAGGGGGTGTTGTATTCCCTGGAACTGGAGGTTTAGATGGTTGTGAGCTGCCATGTGGGAGTGGGAAACCCAAGCCTGGTCTTCCAAAATAGCAGGAAGTCCTCTCTGGAGCTCTGCTTTTTTCTAAGTCTTAAGTGTCATTGTAAGGCACTCCCAGAGAAGCAGCATTTACCAATGAAAGTTTTTTGGAGGGTTTATTTTTAATCTTAAGTATAATATTTGTGGTTCCTGACATTAGTATTTGTGTACTCTGTGAATCTGGTCCTCAGAATGTAACTGCAAGATGTAAAGAGAACAAGAATTAGGTTGGGTTAACTTCATTTTCCAACTGCAATATGACATGTCATTTGCCTGCTGTGTAAAAGGAAAGTGTCTTTTGAACAAGATGGGAACCTAGAGATTGGGAAAAGATCTTTACCAACCCCACATCTGACAGAGCTAATATTCATAATTTATAAATAATTCAAGAAATTAAACACCAAGAAACCAAATAATCCAATCAAAAATTGGGAAACAGAGCTAAACCGAGAATTAACAAAGGAGGAATCTCTAATGGCCGAGAGACACTTGAAGAAATGCTCAACATCCTTAATCATCAGAGAAATGCAACTCAAGACGACTCTGAGATTCCATCTCACACCTGTCAGAATGGCTAAGATCAAAAACTCAAATGATAGGACATGCTGGTGAGATTGAGAAAGGGGAACACTCCCCCATTGCTGGTGGGAGTGCATACTTGTATAACCACTATAGAAATCAGTCTGGAGATATCTTAGAAAACTTGGAATAGCTCTACCTCAAGACCCAGTCATACCACTTCTGGGTATACAACCAAATGATTCCTCACCAATCCACAAGGACACCTCCTCATCTATGTTCATAGCAGCCTTATTTGTAATAGCTAGAAACTGAAAACAACTCAGATGTCCCTCAACCGAGGAATGGATTAAAAAAAAAAAACTGGCACATTTACATAATGGAATACTACTCAGCCATCAGAAACAATGAAATCATGCAATTTGCAGCCAAATGGATGGAACTAGAGAAGCTCATTGTGAGGGAGCTAACCAAGACTCATAAAGATGCATGTGGAATCTATTCACTTATAATTGGATTTTAGCCAAGTAGTATAGGATAACTATCCTACAACCAACACACCAAAAGGAACAGGAACATAGACCTTGTTACCTGTTAGTGGAACACTTTGTCCTATTAGAGTTGCCACATAGGCCCCCAGTGCAAAAGGAAGCTTTTAACACTCATGACTGTTGAACTGTGTGGGGTTGATATGTAGGGGCACCCCACTCTGGAGGAGTAGGATAGGTAGGAGAGGGGGGAGAGGTGGGAGAGGTGGGAGGGGTGGGGAGAAGGGACTGTGATGGAGATGTAACTTGAAGTAATAAAAAAAAAGTTCTTTCAATAATTCCCCATTAATTTAAAATCCCAGCCCGGCTTGCAAAGGCTGTCTGTCTAAATCTAGCCTCTGGTTAGTTCTCATCTATGTCTCACTCATTACCCCTCAGCATCAGCATCACGCCTTCAAGGATGTCTTGGTGGCTTCTTTATCTCCAAGTTCTGCCTGTACCTCTGCCATGTGCCTCCTTTGACCTTGGATTTCTGTGTCTGTAGTGTACCCACCACAGGAAGTCTGTGTGCACTGTGGTAACTGTTCACCCCATCCCAGCCCCTTCACATCACAGGAGGATAATCACATATCTGATGACGCAGTGAGAGAATGCCAAAGTAAATCAACAACCAAGCAGGGGTTTCTAAGGAGATATTGGAATTCAAGGAGTCAACAGCGGCACAGCTGATGTTTGAATTCCCAGTACTTCTGAACAGTTTCATAGTATTATTAATACCTTCATGTGATCACAAAGTGGATTAAAAGAGTCAGTCCCTGTACCACACTTGACTTATTTCTATGGGCAAGTAAAACATCTGGATGTCATACTGAAGTCATTTAAAGTAAATGTGCTTAGTACGTGTGTTTTCTTACACCCTGGGCCTTGATACACTGAAAAGCAAAGCATTGGGTTTAGCCAATTGTAAGGATAGATAATTGCAAATGATTTAAGTGAAGGGGCTTTATAATTATCAGTAAGGTACTATAAGACTCAAAGTTGTACAGCAAAATAAATGTAGTTCCTGTCTCATGGAATAAACAGTCTGGTGAGGACACAAGTGTCACTTAAAGACACAGATGGTAAAATCTCATGGCATGGGGTTAGTCTTAGAGCACCAGGGACAGCATGGAATTATGACAGAGTTGTGGTGAAAATAGAAGCACAAGGTTGGAATGGGGAAACACCATAGCCATGAGCAGGATTTGATTTTTGTGCCAAGGATGAAGACACAGATTTTAAAAAGAGCTACTTTATCAGGTCTAGCTTGAAAAATATCATTTTGAATAAGGGAAACAACCCCCTTCACAATAGCTGCAAACAACATAAAATACCTGGGGGTAACTCTAACCAAGCAAGTAAAGGACCTGTACAACAAGAACTTCAAGCCCTTGAAGAAAGAAATGGAAGAGGCCTTTAGAAGATGGAAAGATCTCCCATGCTCATGGATAGGTAGGATCAACATAATAAAAATGGCCATCCTACCAAAAGCAATATATAGATTCAATGCAATTCCTATCAAAATACCAACACAATTTTTTATAGACTTGGAAAGAGATA
>CAJQZJ010032044.1:2262974-2274476 GCA_907164525.1 Lophiomys imhausi | reverse complement strand
AAAATACCAACACAATTTTTTATAGACTTGGAAAGAGCTATTCTCAAATTCATATGGAACAACAAAAAGCCCAGAATAGTTAAATCAATCCTGTAAAATGAAAAAAACATCTGGAGGTATCATCATCCCAGATTTCAAGCTGTACTACAGAGCAATAGTTGTAAAAACAGCATGGTATTGGTATAGAAACAGACCAGTAGATCAATGGAATCAAATTGAAGATCCAGAAATAGACCCACACACTTATGGCCACCTAATTTTTGACAAAGAAGCCAAAACGGCACAATGGAAGAAGGACAGCATCTTCAACAAATGGTGCTGGTCCAACTGGATCTCCACTTGTAAAAGAATGAAATTAGACCCATACTTATCACCTTGTACAAAACTTAAGTCCAAGAGGATCAAAGACCTTAACATAAGGCCTATCACACTAAATCTACTAGAAGATAAAGTGGGGGAAACCCTCGAACTAATTGGCACAGGCGACAACTTCCTGAACAGAACACCAACGCTCAGGACTTGAGATCAACAATCAATAAATGTGACCTCATGAAACTGAAAAGCTTCTGTAAGGCAAAATACACTGTCATTCGAACAAAATGGCAGCCTACAGACTGGGAGAAAATCTTCACCAACCCCACATCTGACAGAGGGCTAATATCCAAAATCTATAAAGAACTCAAGAAATTAAATGCCAAGAAACCAAATAATCCAATCAAAAAATGGGGGACAGAACTAGAGAATTCCCAAAGGAGGAATCCCTAATGGCTGAGAGACACTTGAAGACATGCTCAACATCCTTAATCATCAGAGAAATGCTACTCAAGATGACTCTGAGATTCCATCTCACCCCTGTCAGAATGGCTAAGATCAAAAACTCAAATGACAGCACATGCTGGTGAGGGTGTGGAGAAAGGGGTACCCTACTCCATTGCTGGTAGGAATGCAGGCTTGTTCAACCACTATGGAGGTCAATCTGGCAATATCTTAGAAAACTTTGAATAGCTTTACCTCAGGACCCAGCCATACCACTTCTGGGTATACACCCAAATGCCTCTTCACGGAATCATAAGGAAGTTTCCTCATCTATGTTTATAGCAGCCTAATTTGCAATAGCTAGAAACTGGAAACAACCCAGCTGTCCCTCAACCGAAGAATGGGTTAAAAAACTGTGGTACATCTACACAATGGAATACTATTCAGCTATCAGGAACAATGAAATTATGCAATTTGCAGCCAAATGGATGGAACTAGAAAAGCTCATCCTGAGTAAGCTAACCTAGACTCAGAAGGACGCATATGACATCTATTCACTTATAGTAGGATTTTAGCTATATATTAGAAGGTATCGATACTACATCTAACACACCAAAGGGAACTTGGACATAGACTTTTTATTTTTTATATATTTTTCTATTTTTTTAGTCTTTTTTATCTATTGTCTGCTTATTGGTTTGTTTGTTTAGTAGTTCTCTCTCCCGGGCAACGAGACACTTTTCAATGATGGTACTGCTTCGTAGACCCCCAATGAATGAGGAGGCTCTTGGCCCTCATACAACCTCTCAACTGAGATGAGGGACTGTTATATAAGGACACCCCACCCCAGAGAAATGGGATGGAAGGGTTAGGAGGTAATGAAGAAAAAATGAAATGTGATGTTTCGGCCTTTTACTACTAATTGTCATAAACTCTTTAGGATAATTAAGAAATGCAAACTAATGGTTATACAAGCCGGTCATTCTGTTAGGTACTATGACAGCCTATTATAGTTACTTTCTAAGCTAATCAGAAATAAACCTGCTAAGAGATAAGCTTACCCTAGTATAAGAGATAGATAGGGCCTCTTCAAAAACCTCAAAAGATCTGCAGAATATGGCATTCAAAGATGTTTTCATAACTTTAGATTTTTTTTATATCAAGACATATCAACTCCTGACAGCACCCCCTATTCTACTCCAAGTAGAAGATGAGCATCAAGGAATCTCCAGTGGGAGATGACTGAATTAGTCGCAAGCCTATCTCTTGGTAGGAAAAGCCCCTTGCTCCAACAATAGACAGACTGCTGTCCAAAAAGGACAAAACCTGGAAGCAGGTAAGTCGACAGCCTAGCTCTACCAAGACAGGGTAGGTAAGTCCTTCATAACCCCTGCTCTACAATGAATGTCTGTCAGAGAAACAGGGCCAAACGACTGAAGATCGATGCTGTAATGTATGGAGAGAAAATGGGAACTGTCCAGGCAGCCACTGGTATGTCATTCCTTAGTTTGGGAAGCTGCAAGCCCTGTACTTCCTATAAAATCAGATATATTTATCCCTCTCAGGTCTCTGAGGTGGTTGAAGAATAGATAGCTAGAGTCTCATAATTAAATTTTGAGTTGTTTAGGAATCAAGAGATTGTTATAGATCTAAGAAGATACTTTTAAAATTGTGTTGCATGTTAATATGAATGTTGAGTCAGATGTAGAACTTTAAACTCATGGAGATGGTTAGATAGTAGATTGTTAAAGTCAAGTACCAAATACATATGGACTGAACATTGGGAATGTACGCTAAGCCATATAACCCTCATAACTGTGGCCTAATTACCTCTGTTGTTTTGTATTGTATTTATTATTATGAGAGAAAGAGCCATTTGTTGGACTGAAAGGGGAAACTGTAGGGGGAAATAAGATATATCTTAAACTTAAAAGAAAAAAAAAGGTAAGAGGATTGTGGGTTGAGGGTGGGAGGGTGGGACTGGAGGGGGAATAAGGAGGGGACTGCGATTGAGATGTAACCTGAAGAAATAAAAAATTAAGGAAAAGAAATAAAACCCAAGAGACTGATAATGAGAACAAGTGTCTGAACTCTGGCTTACTGATTGTCAGTTTCACATCCCACTCTTCAGCTTCTTCAAAGCATCCTATGTTCCAGGTACACCAGACTTCTAACAATGCTAGAATTTGCCCTTGATATTTTTATATATAATTGTACTGAGTCTCTTTCTTCCATAAGATGCAGCCTTTGATCCATGATCCCTCATGTAGTACAGACATGACATACCTGAGGATGGAAGCCCATTCTGTTCCCTTCAGAAAATTATGGCATTTATTCTTTTGCAGTTCCCAGCGACTTTCACATATATTTTAGAACATTTATAGTAGTCTAAATTTTCCAGTCATTAATGCACATTTTTTTTTATCTCCTCAGATCAGTCCATGATTGGAGTTTGGAGGAGAGGGATTTATAAGTCAAAAGTTGTGTATGTGGTCACATGTATTTTGGGAAAGGAACATCTATGGATTTCATCAGATTATAACACTATGTCTTCTTATGTCCAAACAAGATGCTTAATAATGCTTGGTAAACTGAGTAGGTCAGAGCACCTATAGCAAAACAGGAACTATATAAAATTCTTGGAAACTTTTTATTTGGCTTGTTATTCTACAACCCCCCATAATTTTTCATGAACGTAGTTTTCAAGTTTACCTGCTATTCCTTGTTCACTATAACTTGAGATAGGTCAGAATCCTAGATGCTAGAGGCCACATTCAGAAAGAAAGAACAGCCATAGCTCTGGCACCTAAAAGGAACTGTCATCTTCTGCTCCTTTACACCTTTCGATCTTTCTGACTATGTGTGAAATGCTCATCTGTGCACCATGAACCCTAGACACAGGGACAACGGGAATAACAAATAAAGAACATCTAGAAATTGAAGTCTTAATTTTTCTGCACTAAAACTATATCCTTTAAATATACTGTTGTCTGTACAGTAAGAGTAATAATAAAACAAGTAGCATTTTATTTATTACTCAGAAAAAAGCTTGGTCTAGCTTCCTAGTACATACAGCTTTGCTTGGGTAATGGAGCTATCACTGAAATGAAGATACCTCTAGATGGTTAATCAGAAGTATAGGGATTTACAGATATCTTGGTGAAGTCCTAGATATAGGCACATAGTATATAGATTATGAAATCTTTTATTGGAAAAAAATCTCTTCAAATGATGAGCTAAAGGATGTGGAATGCATGTCTCCTATGTGCAAGGCCTGGGTTTGATCTCTAGTATTTAAAACTGTTATGGGATATTGAGGTCTTTTATCTGCTTGGAGTTAAGTTTTGTGCAGAGTGTTAAATATGGGTCTATTTGCATTCTTCTACACATTGACATCCAGTTAGGGCAGCACTATTTGTTGAAGATACCTTCCTTTTTCCATTGCATGGTTTTGGCTTCTTTGTCAAAAATTAAGTGATCATAAATATGTGGGTTAACTTCTGGGTAATGAATTTCATTCAATTGATGAACTAGACACACTAAATCTAATAGAAGAGAAAGTGGGGAAAAGTCTCAAACTCATTGGCACAGGTGGCAACTTCCTGAAGAGAACACCAATAGCTCAGGCTCTTAGATCAATAATCAATAAATGGGACCTTATGAAACTGAAGAGCTTCTGTAAGACCAAGGACACTGTCATTAGAACAAAATGGCAGCAAAATATTGCAAAAGAAACTCTTCTAAAGCTTAAACCTCACATTGATCCCCACATATTAGTAATGGGAGACTTCAGCACTCCACTCACAACAATGGAAAGGACATTGAGACAGAAACCAAACAGAGAAATAATAAGCCTAACAGAGGTCATGAACCAAATGGACCTAACATATATTTATAGAAAATTTCACCCAGAACACAAAAGAATACACCTTCTTTTCAGCACTGCATGGAACCTCCTCCAAAATTGAGCATATAGTCAGACACAAGGCAAGCCTCAACAGATAGAAAAAAATTGAAATAACCCTTTGTATCTTATCAGACAACCATGGATTAAAGCTGGACTTCAACAACAAAAGAAATAAAAGAAAGCGTACACATTTATGGAAACTGAACAACTCTCTACTGAATGACTACTGGCTCAGGGAAGAAATAAAGGAGGAAATCAAAGACTTTTTAAAATCCAACGACAATGGAATCCAAGATGGTGGCCACCCGCCCAGATACATTTTGAACTTTGGGAAAACAGCCATAAAGCCACAGAGTTATAACACACTGAGCAACAATCTGAGTCACTCGATCTCCCTGGGTTTCACCCATCAACCCAGGGACCATTAAAAGTCCCTGGGCGGGACTCTCCTCCCCTTTCTTGGACACTTATGGAAGCCGCTGAATCCAGGAATCAGGAACCCTCACCAGGAGAGACACAGGGTGACAACCACTCAAATACCCAGCGGGCAGGTTCAAACCCCACACAGGGTTACTCACCAACCTACTGGGCCCTCAGATCCCAGGCAGGCATTCTGGCTATTTAGTGAAAGATTGCGGACCTGTGGGAGTGCTATGAACTCTTAGCAGTGCCACAATGGTGGGACGCGGAGCCGCTGACAATGGGTCAGCTCCATGGCCAGCAGGTCCACAGCTGCGTTTGGAAAGCACAAGCATATTTGTGCTTCCCCAGAGGGATGTTGGACATACATACAGGCCCCTCTATTGGATTTACAGCCATTGGAAAGAACACTGCAGTTGGACTGAGCAGCAGGATATACTTCAAGCAGCTCGACTGCTGTGTACCAGAACTTGGAAGACAGTGGCCCCATTTGCCCGTATACAAAGCCAGCTCCACACACACAAAGGTGGAGCTGTGAGAGTGGCAGAAAGGGCGGTCGGGATGGAAGGTAGAAGAAGATAACCACAAGAAGAAAACAGAGGAAACAGAAAACTCCACGGCAACTAAACCAAAAGAAACACAGGACCACCACCTATATCAAAATAATGGGAAATAACAACCCCTGGTCACTAATACCTATAAACATCAATGGACTCAATTCTCCAATAAAAAGACACAGACTTAAGACTGGATCCATAAAAAAGACCCATCATTTTGCTGCTTACAAGAAACACATCTCACTAACAAAGATAGAAAATATCTCAGAGTAAAGGACTGGGCAAAGGGTTTCCAAGCAAATGGACCCAGGAAGCAAGCTGGAGTAGCCATCCTAATATCAAACAAAATAGACTTCCAACTGAAGTTAATTAAAAAAGACAGAGAAGAGCATTACATACTTGTTAAAGGAAATATTCATGCAGAGGACATCTCAATATCGAACATCTATGCCCCAAATACAAAGGCACCTACATTTGTAAAAGTAACTCTCCTAAAACTTAAATCGCACATCGATCCCCATACATTAGTAGTGGGAGACTTCAACACCCCACTCACAACAATGGACAGATCATCAAGACATAAACCAAACAGAGAAATAATGAGTCTAACATAGCTCTTGAACCAAATGGACCTAACAGATATCTACAGAATGTTTCACCCAAACACAAAAGAATACAGCTTCTTCTCAGCACTGCAGGGAACCTTCTCCAAAATCGACCATATAGTTGGACACAAAGATAGCCTCAACAGATACAAAAAATTGAAATAACTCCTTGTATCTTATAAGACCACCATGGAATAAAGCTAGACTTCAATGGCAACAGAATCAATAGAAAGTCTACACTCACATGGAAACTGAACAACTCTTTACTGGATGACTACTGGGTCAGGGAAGAAATAAAGAAGGAAATCAAAAACTTCTTAAAAACCAATGAAAATGAAGTCACAACATACCCAAACCTATGGGACATAAGGAAAGCTGTGCTACGAGGAAAGTTCATAGAACTAAGTGTTCAAAAAGAAAATTGTGACAGCGCATACTAGTGAATTAACAGCCAAACTGGATGAATTGGAAAAAAAAAAAGAAAAAAAGAAGCAAACATTCCCAAGAGGAGCAGAAGGCAGGAAATCATCAAACTTAGGGCTGAAATTAACAACTTAGAAACAAAAAGAATGATGCAAAGAATCAATGAAACCAAGAGTTGGTTCTTTGAGAAAATCAACAAAATAGAAAAACCCTTAGCCAAATTAACTAAAAGACAGAGGGAAAAAACAAAATCAGAAATGAAAAGGGAGAAATAACAACAGACATCGAGGAAATCCAGAGAATATTTAGGTCCTACTTCAAAAATCTATACTCCACCAAATTTGAAAACTTAAGTGAAATGGCCAATTTTCTTGAGAGATTCCACCTACTGAAGCTAAATCCAGATCAGGTTAACAGATTAAACAACTCCATAACCCCTAGGGAAATAGAAACAGTCATTAAAAATCTCCCAACCAAAAAAAGCTCAGGGCCAGATGGTTTCAGCACAGAATTCTACCAGATCTTCAAAGAAGAGCTAATACCAATACTCTTCAAACTCTTTCACAAAATAGAATCAGAAAGAATACTGCCAAGCTCATTCTATGAGGCCACAGTCACCCTGATTCCTAAACCACACAAAGACCCAACAAAGAAAGAGAACTTCAGGCCAATCTCCCTCATGAACACAGATGCAAAAATAGTTAATAAAATACTAGCAAACCAAATCCAAGAACACATCAAAAGTGTCATACACCATGATCAAGTAGGCTTCATCCCAGGAATGTAGGGATGGTTCAACATATGAAAATCCATCAACGTAATTCACCACATAGAAAAGATAAAAGAAAAAAAACCACATGATTATCTCGCTAGATGTGGAAAAAGCATTTGACAAAATCCAACACCCCTTCATGCTAAAAGTTCTGGAGAGAATGGGCATGCAAGGACCATATCTGGAAATAATAAAGGCAATATACAGCAAGCCAGTAGCCAACATCAAAGTAAATGGAGAGAAACTTAAAGCATTTCCTGTAAACTCAGGGACAAGACAAGGATGCCCACTTTTGCCATATCTCGTTAATTTAGTACTTGAAGTTCTTGCTAGAGCAATAAGACAACTAAAGGAGATCAAGAGGATACAAATTGGAAATGAGAAAGTGAAATTATCCCTATTTGCAGATGATATGATAGTATACATAAGTGACCCCAAAAATTCCACCAGAGAACTCTTACAGCTGATAAACACCTTCAGCAAGGTGGCTGGATGCAAAATTAATTCAAAAAAATCAGAAGCTCTTCTTTATACAACAAATAAATGGGCTGAGAAAGAAATTCGGGAAACAACACCCTTCACAATAGCCACAAACAATATAAAATACCTGGGGGTAACTCTAACCAGTAAGTGAAAGACCTGTATAACAAGAACTTCAAGTCCTTGAAAAGAAACTGAAGAGGCCATTAGAAGATAGAAAGATCTCCCATGCTCATGGATAGGTAAGATCAACATAATAAAAATGGCCATACTGCCAAAAGCAATATACAGATTCAATGCAATTCCTATCAAAATACCAACACAATTTTTTATTGACCTGGAAAAAGCAATTCTCAACTTCATATGGAATAAGAAATAACCCAGAATAGCTAAATCAATCTTGTATAAAAAAAAAAAAAAAACAAACCATCTGGAGGCATCACCATCCCAGAATTTAAGCTGTACTACAGAACAATAGTAATAAAAATCGCATGGTACTGTTATAGAAACAGACCAGTGGATCAATGGAATCGAATTGAAGACCCAGGAATGAATCCACACACTTATGGTCTCTTAATTTTTGACAAAGAAGCCAAAACCGTACAATGGAAAAAAGGCAGCATCTTCAACAAATGGTTTTGGTCCAACTGGATGTCAACATGTAAAAGAATGAAATTAGACCTATACTTATCACCCTGTACAAACTTAAGCCTAAGTGGATCAAAGACCTCAATATAAATCTGGACACATTGAAATTAATAGTAGAGAAAGTGAAGAAAAGCTTGCAACTCATTGGCATGAATAACTTCCTGAACAGAACACCAATAGCTCAAGCTCTAAATCAGACAATTAATAAATGGGACCTTATGAAATTGAAAAGCTTCTGTAAGGCAAAGGACACTGTCATTAGCACAAAACAGCAGCAGCAGACTGGAAAACAATCGTCACCAACCCCACATCTGACAGAGGGCTAATATCCAAAATACATAAAGAACTCAAGAAATTAAATACCAAAAAAATCAAATAACCAAATAAAAAAATGGGTTATAGAGCTAAACCAAGAATTCACAAAGGAGGAATCTCTAAAGGCTGAGAGGTGCTTGAAGAAATGTTCATCTTTGGTCATCAGGGAAATGCAACTCAAAAGGGCTCTTAGATTCCATCTCACACCCATCAGAATGGCTAAGATCAAAGACTCAAATGATAGCACAAGCTGGTGAGGATGTAGAAAAAGAAAAACACTCCTCCATTGCTGGTGGGCATGCAAACTTGTACAACCACTTTGGAAATCAATCTGGAGATATCTTAGAAAATTGGTAATACTTCTACCTCAAGACCCAGCCATAACCCCTGGGCATATATCCAAAAGATTCTACACCAAACCAGAAGGACATTGTTTCATCAATGTTCATAACAGCTTTATTTATGATAGCCTGAAACTGGAAACAACCCCAATGTCCTTCAACTGAAAAATGGATAAAAAAACTGTGGTACATTTACACAATGAAATACTACATAGCTATCAGAAACAAGGAAATCATCCAATTCCCAACCAAATGGATGGATCTAGAAAAGCTCATCCTAAGTGAGCTTTTTGGACTCAGTCCCAGAAAGATAAACATGGTATGCATTCTCTTATAAGTAGATATTAACCATATATCACAGGACAACCATCCTACAACCCACAGACCCAAATAGATAGGAACCTAACATAACTATCCCAGGATAAACTCTAGCCAGCAGTGAGTCATGGAATCTGCTGCAGGTTAGTGGAGCACCTTACCCTAGATGGGTGCCATATCAAGCCCCAGTAAAAAAAAAGGAAGCTCTTGGCCCTCACATGTCAGATGAACTGAGGGAGTATGATATGTGGGGGCCCACCTCACCTGAGGAGAAGGAAAGTACCAAGAAGAGGAATAATGAGGGATGGAGGGAAGGAAAGAGGGATGGAGGGAGGGAGGGATGGGCCAGGAGGGGAGGAAGGAGGAAACTATGGTCTAGAGGTAACTTGAAAAAACAAATTAACTTTTTAAAAAAGGATAACTAAGCTTAAAAATATAATAAAAATAAAATATAAAATTTTCAAATGATAATTTACCAAAGGCATACTTGCCTTGCTGGCATGAAAGGAAAAATGGCTTAATTTCAGGTTAGAATGTTAGTCTGCAGGTCACTACATAGCTCACACACACACTCTTCAATATCAGTTTATAAGTTTTTTCCCTATGTATAAGAAAATTTTCGTTGTTTGGCATTAAAAAGGCAGTTAAGAGGTTTAAAATGTTGTAAGTAAATTAAAGGTTACTACAGTTCAACCTAGTTTTCTAAACCTCTAAGAGCTGAAGTAATTTGGAGCTAAGGTAAAATATTTGAGAAGGGTGGTGTTAGCCCATGCTTTTAACTCTAGCAGAGACACGAAAATCACTATAGAGTTAATTATCTTTTAAATTATAGAGTTACAATGAACAGGGTGGTCATGATGCACACCTTTAATCCCATCATTTGAGAGGCATACACCCTTAATCTCAACACACTGGAGACAGAAACATGCAGATCTCTAAGTTCAAGGACAGAGCAAGCCCCAAATAGAGAAAAACTTAGATCCAGGGGTGGTGGTACACACCTTTAGTCCCAACAATTGGGAGGTACATGCCTTTGATCTCAATACTTGGAAGGCAGAGGCAGGCACATAGGATTTGCAATGATTTAAGCTTAAAAGCTACTCGCAAAAGCATGCTGAAATTCACAGTGAATTGTCCTTTGTAATCTCAAAATATATACACTTAATGGTATATTTAGTTCCAAAGTATCAAAATAATTTTTTTGAAAATCTGAATTGAAAGATAATACTTTTTATATTGTCAAAAAAACAATTTGCTCTAGGAAAGGTATTACCTGCCAAAAAAATAAGTAGTGCCCCAGTGTTGGGATTAGGGTAGGGCTCTGTTCTTATCTTTCCAGGAGATTAAAAGCATCCATCTAAGAAGTCATGGGACAACTGAACAACACAAATTTTTGAAGAAAAGGGGTCAGACACCAAAGAAGACAAGTAGCCCAAATGATCTAGCCTCAGAAACTGCCTTAATAGCTGTCTCCTCAAGAATCTACAACAAGAACAACTCAAAATGGCTAATTAAGATGGTTCAGCCCCACAGACTGTTCCTGGCAGGACTTCAGTAAAACCCTGAAGTTCAGTCTCTGACTACAAACTTCTTAGGATATTTAAAAATCTGAGCACAAAAGAACTGAACATCAGATGTTACTATTAACTAGCTTAACCATTTTTTTCATTCTTATTTGGGCCCAAACAGGTTTCCTACATCCCAAATCAGCAGGAAGTGATTTAAAGAGAGTGATGTCCCTTTCCCAGAAGGTGGGGTGCATGATTCCCCCCCCTTTGGTCATTTGATTGGTTATAAATGTTTGTTGTTATTTAGGGGGATTGGTACAAGTTGTTAAAGGGCTTGTTAAATAGGTTTTGGAGGTTAGACCCAGGGATTTCTCTCTTTTTCTTTTCTCCTTCTTTCTCTCCTGTGTGTGTGTGTGTGTGTGTGTGTGTGTGTGTGTGTGTGTGTGTGTGTG
>CAJQZJ010032044.1:2249680-2262964 GCA_907164525.1 Lophiomys imhausi | reverse complement strand
GTGTGTGTGTGTGTGTGTGTGTGTGTGTGTGTGTGTGTGTGTGTGTGAAGACTTAAAAAAATGGAACATAGACATAATATAGGAGTGATAAAGAAAAAAGGACAGATTATTGAATATGCTCTTATATCTTTGTACATTGATACAAAATTAAGGTTAACTCTTTTTAAGGTATTGTACCTAGGTAACACATAAAAATGCAATGTGAAGTTTTGGCCTTTTGATAGCAAGTGTCACAAACTGTTTAGGATAATTAAGAGATGCAAACTAATAGTCATTCAAACATGTTATTTTGTTAGGTACTAGCATAGTTTATCACAGATGTTTTCTAAGTTAATCGGAAATCAAGTTGCTAAGAGACAATCAACATTTGCTTATGTAAATATATGGAAATTGATAGGTGTTTTTCAAAAACCTCAAGAGATCTGTAGAAATGGCATTTAAGGATGCTTTCTTAACTTAAGATATTTTGATATTGAGACATGTCAGCTCCTGACAGCACTTCCTATTCTACTCTAAGTAGAGGATGAGTATTGAAGAATCTCCATTTGGAGATGGTTGCATTAGTGGCAAGCTTGTCAGTGAGCAAGAAAAATCCCTTGTTTCAACTGTAGACAGAATGCTGTATGAAAAGGACAAAACTTGGAAGCAGGTCAGTCTACAGCTAAGCTCTGTCAAGACAGGGTAGGCAAATCCTTCATAATTCCTGCTTTACAATTAATGTCTGTCAGAAATACTGGGCCAAATGTCTGAAGATAGACGCTCTAATGTATTGAGAGAAATTGGGGACTGTCCAGGCAGCCAGTTGTCTGTCATATCTTAGTTTTGGAAGCTGTTGGCTCTGCACTTCCTGTTTATTCAGATTATATTTATGCTTCTCAGGTCTCTGATGTGATTGAAGACTAGATAGTTATAGTCTCACAGTTAAATTATAAGTTGTTTAGGAATTGAAAGAATGTTCTAGGTCTAAGAAGATGTTTTTAAGTTGGTAATGCAAGTTAGGATGGAAACTGAGTTAGGTATAGAACTTTAAACTCATTGAAATAGATAATAGAATAATATCAGTTGCCAAATATGTATGGACTGGCCACTGGGAATGTACATTGTACCTTATAATTTTCATAATGTGGCCCAGTTATTCTTATTGTATTGTTTGTACTTATTGTTATAAGAAAAAGAGCCATTTATTGGACCAAAAAGGGGAGCTTTTGCAGGAAAAGATATACCTTAAATTAAAAAAAGAAAGCAGATAGGAAGGTGAGGGGGAAGAGGGTAAGAGAGTGGGACTGGGAGAGGGAGAGAGGAGGGGATTATGATTGAGATATAACTTGAAGAAATAAATAAATGTAAAAAAATGTAAAAAAAAAACCTTAAATACCTAGGGTATTAATGAGACACACTTTTAGGTCCAACTTTGAGGACTTTTACAGAGAAGTTCAACTGAGGAAGGAAGACTCACCAGCTGAGTACCAGATTTTCCCTCCTCCACCTCCTCAACTGCTGAGATGTGGGCCAGCAGTCTCATGCCTCTACCACCACAGAACCACTTCCCATCATATGTTCTCTGCCTTGATGATTGTATGCCCTCAAATCATGAGCCAAAATAAACCCTTCTCTTAAGTGGTGTTTTGTCAGATATTTGGCGACAGCAATAAGAAAGATGATTGACATAGTATGTGAAGAAATTTATATGCTAATTAATCATTGCTAATCCATAAGACAAATATATAGTATAATGTTATGCTGTGCTCTATAAATACATATTATTTGTCAATTCACAATAGAACTAAAAATAAAAAATGGCGATGGGAAATAATGATATTGAAAGTCAGATAGGTACCAGGTGGTGTTTCAGAGTTAGCTGTTGAACTTTTCAAAGTTCTCTTCCCTGGGGACATTGCCATTTGAGGGGTCTGGAGCACTGACTTTGCAGTTCTTGCTGCTCCTGCTGAGGACCTGAGTTCAGTTTCTAGCTCTCACATCAGGCTGTAACTCCACCCTGGCATGATCTGATGCCTCTGGCCTCCTTGGGCACTATATTCATGTGTACACACTCACACTTAGACATACAAACTTACAGATAGTTATAAAAATCAAACCTACCAGTTGATTCAGGACTGATAGGCTTGATACTAGTTTATGCAGTAAAGTTTTAGGGAACAATTTGATATTCACAAAACCCAGATCTGTATTAAGTAGAACAGATCATTAGATTCTAACCTTGAGTATAACCTCTTCCTAAATTTTTACATTCAGGAGGATAACCATAGAGGGTAAAATACCAAACTCATCTTACACTTCAGTTTTAACTACATTGTTGTCAGATGTAAAAGCAGATGATAATCCCAAGAACTAGCAGCATGGATGTCAGACATGTTAGGTGTTCCTCAAGATGCAACAATGTTATTTTGGGAGAGGGAGACCTTAAAGGGACAAGGAAACAAGTAGCTTTCTTTGGATAGTGCATGTTTTCAGCTTGCCTGCTCTGTTGACCAATTTCAAACTTTTCAAGTAAATTGTGCAGAACATGGCAAGTAGAAATTTCACAAAGGCCTGGAAATATAATTGGAATAAAAACTATATAAAAAATTAAGAAGTAAATTCAGGCCAAAGAGAATGTTGGACAAGTTACCAAGCAGCTATCTCTTAACTGGAAGCAAAATGTTATCCATATCAGGTTTCTTATGGTCATGTGCAAGCTCCTTAAGGTAAATCTTTAAATCTGAAACACCCTCATGTTCTTCAAGGTACCAAGCATGATGTCCTATACAGAATCATCACTCAATAGACAGTTCTAAACCTACCTGCAGGTGAGTATGGATTCCATGCTTGCTGTATGTTACATACCACAGAGGATACACGGAGTGAGAAGACGCAGGCCTTTCTGTTTTTACCTGTTTTCCATAGATTACTTACTCCAATCTAAAATAATTCTCTTTGCCAGACTCTGTAAAGGGAGTTGTTATTATTTTTTTTCTGCTTTATTGTAGCTCTATGCACAGAACACCAGGCTTAGGCATGGTGGTCTGCTGGGCGTGTTTCCTGAATGAGTTTAATGATAGCTCAAGGGATACCTTCTCCTCAGTACAGCCAATACCACTTACACATGTATTTGACTTTGGGTACCTTAGCGTATATGCTAGAGTGGAGCATGTCTGATGCCACCACTGGGGACAAAAGGTCTCGGAAAACATTTCTATGACATTACAAAATTAATGGGAGCTAGTGAGATGGCCCAGCAGGTAAAAATCACTTTCCACCAAGACTGACAGCCTGAGTTCAGGCTCTAGGATGCACAAGGTGAAAGGAGAGAACTGACTCCCATTAGTAGTCCATACGCACGCATGCATGCACGCACGCACGCGCTCGGCTCGCGTGCGATTGAAGGAACTTGAAAGATGGCTCAGTGGTTAAAAGCACCCGCTGTTCTTGAACAGGATCCAGATTTGTTTTTCCAGAACCCACATGGTGACTCACAGCTCCCTGTAACTCCAGTTCCAGGAGCTCTGATGCCCTCTTCTGGCCTCTGCAGGCATCAGTACATGTATGGTACACACAAAAACATGCAGACACTCATACACATAAAATAAAAATAATAAATCTTGCTCGCTTCGGCAGCACATATACTAAAAATAATAAATCTTCAAGAATAAATTCAATTTGTTTTATAATTAATGGTCATTATGTTTTATTTTGCATTTGCAAAAGTTCTGGGGATGGATGTTTATGTTTGAGCAACTTTGTGAATATATTTAATGGAAGTAATGTGTACACTACAAATGATTTAAATGGTAAATTTTATGTTGCATATTTTAAAACAATTTTAAGAAAGCCATGAGGATGGCTATGTTGAAATAAGAATGATGTGGGGATAATTAATACCACACTTCACTGGACCTTCAGCAAACAAAAAAATGCAATAATTTGCCTGAACAGCTTAGCTATTATTTTTAAGGCAATAAAGTGGCTTGTTTTATGGGTATGCACACTTTTGTGGTTTACTGTATTCTTCTATATTTTCTGTAGTAATGTGTGCATCAAGCTTTAGAAAACACTTAAGAGTCAGTCATATTCTGACATTTCTCAAGTCATGGAAAAGGGATCTCAGTCTCCTATAGAACCTTCACACATAAAACTCAGAAATCCACAGGGCTTTCTCTGCAAGGGTTTGGTGACATACTCTTCCATTCATGACTTCACATGACTACTACATCTTCCTTGCAAACATGGAGATGAAGGTTACAGATTTGAAAATCCCTGTCACAAGATAATTAAAGTTGAAAACAGGATAGTTTAAGAGAAAAACAGAATTTGAGTTACCATGTATTGAGGTAAAACTAGAGGATATTGACAAATATTTTTCTTCATATTTTATTTTTATGATGTCATTACGTGTATATATATATGTGTCTGCATATGGATTTGTGTATGTGAGTGCATTGCCAGTGGCAGCCAGAAAAGAGTGTTGGATCTCCTGGAGCTGGAGTTACAAGATGTTATGAACAGTGTTGGTCCTTGGCTCTGATGTTGGGTCTTCTGGAAGCACGGTACTCTCTCATAAACACTGAGCCATGCAAGTCTCACTTCCAGTAAATACTTTTCATTTCTGAAATATAGTATATTAATGACTATGGAGTAGGATATCAGTGGTATTTTACTTATTTAAATTAATAGGTATGACATCATGCATGCTACTGTCATCACTTACTTGATGATAGGATTCTTTTTCCAATGTCTCAAAAGGCTCACCCATCTGGATAAGGATCTGTAAGCACTTATGTGCCAGGGACTGTTTATACATTGATATATAAGACATACACTGATCTCTGTTTCTGAGAAGCTCACAATTGAGCTGGGGAAGACACAATAAATGTAAAAACTAAGTAAATTATATAACATAGAGTATATTAGAATGTGGTAAATATTTTAAACAGGATTGGGGGATGAGTTGAATTTCCATTTATAATGATCCGGAGAAAACATGTTCTAAATATTTATTCTTTTTGTTATCAGAGTCTTGTGGCCTTTCTTGCTAGGTACCTTTAAACAATTAGGAATTAAATATATTTTTCTCTTTCTCTTTAAAACAGCAATGGCATGTCCAACTTTGAAATCTTTGGCTTTCCTGGGGCACTACTACTCAGGGAATAAGATATTCGGGCTACAATCCACGTAATTTCAAAACTAAAAGCACCTGCACTTATGACCACATTTAAATTGTCAGGATGCTAAAATTATAGTTTTACTCTACCTGTAAAAACTCTCTGCTTTTAAATGGCTCATATAGTTCGATCAGGACAAGCCAGATAATCTCTCTACTGTAAGATCAACTGTACAATAAAATAATGTAGAATCAGTCGTGAATTCTCTCACACTGAGAGTCCTGGAGATACTGTCAGGGATTAGCCAGTGGATCAGAAAATTTGAGTGTCGTTTCACACTGTGAACCACATTTTGATCAGATGTGAAGAGTCAGCTCAGAAATATGGTGACGAACTTAAGTGGCATGGAGACATGCAGCTAGTGAGATGGGATTAGTGACATCAACATTTTGAGGTGGGAAAACAATTTAAAGATGGCTCCCAAATTCATGACCTGGGCAGACATTCTCCCACTGTTTGATTGCTGATTTCTAACTCTCTCTCTATCTAATTTTTAACAGATTACCATAATAGATTGGAAGGGAGAACCCACTCATTTATATTTTGAGAAAGAAACATATGCCAATGGGGGGAGACTTCTGAAATTTCTACTTCTCACCCACACATTTTGGTCTGGTGTCAAGAGTGGTGCACAGTGCTTAATTCAATGCTTAGTTCCTATTTGTTGAAGACATAATTAATGAAGTGTTTTGTTAACAACAATAAGCTTTAAGGAAACCTCAGTGGATAGCAAACCAGGGTGACACTGGGATTGAATTTCCATTGGAACAGCTGGCATGGCTTTATGGGAGAGAGACCACTTGTGTCCCAGACCTTCTGAGAATTTCTACTTTCTTTCAGTGTTCTTTGGAGCTCTGATATATGTTCTTTGTGGGAGAAAATTTTCTGGGCACCCCTTCACCATTCTGTTAACTGACATTTTGGCAAAAATTCCAGAAAGAGAACTAGGAAATCTCAAGGGGAAGGCTACTGAATCTTGCCTTGGAATCTGTTAAATATGGTTGGGGGAAGGTTAAAACACTAGGAATACATAGTTTTTTCCCCAACTACAAGGTCATTAAAGATGGCATGTCTTGCTGCACAGCATCTAGGTATCACTCAAGAGCAGACAAGAAGCAAGGGAACTGTTGTCTGTAGCATCCCATCTCTAGAAAGAAGAACACAGGTCCTGACTTAATCCTCATATTGTGCTATAGTCAGACCATGAGAAAAACAATCAACATTCTCTAAAACTAAAAATATCACCAAGAAAACAAACTCTCCAGCTCCTGTATCAAATAAAAAACAAAGAACAAACAAATAAATAAAAACAACTACATTGAAACCCACACCTAAACTGTCAGGACATTATAGTCATAGCTCCATTCTGTCAGAGGTTTGCCCTGATGGAGGGGAAACCAGTTCCCCATAGGTGCAGCTGTTCCCCTCCCCCATGCTCAACTTAAATGGATGTCATTAATAACTTTATTTATGCTCTGCTGCAAGCAACTTCCCCCACAGGGAATTTTTGAGAACGTTGCATTCTTGCACAATGCACTTTTCTTTATTCTAAAAAAGTATCTAGAACACTGAACATCAGTTATGAAAATATGGACAGAAAACACACGAAACAATACAAATATGATTCTGCTCATGTTAGTCATCTGCCCCTTTGGTGCCTAATTCCTGCCCGTCTTCCCACTCTTTGACCCTGCTCTCCTTCTTCTTTTCTCTTCTTTTAAGATAAAATTCATTTTTACATTCAAGGAAACAAGAAAAAAATATATGCTCTTGGGCATCTTGGTAGGTAGAGAAATCTTGGATTATCTCAAGATTGCTTGCCCATTGGTGTCCCTTGCCTTCCCCCAGCTCTTCAATGAAACCTTAATTGTGATACTTGTGTGAGGGGGTTTTACAGATGAGGTTTTGGTTTTAAATTGGATAACACTAAAATATGAAGATCATCTGGTTAATCCTGGCACAAACAACTAACTCTCCCCTTTAAAAATGAAGGGTTTTTGGTCACAGAAGGGGAATTCAGAGACCTACTCCAGGACTAATCATCTGAGTGGTCCAGTCCAGAGGGCAATGGCACAAGGAATCAAGAAGACTCTAGGAACAGAGAATAGTTCTCAGCTGATGCCCAACTAGAAAACAGGGACATCACATTCCTACAACCACAAGGACAAGAATCCCACCAACAGTCAATGCATCTGAAAGAGGACTTCAAGTCCTGGCTGAGAGCTGCAGGTTTCAGCCCAATGTGATGCTATGAACTTAGTTTCACAGCATTAGAAAACTGATGCAGAAAGCCATTAATGCACACACTGAATAATGAGGCAGGAAGACAAGATACACTAGTGCACCCCTTAGAAGAAAACAAGCAGGAATAGGTAGGTACTTATGACTAAGATCAAATCTTTGAATTCCTCTTACTGTGTAAGACTAGTCACTTGGCTAGTAAAACATACCAATCATATCCACTCACTCACATAAGAAATTTTATTAGGGACTACTTGAGATATGATATCCTTAGGTTAGTTTTGACATTGTAGAGAACAGATCATTAAGTAGCTACAGTTTTTGGTGCCTACAAAATCATGAAAAATGTTTACAGACCTTAATGTAGACAAAAGCATAAATTCCAACAAACTCTTTCTGAATGGGGGTATTTTCAAAGTGCATTTTATTTAATACAGAAAAGACATTTTGAGAAACTATGAAAGACTGGGTGTAATTATAGAGAGTTTTACCTTTTTTCCTTTTAAAGAAAAACATAATTATTGCCATTGACAGAAAGAAAACCAAAGCTGAGACTAGTAGGATGGAGGGATTGGCAACTCTTGTTATAGATGTAGGAAGGAATATCTGGGGGTTTTGTTCCCTTTTTAAAACAGGAGTGATTCTGTGTTTCTGAGTTTTTTCTCATGTTGCCACTTTGTTGATCATGAACTTGAAGCTATGTTTCATTGACTCCAAGATAAGTTTTGAGGGAAAAATGTGCTGACATTGCAAGGTACCTGGATCATTAAGCATGTCATTGCTGACCAAAGAAATACTGATCTAGAAGGAAGTATTTATTTGCTTAAAATAAGGGCTGCAGGGGTGTCATTTTACAGAGTTTATCAATAGTTTACAGGGCATTTATTTTTGCAGAAATTTAAATAATCTGGAAACTAAAGAAAGGATTGTGAATAAGCAGAGTGTAAGAAATCTTGTTTCTACATTCTTTCCAGGACATTAAATAGCCAGTGTTCTGACTCTTATGTTTTAGAGACATGCATTCTTTTGTTCTGTTAGGGAGTATGTTAATTATGTCATGCGAGGGAAGTTATAACAGAATACAAGGATGAAAAATTAACAGAAGTAGTGATGTGGAAACTAATTCTGATGGAGGAAGGCTGAAAGTCTTTTGCCTATAAAAATGAGATGATTTCTTGCCGCTGTTCTTTTATCAGAAAGGTTGGTAAATGTCTTTGATGGATGAAGAGACCTAACTAAGAACGGGTTACTCTAAGCCTGAGGGATACCAAGCTACTTTATATTCTAAGGAGTATGAGAGATGTTACAAGGCCACACATAAGAGAAAAAGAATGTCCACAACATTTTTATTGATATAAAATCAAGCCCCTGGAGACATTGCAGATGTAGCTGCTATGTCACATGTGCATCAGCAGGTGGCAGAGAGGAGAGAGGCTATATCTACATTCAGTGTTCTGACCTATGAACATCTAAATGATTAGTAGCCTAACATTCCTTGACAAAAAGCAAGCTGGATACCAACACAACATTGTCACCATGGGGTAGCCTGTGTAGACTACCAGACCATTATCAGGCAAGCACCAGATGGGCTCCCAGGACAGGAAACAAGCCAGAAACTAGAAGAACTCTGCCTGGCCCTGGATGTGGGGGTTGTGGAAACCCAGCCCTGGGGTGAGAACTGGCCCAGATGGGGTCACAAGAGCAGAAGAGCTGTCCCTGCCCCTCTCATGCTGCAGCACTCAGAAGAGCAGGCCCTGCCCCTTTCCGTAGTAGAGCTGGCCTTGCAAGTGGGGGTTGCAGGTCCAGAACCAAGATTTTGAGTTGGCTCACCCCAACATCTACCCCATGGATGAACTACTGGAGTGCAAGAAGAGGCCAGTTCCACAACCCAAAATAACAGGATCTTCATGGCACAGAACAGTTACAGCATATTTGAGAGGAGTTCCAGTGAGGTTCTAGTATTGACCAAGTAACAGAAACCAGAGGCTTTGTATCAGACCAAGGAGTCTTTTTTTTTTTTTTTTGGTTTTTCGAGACAGGGTTTCTCTGAATATCTCTGGCTGTCCTGGACTCGCTTTGTAGACCAGGCTGGCCTCGAACTCACAGATATCCACCTGCCTCTGCCTCCCAAGTGCTGGGATTAAAGGCGTGCGCCACCACCGCCAGGCCCAAGGAGTCATTTTAATGCAGATTTGCAAGTAAAATGTGTGGACAAAAGGGAATATTGTGGGACACACTGAAACACACTGCACCTTCCACAATGAAATTATATTTTGTATGCTGGGACAGATTGCAAGGGTGGAGGGAGGGTCTCAGTGGGAGATGAAAGGGAACAGGGTACATGATGTGAAATTCACATAATAAAAACTTTTCAATTAAAAAAGTCAAGCATATAATGAGTGAGAAGAAACTTTCTGTAAATGATAGATCCTAAGGAGGATTTTCTTTGGGGGGGGGGCAAATTTACTTAATTGAGACAACATATTACTGTTCCCTGTTACCAAATTTATTATAAATATCTATCTTGCTAAATCTCTCTAAGTAGGGGAGATAAAATAGATGTCGGAAGTGGATGGAAAGAGGGATCTGGACAAGAGCCCAGCATTACTGCCACCTGAGAAGCCTTATCCAGCCGATAATAGAAACAGATGCAGAGGTCCACAGCCAAACATTAGGTGAAAATCAGGGAGTCTTGAGGAACAGTTAGGGAAATGTTTGAGGATGCTGGAGGGATCAAGGATACCATAAGAAGATCCACATAGCCAACTTGGACACAAGGGGGCTCAAAGAGACTGAACTACCAAGCAAAGAGCTTGCAAGGACTGATCCTAGGCCCATTACATATATGAAGCCGATGTGCTGCTTGGTCCTCAAGTGGATCACCTAACAAATGGAATGGGGGCTATCCCAGACTTAGATGATGTTGCCTTCCTCTGGAGCTCATTTTCCTAGCAGAGCTGCCTTATCTTGCCTTGATGGAAGAGGAGGCACTTAGTCCTGATGTAGTTTGATGTTCCAGAGTGGGTTGGTACTGGGGGGATATGGGGGAAGTGGATAGGAGGGTGGGACTGGGAGGAGGGGAGGGAGGGGGATGGTGATTGGAATATAAAATAAACAAAAAATCTTAAATAAAAAAATAATAAAAAAACTATCTCTAAAAACTATTCTTAGTTCTTGGTCTATAAAAAAAGAGTCACTAGCCTGTCTTTAAGTCCTTTTTACAGCACTGGGAAACGATATTCTCAGCATCCACTAAGACTTGTATCAAAGGAGATGGGCTTGGCATCTGTACTGGGAATCTGTGCTCTGTGTGTGTAGGATGGGCAATTAACTAACACATGTGGTCTGTGATTTTAGTGAATAAAAAATATCTATACATTTCTGCTGCATTCCTGCAATTTTCCCTTTATGGGATGATTTCATGAGAGCCAATTTTACATACTTTTCTTCTATGATGTGGATTTTAAATTTAGTTTTGTCAATCTGCAGAATAAATTTTACCCGTAAGGAGTTTCTGTACCTAAAAATAAACAACCTGTGCTTGGTTACGATCCATTGATTTCTATGAAATAAATGCCATAATGAGCTGTCTTGTGTGTGACCTGATGGTCTGTACCTCCCTCCCCTCCTCCATCTGCCTGTGGAAACTTAATCCCCAATGCTACAGCAGTAGGAGAGGGATCTTTAGGAAAGTGATTAAGTCCTTAAAAAGGAGGCTAAGGCCCTTATGAAGAGGCCCTAGAATGTAACACTGCCCCCCTCCCCCCAAGTCATATTTGGTCTCCTGGGAGGGAAGATACCATCTGTGACTCAGAAATTGGGCCTATAGCAGACACCAAGTGAACTGGCACCTTCATCTTGAACTTCCCAGCCACGGTGTCCATGAAAAGTAAATACATTTCTATTGTTTACAAACTACCTAGGTTATGCCATTTTTGTTATAGCATCGCAGGTAAGCTAAGATAGTTCAGTCACTGGGTTAGCAGGTGCTAGGTAACTACTATTTCAACAATCACTCCTCTGTCCTTTACTTGCTGTAAGCAAACTTGGAGCTGCTTTGTGTTACAGGTCAGGCCTACCCTTTGCTTTGTTTGATCCAAGAGACATCATCTTCTTGGTGGTCCTCATTGCAAGCAGTGGACCTCTGCTTTTTCTCTTAGCTCCTGAAGGCGGTCAGCACCTTTGTGCTCTGGAGAGAAAACCCACTGCATTCGTACTTTTATTTCATGCCCTGTGTTGTAGAGTAAAGCTCCATTACAAGGCATCACAATTCTTTGTGCTAGCTTTTATTGTAGACTAGAATTACCCTGCTCTAGTGCAAGGATGTAAGATGAGTATTGATGAATGTTACGTTACCCAAATGACCCTCCCCCACTTTGGCTACTTTTCTAGAAGGCTCCAACATTGATTAAGATAAGCCAATGCCAATTGTGCTAGTGTTTCACAAGTAACTTTGAACACCACAGTTTTTCATTTATTGTTAGGAAAGAAAATGAAATGATTGCAGGCAGCCTTAGATTTGATCCTCTGATCAATGTGGGAACCATTTTAGAAAGCTTAATTTTAGCACATTGTTCCAGTCATGGTTGCTTTTCTTTTCTGAGTCTTAGCTTTAACTAGTTCTTCTAGACTGTGATTTTTTTTTTTCTTATCCTAAAATGCATGAAGCCGCTCAGGTATGTTGTAAAGCACATAATGGCTTCCCTGTGTGCTTAATACCTACAGATTTCAATTCAAGAAAGTCTCTACCTCACATTACGGCACCGTCTCTCCAGGACCCCTGAGTACCATGTCCATATTTCTAATGTATTCTTACGCACCTCTCAACAATCCAGTTACCCAGTTAGATCCTGAGCAACTTTAAGGTTGCATCTCATGGTCAGTCGCACTGCCTTTGCTTCCTGACCTAGGGCCAGATATGTAGCAGGAACTCATAAATGCTTACTAAGTTAAGAGGAATTTGGGGTTTCTAGGTTTCCCCTAAATGGACTGTTGTTTGGTCTGTTTCCATACTATTTTCCAAGTAGGCTAGTGTGGCTGGGGTACAATTTTGATGCAGGATAAGAATTAGACTAAAAAAGAACAGGAAGAGCAAAAAAAATGTGCAAGAATGAGAATAGGTTTTCTCAGACTAGGAGAAATGGAATAGGACCCACAAGATGCTACAGCACTAGCCAGGATCACACAGTGAGTGCATATTGTCACATTGGCCACAGACAGGGCTGTCAATCTATTCCTTCCTCCCTTCTTCATTCCTTTCTCTATCTTCTCTCCTGTTTATTTTCTCATTCCTCCTAACCATTTAGTAATCTTTCTGGAAGTCCTCACCGTTACTGAAAGAAACCTACAAAAAGCTTGTCAAAGTTTTAACGGGCATGGGACTCTCACCTCATTCTCCCCACTTTGAAAGGCCATGGAAATAAGTCATAAGAATGTGTGAGATTTTCCTCACTTTGGAGATTTCTCATTTGTTCTATTTTGGGTGGCACTAGGGGTGGGGGAAAGGGCAGCCTTTTCTCTGTGGAAGTATTTTCCTTACCCCTTAACATCAGTACTAAAAAAACTTACTGGCTCACTCATGTCTGAGAATACAAATACAGCTACATCTTCCTTTTAAAATTCAGGTTAATCAATCAATCAATTAATTAATGATTGAAACAGGATCTCCTGTAGCTCAGGATTGCCTCAAAATCACAATGTAGCAAACAATGACCCTGAATTTCTTATCTTTCTGTCCATGTATCACCTGGCTAATGTGGTGATGGGGTCGTCAGGCATGCTAAGCAAGAACCCCACCAACTGAGATATCTCTCTAGCCTTTTCCACAGCTCCTTTTTACACACACACACACACACACACACACACACACACACACACACACACA
>CAJQZJ010032044.1:2226144-2249670 GCA_907164525.1 Lophiomys imhausi | reverse complement strand
ACACACACACACACACACACACACACACACACACACACACACACACAGTCACATGGTTTGCTTTATGTGTGTGTTTTCTCCCCTGTCATCCTGTCTTGGCCTATTTCTTACCCCTGGCTGGAGAACCGACTTTAGGTAAGCATGTTGAAAATCACCTCACCTTCGGTGTAGTCATGATCAACTGCATACCCAGAAGTGTGGGACTGGGTGGCTTGCCCAGGGCCCTGGGAAGTACTTGTGGAGACTCTGGCCAGACAGACCTCCATGTTAGGAATTCAAGAACTATATGTACATTCTGGGTAGAACACTATGGCTTACATTAAAAAAAATAAAAACAACTGTTCCTTACTAATTAGAAAATGAGAAGTTATAAATTTTGAATTAGAGTTAATTCTTTAAAAAGAAAAGAATAAATTGATGCAAATGAAACTTGAAGTAGTATTTTTGCCAGAGAAAACAGTTGTGGCAGCACAAAGTGCCATGACAAGCCACAGGGAGCACTGAACTGCTCATGTGATTGGCTATCAGCTTGCTGTGGGTAGCTTATAATCGACATCAAACAGAAGCAGGATCCTGTGTTTCTTAAACCTTTCTCTCTTCTGCCATTCTTGTCCACAAATGTAATTAACACATTGATTATTTTGGCTGATTTATTGTCTCAGAAAGAAGCTTTAATATTTTCTAGATGTTTGTAAACACTGACAGTTATAAATGGACAGATATATAGAGACAATTTTATGTGTGATGGTTTACAAAGTACTTGGGTACCATTTAAAATACCACAGGTAGAGAAGAGACATACCACTCTATGCAGAGTTCAGAAATCTTTCTCTCTTTCTAGATTGATTTATCTATCATCAATCTGTCTATCATTTATCTGTATCTATATACATATATATCTATATCTATCATTTATCTATCCATTGATCATCTATCTATATCTATATACACATATATATATTCATGCGTATCTATCTTATCATTTATCTATCTATATATCGCTAGAGAGAGAGAGAGAGATAGATATATATAGTTTTCAAGAGGACCATCCATTCTAAAACTTTGGTAGTTAAGATTAAATTATACCTCAGTTGCTTAGCAACAGTTTCTCTACCATTCATGACCACAGTTCTCCCTTTATTCTTGGGTAAGCATATGTTTATTGATCCTTGTAAGAAAACCTGGTTTTAATAACCCCAGTAACAGGCATAAATGATAGTACTCATGCAGGTAATTAGGACAAACAAATGGCACACTTACAATTGCACTTCTTCTGCACAAATCTCAGCTTACATGCTGTTCTGTAGGTGGAGAGTCGGATACGGTCCAGATCTTGAGCCCCTAGTTGAGTGGGAAAGAGTATACATATGGTATGCCATGTGTGTGGATAGGAGCTTGTAATGTTTGCAAATAAAACAATTACAGATGTAATACACATGCTTATTGGTACTTTTGTTGGAATATAAATATTAGTTTAAGGCTCAGAAAGGTCTATCCAATATTCAAGTTCTTAAGGAAGAAAACTCTGGTATCCAATCAGACTGCCAACCATGATCACGGACCAAAGAACACTCTGTTTCCTCTCCCTGCTGTGTCTGCCACTTCCTGGAATGATCTACTCAAGCTGCGATGTGAGTAGCAGTAAGATGATATCAGAAATAATCTATGAATAAAAGAGTTTTTCAATTCATCATTACTGTCATTTGAACACAGCTATTAGGTGACCTACAACACATTGAATATTGAATATTTTCTCTGTGAGACCTTCAACCAAGTACTTCAGGGAACCTCAGCTTTCCCATTAGCAAAGTCAGGATAATGATACAGTAGCTACTTCACAGGGTGACTGTGAAGCAGATGAGGACGTGCTCCCTAATCCTATCATGGAGGTGTTCCACATTTGTACCAATGGGTATCTTGAAACCTCAGAGGGAAGACTCCTTTCCAAAACCAATTTCTCCTTTATTTCCTTGGGCCCCAGTTCCATTCTAGCATTGGAGGAACACGTGCCCATGTCCTCACGGCTGATTTTATTCTCCTCTTCTGTTCAGGAACCCAGGGTGGCTCTTGATGCCGAGACACCAGTTCTGAAAACCCTGGGCAGAATCCAAGCCCTTCCACACAGTTTTACCATCTTACCCACCCAGTAATGTTTCCTAACAACACTCTTAGGGTCCCACTGGGCTTCTGATGGCTCCTTACAGCCCACTGAGATTCTAGTGCCCCTCCTACAATCTTCCTGACTAGGCCAGTTGCTAGACCATCTTCTTGTTCTCTAGCTTTGTCAGGCCAACTGGGCCTGAAACTTTCCCTTCCTCCACCTAACTTGAGAAATGTTTCCTCAGGCCTTTAGGTCTCAGGGCTTCCATTTTTCCTCAACATTTAACTTTAGAACAACTTTTCATTGTTAATCCTGCCTAGAGGTCCTTTGAGATGTAAATTTCTCAATCTCTTGCCAATTTTACAAACCCAGAGTGTCTTTCTAAGGACCCTGGGGGTCAGCCCCAGTAATCATTGAGAGCGTCTTCTTTTTCTTTCTTCTCCTTCTCTTCCTCCTCCTCTTCCTCCTTTTTTCTCCTCTTTTTTCCTCATCCTCTCTTCTTCTTCTTTTAATTTATTCTCTCTCATATAATTGATTCTAAAGCCTAACCTCTTAGCAATCAGATGGCCTAATCACATTGACCAACCTCCTAGTTAAATAAGTCCATTAACTCTCTATAAGCACACTTATGAATTCCTAGTTCTATTTTGCCCCTCTTTATAGACATCATGGATTCCTGGATGATGTCACTTTTCAAATATTGGCTATTTTAATACATCATCAAGAAGATCTTCTTTGTGTGACAGTCCCCCCCGACCCCAACAGTGTTTCTTCCCTTTGCACACAGGCAATTATTTCCCTGCGTCTGATGATGTGTCTCAGTGATGAGCTAAACATACTGAAGTGTTTAGTGAAGTGAAGCCAATGGACTATTTTTTTTTTTTGGTTTTTCTTTTCTTTTTTTTTTTTGGTTTTTCGAGACAGGGTTTCTCTGTGTATCCTTGGCTGTCCTGGACTCACTTTGTAGACCAGGCTGGCCTCGAACTCACAAAGATCCGCCTGCCTCTGCCTCCCAAGTGCTGGGATTAAAGGCGTGCGCCACCACTGCCCGGCTGCCAATGGACTATTAAGGCCAGACATCTTTTTTCACAGTCCTTGCCCTATGTGGAAGAAAGACATCTACATTGTTGGCTTGCTTCTTTCTTCTGATCATTAATCAGTAGAGCTTACCAAGCTACTTAACAAAGCATCTTGGCAGTCCTACGACATAGGAAAAGGGAAACTTTTATAATACAGTCATAGTTCTCCTACATCTCTTTTCCTTGAAGAAATATGTAGAGTTTTCTCCTGTGCCCAACACTGTTGATAAAGTCTCATGTAGGCCAGACTGACCTCCCATCCACTATATAGCCAAGGATGCTTTTGGGCTCCTGATCTTCCTGCCTCTACCTCCTTGGTGATAAGATCACAAACAATTGTCAACATATCTGGCTGGTAGTTGTTCTGGGTGTATGAACACAAGATTTGTGTCAAGCTTTCCTTGAGTCTTATAGTTGTAATGTAATAGACACTCATAACATTGCTATTTACTTGTGCCAGGAACTGACTGCATCAGCTAGGAAAGAAACTGCACACCTAAACTTATATAAGTGTTGCTAAAGTCATCAAATAAGGACACTTGTAATTCTTACCGTGTGCCAGCTGATAACTATTTCGTATTTCAAAGGGAAGTTCAAGTATTTGACAGGTTTTCTTTTTAATAGAAAATATTAATTATCTTTCTATGTTTAGCAAGACATTTACCCATGATGGAGTTTTGCTCAGATGTTCAGATAGGCATTCAGCACCAAATATATTGATGGCTCTTGAACATTTTTCCCTTGTATTTCAATTGTGCAGATAGATATTTTTCTTTCAAAACTTTGTTTTCAATTAGAAAATAATTCTGTACATTGGTGGCATACACTACACTCTTAAGATCCATGTTGAAAAATTTAGTCTGGGTAACTAACATCCCATAACTTATTTACATAATTATTTTTTGGTGTGGATAATTAAAATATCTACAAAAATATAGAAAATTTGAAAGATGCAACACATCATTAGCAGCAGTACAGCAGTTTATTGGAATTTATTCATCTGGTCTCACCAAGACCCTGAAAGACCATAACAAGATGTGTGCCTATAAAAAAGCCACAATCCCAGGGGATCACTGAGTCATTCCAAAGCAAAGTTGACAACATCAAACGTGGCAGGGGATGCTAGAAAGTCTCCGCGGAAACTCCCACAGACACTTAAGATGCTGTAGGTGCAAAAGGTAGGCAGAAGTCTGGGTACCCCCACATCGATTTTAACTCTTTCCTGTTAATTCTAACCCTGCATGGGTGCCACCAGGTGATTGGGAAATGATTTTAAAATCCCACCTTATTATCAGGGAACTTTTCTTTTATTTCTCAGACCCTCTTCCTGCCAATCATATCCTATTTTCAGTACAAATTTATTTTCTTTTACTTTTCCCTCTCAGGAGAAGAAGCTTACAACTCAGGGCTCTCTATCCATTCTCTCGCTCTTAACCTAGGAAGGGAAGATGAAAAACTAAAACACACAGAACAAGAGAACTGAAATGTTTTTCCTTATAACATTTAATTTGAGAAGGATATTTCCTCTCTTTTTATGAATTATCAAACATGTCCATAAGGGGGATGCTACTACCACCTGGTACAAAGCCGTCATGAGCTAACACAGAACAATCATCAGGAAATAGCATCTGTGTTTGTGGTCCCTTACAGATGTCACCCCCAATCTGCTTATTTCATTATCCTTTGCTTTTTTAAAAATGTTTTCTTTTCGGGGGACAGACTGACTTCCAAAGGAGGCCGAAATGACAGCATATAGTGTTACATTACTTTGGTCAAGTTTGGCCAGTACTTAGTCCATCATTCTCATTTGACTGTATTATAACATTTTCCAGGGAAGACATTCAAAAACGTAAGTCACAAATTTTATACTATAGCAGCTGCTTGGTAGTGTGGGTAGGTGAGTGCAGACTCTAGATACTAGTGGACTGGATTAAAGTCAGCATTGGGTAGTGCTGTCAAGTATGTCTGTGTGTAAATTTACAGGTCTAGAATATTTTTTTTAAACCTATGAAATGTAGAGTGTAGAAGCAAATTATAATAAATCACTGACTAATTTAATTCTCACCTAATGAGAGGCTGAAATGGCCAGATGCATAGTTTATGTGAGGAATTGAGGATTTTTATGGAGAAGTCCAGATGCCTTAAGGACTAGATGGTTATTTCTGGCGTTTTCATGAATATTCAATGAAAACAGCAGGGGGTTCCTTAAAAGTTCTATACTTACTCATCTCTGCAAACAGCTGTCTTCTTTCTGCCATGGTATTTCCTCTTTTCCCACTATCTTCAATCATTCTGTGAGAAAAAATTGTGACAACATGTGTTAGTCTCACACTAAGCAGGCAAACAGCCATTTCTACGTAAGTACATTAAAACATACTCGTGGAACAGACAAATATCATTTAGTTGTAGATAAGGTACTGTAGGTATGGCAACCAGAATTTGGATCCTCAGAACCCAAGCAAGAGCAGGGCAGGGCTGGGTGCTGTCTCTTTGCTCATTACTTTGGAAATAGACACAGGAGATTCCTGGGGCAAGCCAGCTAGATAGATGAGCCTCACTGAATTAACCCAGGTTTAACAAGAGACCCTACTTCAATAATAAAGTGGAGAACACCTGAGGAAGAAAGACACTTGATGGCAACTTAGGATATATATATATCACAGAAGTATATCCTTTATACTTTTAAACATTTACAAATGAAATATATCATTCATTTAGACTACTACACATACTATTGACATTCCATATGTCATATAGTTTTTGAAAGGAATATATATGTTTTTGTTTTTTAACATGCAGGAAATCACATAGTTGGCCTGGTCTGGCTGTATTGAGAAGCATGTGTCAAAGGTTTTTTAAGTTAGAGTCCTTGGCTCCTGGGGTACTGTGTGCCTTTCAGTTCCCAGGATACTGAAGCACTATCTCAGGCAGTGAAGCATTCAGGCCACCTGTGTTTCTCTGTGTCCTTTGAAGTCAATAAAATATATAGAAGCTTGACTGAACAATTAGACTTAGACATTAATCTTGTGTGCCCTTGCTTGCAACAGTCATTGTGTCCTGGCAATCACCATTATATTCTGTTTTGATAATTGCATAAAAAGTCTGATTGCAGCAGGGCGTGGCAGCACAAGCCTTTCATCCTAGCACTTGGGAGGCAGAGGCAGGCAGATCTCTATGAGTTTGAGGCCACACTGGTCTACAAAGCAAGTTCCAGGTCAGCCTGTACTTCTACATAGAGAAACCGTGTCTCAAAAAAACAAACAAACAAAAAAAAAGTCTCATTGCTTGAAATAAACTTGTCTCAGCCTCAGTCTCACTGTGACCCTTCTGATCTGATTGACAGTCCTTCTGACTGTCAATCAGATCAGGTAACCCTGGCTCATTAAGTAAGCACTGATGCTTACATTAACATAGAAAATACTAAGTATCATATGATCAAATACTATAACTAAATACAACCATTGTAGTGGTTTAAATGAGAATGGGCCTCACAAGCTCATATATTTGAATGAGTTTATAGAACTTTTTGGGAAGGAGTAGGAGATGTGGCCTTGTTGGATGAGGTGCGTCATGTCATTTCAGATAGGTTTTGATGTTTCAGAAGCCCATGGCATTCCCAGTTAGCTTCTCTTTCTCTCCCTGCCCCTGACTTGTGGATCAGATGTAAGCTCTCAGGTACTGATCTGGTACCATGCCTGCCTCCCTGCTGTGATTCTCCTGGCCTCATGAACATGAATTCTCCCTCCCTGGAACAATGAGCCCTAATGTTTTCTTTTATAAGTGTCCTTGGTCTTACCATAGAAATAGAAAGTAAATTAAACAGCCATCATTTCAATGGTAGGTTGCTTACTGCATGTAGAGTAGCAATTCTCAACCTTTGGGGGTATCAAATGACCCTTTCACAGGGTCTCGTATCAAATATCCACATTACAATTCATAACCATAGCAAAATTACAGTTATGAAGTAGCTATGAAAATAATCTCATGATAGGGTGTCACCAAAACATGAGGAACTGCATTAAAGGGTTAGAGTATTAGGAAGGTTGAGAACCACAGATATAGAGTATCTCTTACAATTCTGAGAAAACCTATTTAGAGAGCAAAGTTCTTGACTGCCACGCAGCAGACAAGGACTCAGGGCCTTTGCAAAAGGGTGCAGAACCCCAGAGACGCAGGCTCCCTTCTGCTGATTGTCCCATTTGTATCCATGAGCTCAGCTTAGAAGCAGGTGATTTTCTATTGTTAATTCCTAAGTTAAGTGTAACTTACAAAAATTTTCCTGCACATAATTACTTCATACAGGTGGTTGGGTTCACATCTCTCTCTTCAACCATGCCAGCATCTCCAAAGGTCAATTTAAAAAATGTTATTAAAATACAAACAACTAAAACAGAATAACAAATTGGGCTTGAGGAAGAAGATGAGAAAATTAATAGAAATGCTACTTAGCAACATGGATGGCTTTAGGATAAATATTGAGTTTATGAGTTGATGAGCTTGATTTTTATTATATCTGGTTAAACAAACAAACAAACAAAAAACCAAACTCAGGGTCTTTCATATGCTAGACAAGTGTTCCACCATTGAGATACATCCTCAGATATTTTTTTGAAATAGAGTGTTGCTAAATTTCCCAGAGTGATCTTCACTTTGCAGTGCCTCAGCTTCCTGGGACCACAGGTGTGTAGCACCATGCCTGGCTTTAATTCAATTATTAGAAAGTATACACATGCACATGTAACATATACCGTCATGCCTTCATTTTGATTCAAAGGCACAGTGAACAAACATATGGCATGCCAGCATGGATCTTTGGCTTTTGTTTGGATGGGTCCTACTCCTTTCTGAAAAGGGTTTTGCCCATGTTTCCTGAACTTGTAGCCGCTCACAGGACTAAGTCTGACTGTGTGTTTCTCTGAAATCCCTCCCAGCTTTATGATGGCCTTGATTCTGAATCTCTGCAGTGTGTCCAGAACTTCCTCTTGATAGTGCGTTCCATGGAGCTTTGTCCAGGACCATCTATCCTCCAGGAAGCATACTCGGCCCTGGATGAGACACAGGCGCTGAATCACAACTCCTTGCAGACTGCCTGCTCTACAGTGAAAGAGATACACGAACATAAAAGTAGGTATGGTTCACATATAGTAATCTGGAGCGAAACCTTTCCTTTCTGATTCACAGCCCCATCTCCTTCACTGCAGAGGAAGTGGGTAGATAACACCTGACTTCCACAAAGTCATCTAAATATAGCTTCCAGTTTTTATTCCAAGGGTTCAGAAATAGAAGGGACTCAGCGAGAGAGTCGGGGAACAGAGCCAGTGGTGCATTCCCATATCTGTCTATGTGCTGGGGCAGGATGGAAAGAACCATTAGAATAAACATGAAGGAACGCAGGCTGGGGCCTGACTGAGAAAATCCATGAGGTTGAGAGTGGCATCTGAAGTCATTGTACTGACTAACTAGACCACTCACATCACTGAACTATCTTATTGCCAAGCTAACTGTGCATTTCTGAAGGTAGTTGAGGACAGTAACCTCATTTATTTAAGATTCTTCACAGGCAGCAGGTAGTACTTACTGAAGAACTGAATGAATGGGAAATGCAAATAACAGATTTATATTTATTAAAATCCAGGACTATAAACTTTTAAGCAAAATCATGTCTCATAAAGTAGAAGTTGAAAAAGGTGCAAATTCCATAGTGCCAACTTTCAGTTTGTTCATCAGCACTTTTGTCATTGTTATAAATTCACTCTTAAAAGAACCATAAGCTACACAATAATTATCAATTTTTACTCTGGAGTAAAGTGTGTCTCTTATGAGGGAAAATTTATTAGTGTTAAATCTTAGGAGGCAAGGAAAGTACAGTATCATACTAAAAGGAAAATGATTACTTCTCATTATCTGCAGAGTCTCTGGAAAGCAGTACTGCTCCACAAAATGGATAATCTTCACTTTCTGGAGTCATTACAGTGAAGGAAGGAGTGGGCATGTTAGCCAGCTTCCATGGCAAACTGATTCAGTAGGTGGTGTGTGGTCTCTCTGTGCGCGCGTGTGTGTGTGTGTGTGTGTGTGTGTGTGTGTGTGTGTGTGTGTGTGTGTTGGGGGGACATGGGGAGGGGGGAGACAGAGAGAGAGAGAGAGAGAGAGAGAGAGAGAGAGAGAGAGAGAATGGGTATTTTCCTTTATCATTTTCCACATTATTCTTTGAGACAGGCTGTTACTGAATCTGAATCTGGCTGATGGGTCTAGAGTGGTGGCCAGTGAGCTCCAGAGATTCTCTGCCTTCCTGGTGCTGATGTTACAGGTGCCACCACCATGCCCAGCCACTTTACATCAGCACAGGGAACTCAGCTCACATCTTCACATAGCCTGTACTCTACTGGTTGAGCCACCTCCCCAGCCTCTCAATGGGGGAGACGTTGAAGTGTGTTCAAGAATGAGACAGGAGAGTAACACCATTGTGCATTCTGTGGCTTCAGATCTAACTTAGCAACAAAACTGTCGTTTTGATACTCCACCCCATTTTGTCACCTTTGAGACAGAGGGCCCCCGATAGAAGATGTGCTGAGAGCTTCTGTAGGTGTGCAGTTTTACTTGTAGAGCAATAGGAACTGGCAAAGATCTCTAGTTTTTACGAATTTCAGTAAAACGACAGTTGTCCAGAGTCATACTGCAGAGGTGAAGGGACAGCATTGGTGTTGGTCACAAGGTGGCTCACTTACACATCTCATTTGTTCAATTTGTGTCTCTCTTTCTTGTAGATAGGACACTTGCAAACTTAGAGTCTTAGTTTTGCTAGAATGAAAGGAAAGAGAAGTTCGTAAGCCCTCACCTTCTTATTTAAGAAATTCTTATAAAGTAGATGCTCCAAAATTCATCTGCCTCTGCTTCCTGGTAACTTCCTGAGTGTGAGCAGCTATCTCATGCTCCTACTATCATGTCTTCCAACCATGACAGATGACTTCCCCTGCAAACCATGAACCCAAATAAACCCTCTTCCCTAAAAAAACAAAACAAAGCAACAACAACAAAACTAAAATGACTATCAAAGACACTTTGATAGTCTCCTAAGATCCAGAGATTAAAAAGACATGATCTCCATCCTTCTGGAACTCTGTGCTTTCTAAGATCTCAGTTTAGAAATGGGAAATTTTTCCTAGTAAATATTTATAGATTTAGTATAACATGCACCATGTGAAAGCATGTACTGCTAGAAGTAGTAGCTTATTTACGAGATCTGAGAGAGACATCAAAGAAAGGACAAGTCTAGCATAGGAGGATAAAGAACAGACAGTACTTTTTTTTTTAGATGAAAAAAATGCAGGAATAGTAATCACAGTTAGAAGGAATCATGGGAAAGCACCTAGATTTTGAGAGGGTGTGGCCCACTGGGGAACTAGGAATTAGCCAGCATCTCTGAGTCCAAGTATTAGTGGAATGGTGGACAAATGAAGCAACATCAAATTTGAAAAGTCTGATGTCTAGACCACAGAGGGGCCTTCTTCCTTCGGAAGAGAGCCAGGGTACCACCTAAGTTTTAAGCAGAACGTTCATACACAGAGGTTTAGATTTTGGCAACATGACTTTATCAGGTTAAGTGGAAGAAAGATTAAATAATGAGGGGAGTAGGTGTGGGAGCTTGTAGCTACAGTAAGTGTTCAATTAGCTGCACACTCCAGTGTCTTAGAGCAAGACTCATATGCACGTAGTTATTAAATGGAAGCTTCACCCTAGTGCCTGTGCTGGCTAGTTTTATGTCAACTTGACATAAGCTGATTTATTTAAAGGGGTGGGGGAGGACTTAATAGAAAAAAATGCTCCAAAAGATCTGGCTGTAAGGCATTTTCTTGATTAGTGATTCATGTGGGACTGCCCAGCCCATTGTGGGGGGTGCCATTCCTGAGTTTGTATCCCTGGGTTCTATAAGAAAGCAGGTTGAGCAAGGCATGGAGAGCAAGCCAGTAAGCAGCACCCACCATGGCCTCTGCATCAGCTCCTGCCTCCAGGTTTCTTTCCTGCTTGAGTTCCTGTCCTGACTTTCTTTGGTGATGAACTGCAATGAGGAAGTTAAGCCAAATGAACCCTTTCCTCCCCAACTTTTGGTCATGGTGTTTCACTTCAGCAATAGAAACTCTAGCTAAGATAGTGCCTATCAACAGATGAACAGATAGATGAAATGTGGCATATATAAATGGTGGAGTGTTATTCATCCATAAGGAAAATGTATTAGGTCATTTGCAGGAGAATGGATGAACTGGAGGTTGCTATGCTAATCAAAAGAAAACAGACTTGGAAGGACAAGTACTTCAGATGTGGAATTTTTTCTCAGATGTGGAATTTAGATTTTTATTTTTAAACACATGAAAAAAAAAGAATGATGGAAATTGGTAGGAGAGACAAGATTGGCACTAGAGGGTTAAATATTGTTGAGCTATATTATATACAGGTATTATTTTTCAAAAATAAAACATATTGTTTTATAAAACTAATCTATGCTAATTATTTTTAAAGTTAAGAGAACTACAATGTGATAAGAAGGGCCATAACTCTGTCTGTATCTCTGGGGAGGTTTGAAATGAAGCATCAAACAGCATGGGACCCAGCAAGAAATAAAGAATAGATGTTTAGAGGCTATATAAGGAGAAGGGCTGAAAAATGCTATTTTCCAGGTAAGACATATCCAGCATACATGGTTTCACAGCAATCCTCGATGCCTGAACTGACTCTGCCTGTCAACAGCAAATCATAGAGGGGCTCATGGTGCCATACATTTCCCTCCTGATCTATTGGCAACTGATAAATTCTTGGGGGAAGCACAGTCCTTATCTTCAGTGTGAACCCAACAGTGACACTATCATGTGTTGATGGCTAGTTCCAATACGTGGTCATACAGATGGCCCTGGTTAAGACACCAATGCAGTAAAGGGCCGTACAGAAAGGAGAAGGATGAGAGCAGTTGGAGGGGAAGGGACAAGAGGGTCATGGGTGAGCGTTAACAGAACTCATTCTATTCATGTAGGAAACTTTCAAAGAACAAATTCAACCGAAAGAAGTATAAAAAGAGTATATGCCGAGGCAGAATTTTAGAAGAAATATGAATCATATTTCAGCATACCGGGGATAAGTTCACATTGAAATGCTACACCCTCAAGCAATTTCTGGAGTGATGTCTCTTTAATTCAACACTATCCACAATAAATATTTAGTTCATCACACACGGTATATAAGAAGTTTGAAAGGAACAACTTAAACCAATGATGTCTTACATTTGCATAACTTTCTTAAAATCACAACCATGAGAGGAAACGGGGACATTATGGTTCCTCAATTATAACTGAACATATTGAGACCCAGGCAGGTAAAGTTAAATAATGAAGATATTTCTGTCAGGGCAGATCATCAACTCCATTTATATTTTGCTTTTATTTTTTAAATTCCTAGACTTATATGGAGTCTAACTTACAGTAATATCATTCTAGATGTTTCTGCACAATGGAGATTAAGATTTCCTGAAATTGGTAAGCTGAAACAAAGATAATAAGACGGGTGACTTAATGGAAAAGAGTCTCAGACCTCTCAGATTGCCTGGGAAATGCATTCATGTGCCACTTCGTAATAGCTGCCTCCTGTTTGAAAATATTGCTAAACTGGAAATAACTGTACAGAGTAAAACAATCCCAGGTGCCCAGGTTTATGTAACCCCAGACACATGTAAACATGCCAGATCATACACGGATTCACACTCACAACTTAAAGCTGCACGGGCCTGCAGTTTTGTAGAGCTGTCTGGCTTGCCTCTGCTTTTACTCCACTTTAGCAAGTGTTCGCAGTCTATGTGTTTAATATGGTGACACTCATCCAACTGTTTATTTCCTTCTCTTTCGCTCCAGGTGAAAAAATGCTGGGTCAGCAATCATGCCTTACTGCAATCCAGGAATTAATAACAACCATGAATCCTACCTCTAGTCCCTTTCCTCCTCTAATTGGTTTACTGGCACCAATAAACACCTGTTGCCACTTTTGTTATGAAAGAAGGCTTCTCATGTGGCCCTTTCAGAATTACATTCTAGTCCTAACCTTTGCCAGTATAAAAAGTATTCAGAACTTTTTCTTGAGTCAAACTGTAATTGTGTTTGATTTTTCTCCCTAGATCCTTATCTACTTCAGCCAGTAACAGTAGGAAAATACTGTAGTTAATATACATGTTTGATGGATCTATTTATCTATCTATCTATCATCTATCTATTTAGCTATCTTCATCATCCTTGTATGTATGTAATCTATCTACCTCTATCTATCATTATTATCTATCTTCATCTATCATCTATCATGTATATATGTATGTTGTATCTATCTATCTATGATCTATCTATCTATCTATCTATCTATCTATCTATCTATCTAATCTATCTATCTTATCTATCTATATCATCTATCATTCATCCATCAATTATCTGTCTGCAATCTGTTATCTATTTTCTGTCTATCATTTATCTTCTATCTGCTCTCTATCAATCTATAATTTATCTTTCTGTATACCTACCTACCTACTTAGGAGGGGCAGATATACTCCTCTAGTGTAATGACCAGCCAAGGGTTTCCCAGTAATTTGTTCTATTTGAAGCAGCCAGTGTAGCACTGGCAGTCTCTATTGGCAGCTCTGCTGCCAATTAGTGAAGTCCAGAGACCTTATTCAGAATACCAATCCTTTGTCTACTGAATGTGGAGTCATGGTGAACATATGGGCCTTTCAGATGTACCCAAGATGGTTTGGATACACAGCTAGAGTTTGAAACAGACATTAAAACTGCATTTGCTAAAAAGCATCTGTGCCTCACTTGGTCCCATAAAATACTAGAAGCATGATAAAAGTCACATGCCACTGCCTTCATTCTCTGTCTGTACTTAAGTGAAAACACAGATATAAGCCACTGTCCTTAAGATCTACTTAATTCACCTTGAATTTGAAGAAAAGCAATGCCTCATATTGCAGAGCCTATACCCCATATGAGGATAATTATTGATGAAAGTAAGAATCCATCCTCAGCCAATAATGGATAATAGTTTAGTAGCTCATTGGACCATTTTGTGATATGGACAAGGACTGAGACAGTGATGGTCAAGGATGGGCGGGACCATGCCTTGACCAGGTTCTGTAGTAGTAGCTGTTGTTATTACTATTTGCTTTTGATTCAAACCTAAACTTCATTTCAGTTTCCTGAAAAGTCACTCGAGTTTCTTCCCAATGTAGCCATACTGAATAAGTCTCTAATTTTCACTATTACTTGTCTGTTTAATTGAGTTTATCCTGCTGGGGTTGCTAGAGCCTGAGTTTTCACTTTACAGATTAAAAACCCTGGTAACAGGTTGAACTAGAAATATGATGCTTCTTGAATTTGAGTACGAATTTATTTGTATACTAGAGTGGCATTCTTAGGTTACTTTGCAATTTATTTGTGTTCTTCATGAAAGTTTGTAAAATGTACCTTGAGCCAATGGAGAAGATAATTAATTCCTTTGGGGAATGTAACTATACATAAACATACACATAGATTAACAAAGGTACCCAAAAAGGCAGGATTTACAAACTGGAAAATGTCATTTAAAAGCAAGAAGGCCATTCTTATTCTAGAAAGAAGTACTATCTATATTTCTTTTGAGTCAGGAAGGAACCTTCTGTTCTAAGGGTGTACATGATGTTTCAAGAGAGCTTTTGTTTGGTTTCATGTAATTTTATTTGGCAAGAGAGGATTCCTGTTTCCTTACTTTTACAGGCTGCAGAGTAGGGTACAAATCAGCACAGATCAAAAGGAAGCCTTTAGAAGAATGATAAAACTCAGACCCCTCCATGTGAAGTTCAGTTTCTGGAATGTCTCTCAAAGACCCAAGAGACATGGATGAGGCTAATCAGAAGGGAATTCAATGCTCCCTAAGGGGAGGTGACTGTGAGGAAGAAGTCCTCTGACCTGCTGCCTGGAGCCTGGCACAAGACTTTAGATCCTTTTCAGGAGACAAGTGCCTTGGACAATGCTTGTGGTACGTGTGTCTGTTTTTTCATGAGCGAAGATGTCATAGGAATTGGGCTATTTTGTTCTGATGAATGAACCTCATGATGGATATTTCCTTACTTTTCTTGTGGGGATGCTAAGGATTTTGAAATATTCATGTATTTATTTATTTTAAAGCCAGGGTCTTGATATATAGCCCAGGCTAGCCTCAAGCTTGCTCTTCTCCCACCTTTGTCTTCTCAGGGTTGGGATTATCGACCTATGTCAATAGACTCTGCCGCTCTCAGCTCCCACCTTTAAAAAAGTTCAGTACAGGGAATTGGGCCTAGTGGTTTTCAGATGGTAGGTGGCAACCTTTGAGCCATATCCACAGTGTGGATAGTCATTTTTTAACCTTCTGTGTTGGAACCAGGAAACAACAACCTTGAAATTACCTGCTGCTACGTTCTTTTTCTTTCTTTTTTTTTTTGGTTTTTCGAGACAGGGTTTCTCTGTGTATCCTTGGCTGTCCTGGACTCACTTTGTAGACCAGGCTGGCCTCGATCTCACAAAGATCGGCCTGCCTCTGCCTCCCAAGTGCTGGGATTAAAGGCGTGCGCCACCACTGCCCCGTTCAATGTCACTGATCGTAAACATGCCTCTGATTATTTTTTCTAAATATCTAGTAAATGAAAATAAACAAGTGAAAGTTCCTCCCAACAAAATCGGATTATTTCTCATTAGTCTAGCAATAAGCCACTTTCCATCTTTGTAATTGAAAATTTCAAACTCCTTTTATCTCATTATATTGGGAATATATTACATTGATATATAACCCTGAAGTAAAATATTCTGAAAAACTTTAAAAACTATAATTCTATTTTTTTTCAAGTGACTAGGTTAAATTCAGATTTCTGGCAAAGTTGCAGAGAACTGATGTGTTTAGCTGGTGATGTGATATAATCTTGTTTTTAATTTCTCTCAAGACTAAGTCTTTTTAATGAAACACTAAAAGGTCTCCCATAGACTCTCACCTCATCAAAATGCTTGTGTCCATAGACAAATAAAGCAGGTCTCTGCATGGACTGTTTTAGGGTGAGAAAGCCAGGATCTCATGAGAATTAAAGGAACTTTTTATTTTATGTGAGTGCCAACTATCAATGAAATGGAACAGCCAGCTCCGTTGAGCCTATGACAGAGCACCTGCCTGTGGGAAGATGGGAAATGAGGTTGCTGGGGCCACGGTGGGCCAGCACTCATGTAAGAGTGCCAAGGGGCTTCTCGTGTCATAGGGGTTGACATCCATGGATGTACAAGGCTAATATTCATCTGTCAAGCAAATGGATATCTGGAAAATCCAAAATGACTTATGCTATCAACAGGACTCTCAGTACTCATAGACTTTGTTCTTTTGATTAGAAAATAAGAGAAAGGGTAGTAGAAAAAAATAGATCTTCCCTTGATCAATTCTAATACACTGAAGAATATATACATATTTTATTAATTTAGATTCCCCCCCCCCATATACATACGTCTTCTCTGGGCTAATCGTTATCTGCACTTCTGGAAGAATGACTCCTGCTGGTGGCTGAGTACAAAGTGAGTGAAATAAAAGAGCAAGGCAGATCTATATTTGTCATGCAGCCCAGGGGAGCCTGTGGCCTTTACAAGTTTTGTTCTTTTTTGTTTGAGACAGAGGCTCTTGTAGCCCTTAGCCTCCTGAAGATGACCTTGAGTTTTCAACCTCTCATCTCCAGCTCCTAAGGATGACAGGCATGCATCTCTATGTCTGGTCAGTGTGGTTCAGGGGATTTAAACAGGGCTTTATGCATGCTTGGCAAGCACTGTACTGGCTGAGGTAGGTTCCCAGCTGCAGTTCTGCTCTTTTATTAAGGTGAAGGTGTACTGAGTGTGAGAAATAGCAAAGGGAGATGGCAGGAAAATACTTTTCCTGAAGCAGGACACTAAGGTCAGACTTCTACCAAGAGAAGAAGTAACAACAATGATAGTCACACTGTTACTTACAACAATTGTTACTTTACAAAAGCAGCTAACTAGGTACCAAGTAGTGGTACACAGTAATGGTACCAAGCTCAGATAAATTTGATGGTTTTATTAGTCCCATTTTACCAATGTGCAACTATGGTTTAGAGAGAGTTAGCAGTTGTCCTCATGGACAATTTGAAAATTAAAACAATATGCCATGCTACAGGCATATCAAGCTTCTTAAGATTCAAAATGGAATTGTATGAAGGAAGACTCAGGGAGATGCCTCTGCTTTCTCAAAGCTAGTGTGGTGCAGGGGGATTGCTTGCAGTACATACTGAAGTGAGCTGAAGTAAAACCTAAAGTATGTGTGAGTGGACACCAGAGGTGGTAGACAGGATGGTGTTGGTGAGTTGTATAGAGACCCACGAGCACTGGTCTTGTCCCCTTGCCATTTCTCCTGTCACCTTCTTCCATTTCCCTGCACTTTAATCTCACTTTTTAGGCCAAACTTTCCTTCCTTTCTGCTGGTTCTTTTATTTAATTATTCTTATTGGCATTTACTTTTATTCTTGTCCTTCTCCCCCTCATATATCCCTGCTCCTATGTGTGTGTGTGTGAAATATAAGCCAAATCCTCCCAAAACCTAACAATTTTCATCTTGAAAAAGTTCAGGCAAGCAGAGAGGGAAGAGAAGGAACAAGAGGGACTTGACAGAGTGGGAGGAGCTGTGAGTCCTACAGCACCATGGAGAAGTCTGCTGGCACTTCTCAGAGCTGTCTGTGTTCACATGGGATCTTGGACACACAAAGAGAAACGGGACGAGTCACTTGTTTGGGGATCATGTTGTGGAAGTAGAAAATTCTCAAATGGCTGCATTTTGTGTGCTGTGTCATTAAAATTTATCTTAAACTCTCATCACAGGAAATGTACCCCATGCTCTCTAAAGTACACATTTCCCTGAGAAAAAAAGGAAGTTCACCGTGTAACTAATTTAGCTCCTTCCGTCTTCATTCCTGCCCCAGACACGTGCAGAGAGCAGGTGGTGATTTTGAATCACTGGAAGAAGGAAGAGAATGTTCTCATTGCTTTCTGGGGAGGCTGTGTGTGTATGTGTCCAGTGTCCCTCAGAGGCTGAACACAGAGCTGGCTGTGAGGGAAGAGTACTGGGAAGGAAAATAGAAGATGAGGCACAAGACAGGCCGGGAAGGTATCAGCCCATTTTGGTGAAGTGGCAGATATGGAACCGATAATGAAGGAAGGACACAGGCTTCTGTGTAGGGATAAGGAGAGTAATAAAGATAGAAGATGTGGATCCGGAGGGGACAAGAACTCCACAAGAAGACCAACAGAGTCAACGAACCTAGGCCCCTGCAGGCTCACAGGGACTGAAGCACCAACTAAAAAGCATGTATGGACTGGACCCAGGACCCCTACACATATGTAGCCGATAGGCAGCTTGATCATCATGTAGATCCCCTAGCAAGTAGAGCAGGTGCTGTCTCTGGCATGGATTCTGTTGCCTGTTTGTGGATCACTCTAACCTGGCTGGGCTTCCTTGTCTGGCTGCAGTGGAAGAGGATGCTCTTAGTCCTGATTCGACTTGAAGAGTTCTGGTGGACTGATGGGGGTGGTTTCCCAGTTTCTGAGGAGAAGGGGAGGAGTTAGGGGGAAGAGGGTGGACCTTGTGGAGAAGAGGGAGGGTGTTTTAATTAGGATGTAAAATGAATGAAAAAATAAATAAGACCTAAAAAAAAAAAGATGTGTCTACTAATTTTCTTTTTTTAAAACCCCTTCCTCATTGCCCATCGACCTAGCTACAAGTTTCTAAAAATCTACCTGGGTCAGAAGATGACCCAGTTATTTTTTAAAGTGGAAGTTTTACAAACCCTACAGTGTAGAAAGAGCTATTTGTTAGAATTATATTGTACTTATTTAGTGTGCGTGCATGTGCATGAGAGAGCTGGGTAGGGAGAAAGGTAAAGGGAGAGGAAGATGGAGGGGTCATGTGTGCATGTGTAGGTCAGAGGAGAATTTTCAGGAGCTTGTTCTCTCCTTCCACCTTGTGGGTTTCAGGTTTGGCAAGCACCTTTTTCTACAAGATGAGCCATTCATCTGTTTTCTTGGGACAGAGACTCAACCTGTAGCTATGCCTGTCCTGGAATTCACTATGTAGTCCAAGCTGACCTGGAACTCACAGAGATCCAGTTGCCTCTCCCTTCTGAGTACTGGGATGAAAGGCACACACCAGCACACTGGAATCCTATTTTATTTCTTAATAAACGTACGCTTAAGGTGTTAGGGAATGGCTCAGCATGTATAGTGCTTGCCAGGAAAGCCTGGGAACCTAATTTCATTCCCAGAATTCATACACAGATGGAAGGAAGTCATCACATGACACCCCCCCACAAGACACACACAGAGACACATACGCAGACACACATACACACATAGACAGACATACACAGAAAGATACACACACACAGACACATACATACATACATACATACATACATACATGCATACATACATACATACACACAGAGAATAAACACAGTTACATACGCACACAGAGAAAGACATGAACACACACACACACACACACACACACAAACACAGGACACACATTGACATACACATACACAGACAAACACACAGATACCCACACACAGATTTACACACACACACACACACACACACACACACACACACACACACTTAAACATTTTAGAACACATTTACATTTAGGACACAAACAAACGCATGCTTCATAATACTTTCGTTTGCTTGTTTTGAGACAGCCTTACTCTTTTTCCCATGCTGTTCTGAGACTCACGGGACCCCCTTCTCCCTCAGATCTTGAAATGCTGGAGTTACAGGCCTGAGGTGTCATTCTGGGTCTAACAAATTTTCAATGTATCTTACTTCATCAACAAAATATGTAATAGTTCAATACAGTTGAATATCAACTAATTAACCTTATACCATTTTTTTGCTCTTGTCTGTTTAAATACTGTCCACGATAAATATCCAAGTCTTGTGTAATGTGGACAACTTAGAAGACAGCAGAGGGATTAAAGGAACAGTGATGATTTCAACCCAGTGAAACTATTGCTAGGCATAGAGGGTTAATACATTAGATGAGGAAATTGAATAGCTCTCCCAGAGCAGAACCCAGCCATGGACAGGTGCAGCCAAGAGTCATGCACAGGCTCCACAGCAGTAAACAGGCGCATTTGTGCACCATGGTCCTTTTTCTAGACCAGAGTTGAGTGTCCTGATGGGAACATAGAAGGGGAAGAGAATAAACAGAAGCAGCCCTTTATTTTTTGCCCCTGGATCTGTTCCTCTGAGTTATAAGGCCTTCAGTTAGAGCCCGTCCATTGAGGACAATTCAATCTGAAATTGAGGGAGTACTTCAAAAAGTCTGTTCACTGAGAGCCATGGCTTGCAGTTGGTGACTGCCAAGAATCTGAGAACTGCAGAATAGCTGCTGGGAATACGGCCTTCTCTTCAGTCTGGATTTTCCAGGCGCCCCTGAGTCATCCTGGTGAAGCAGAGGCATGGATGGCCCTGGGTTATGTAGCAGGAAGGGCTTCTCAGGTTTCTGACTTAGTGTAATGATAATGACTGACATTCAAATGCTTCCTCAGTATGTCTAGGCTCAAAACTATTGTTTAATATAAATTTAATTGATTTCGTATCTGAACTGTGAGGTAGCTCATATTTCATCACCATGTTTTATGAATAATTTAAAAATTGAAATCATGTGTGTGTGTGTGTGTGTGTGTGTGTGTGTGTGTACATGAGTATGTGTGTGGGTATATGTACATGTGAGTGCAGGAACCCAGAGAGTTCAGGAGTCAGCCCTGGAAGCTGGAGTTACAGGTACGTGACAAAGGTACTGCAAATGCAACTCCAGTCCTCTGAAAGAGCAGTGTGTGCTCATAGCTGCGGAGCCTCCTCTCCAGCTGTCACCCTGTTTTACAGCTCAGAAGGCGAAGCATGGTGAGGTAGATGGAACAGAGCCCCTCGGCCCCAGGGGTGCTCACATCGTAATCCCCCAAATTTGTGACTATGGTATTTTCTATGGCAGAAAGAATTTAACAGATTTGATTAATTTAAAGAAGTTGGGAGGCAGGTGGTAAAGATGCTTTTGGCATCAAGCCTGATAACCTGAGTTTGATCCCTGGCTCCCACACAGTGTAAGAGAAGAACCAACACCCGACAACTTGTCCTCCGATCATGGATGCATCTTGGCATGTGCTCATGTCTATGCACACACACACACACACACACACACACACACACACACACACACACACACACACAGATAATTGCAATAAAATTTTAAAGAGAGTGAGGTAGGGATATTATCATTTAATTAATCACTGGGTTGAGAACAATTATGACATCCCAGAAAAGCAGGCAGTCTTTACAGACTGGAGAAAGGACCTTCAAACCCAGGAATACGGGTGGCTTTGTGGCAGCCCCGCTGATACCCTGGTTTTGTATGCTGTGACTCATTTCCAATTTCTGAACCTACAAAACTATATGATAATAGTGTGCCTTGAGTTAAGTCACTGAAGTTTCGAGAGGCTAAGAACCATTCACAGGTTCATTCTGCTGGGGCCTAGAATCAGGGTGTGCACTTAAGGAGTCTCACCAGAGGCAGCACACTTAATTGGCCACTTTGCTGGGCCACTTTCCTATTTCGTCCCAGACTCTGAGAGGTCACATGCCAATCCATAAGTGTCACAATATTAGTCAAGTCTAGGTCACATGGTATTAGCATCTCTGTTTTGAGATGGGGAAAAGAAGGCTGACAGATGTTGAAATGGTGATAGTTGAATTTAGACCAGTCTAAGGGGCCTCCAGGCCAACATTTTGATCCCTCTATCCCATTACCACATATATTTGACCAGTATTCATTGACTATAGTAAAGCTAGCACAAAACATAACCTCAAAGCTGAGTGTTCTTGAAGACACCTGAACAGGTTATACAAGTGTTATTATACCAGCTATGCTCCAAATGTATTTCACCCCAAGGGGTAGTGGTCAAAGTCATCATTGACATTAGCTCTTCCAAAATCAGGAGCTTCTTGGTTAAAATCAGCCATCTGATATGACTTCTTATCAATATACTTAATAGGTTTGATTATTTATTGGAACCAAATCTGAGAGTTCAGTTTACCCCAAATATCATGCTCCAGTGCAGCAATGGTTCTGTGGAGTTTTTATAGTGACAGAAGAGAAAGTTGTAAATCAAGGTATCTTTCAGATACATTGCTAGGATATCAGGCAGGCAGGTTTCAGAAAGGTGGGGAAATCTCGGCTATAGATTTCAGATGCTAGCTGATGGCTCTCCATCTTTTGGACTGTTACCACTGTCCCCCAAGATTCATGTGATAATGAGGATCTTAGGTAACAGATATGGCAGTGACTGACTATGAAGGGGACTAAAGGCAAACTGTCACAATTGCCTGTGACAATTTGGTTCTGGATCTGTAGCATTCTAACTTTCCACAATCAAAGTTCCAAACAGCCTGGTAGAAACATTAACACAGTATGGTTATATCTATAGAAACTTCAGGCCACAAGACATCACAACAAAATGAATGATACACCAATATTCTACATATCAGACTAATTGAGTGGGAGGAACAATAAATAATATAAAGCAGAAGAGTAACTATCTAGACTCCTATTGTATTTATTATTATATTGTATTGTATTTATTATTATAAGAGAAAGAGCCATTTGTTGGACTGAAAGAGGAAACTGTAGGGAGAAATAAGATATGCCTTAAACTTAAAAGGAAAAAAAAAAAGGGAAGAGGATGGGGGGTTGAGGGTGGGACTGGAGGGGGAGTAGGGAGGGGACTGCGATTGAGATGTAACTTGAAGAAATAAAAAATAAAGGAAAAAATATTAAAAAAGAGTAACTATCTAACTGAAACATGTGCAAATGAAGATCATGACCTTGGAACTTTATGATCCACCAAACTAGAACTACAGAGAATTGTGCTAGTCCAACTAAGATATCAAGTCTTTTTATATGGTATGTTTTTGTTATCATGCTCTAAAGGACAAAACGGTATGTAATACATGTGTGTAGAAATGGACCTACATAGATAACCAGAAAATAAATCTAATTTTTGAATTATAATATCCTCAAAGTTATAGTTTATAAATGGAACAAAGACAAATATACATGCACAGATATACACAGATACACATAGATATACATAGATACACACACAAATACACACATAAATACACACAAATACGTACACAGATACACAAATAGATATAATAGATATACACACAGATACACACAGATACAGACACACAAATATATACATACACA
>CAJQZJ010032044.1:2195558-2226134 GCA_907164525.1 Lophiomys imhausi | reverse complement strand
GACACCAGACACATACACACAGATACAGACACACACAGATACACACACATACAGATATACACAGATACATAGATGCACACAGAGATACATACAGATATATACACAGATAGACACACATAAAGATACACATAGACACACAGACACAAAGACGCACACACACACACATATACACACGGTCTCTCTGATTCACGATGATTATGCTTTAATCACAGGTATACCTCTGGATAAAATACAAAGTTATTTGTAGCCAACCATCTCTAAAAGCACCCTGGGTACACTTTCATGAATTAAAAAAAAAAAATCACACTGGTGATGCATCCACGTATACACCCTTTGAGACTCTGAATACTGAAGTTCTAAATTCTCTCTTAGTTTCTGAAGTGTGAATTCAGGGGAACAAGTGTCCCTGGACCTGGTGAGAACAAGTTTAATAAGCAAGAGGCTCTGTCTCAGACCGAACAAGAAATTTTGTTTTCTTAACAAAGCCTTTTCCCTAAGGGTTCGTACTCAAGCCATTTTCTAGAGGTGCTGAGCACACAGACAAGTGGCCACCACTCCACTGCTATTCAATGCATGGATGAGTTTGATTGCACCTAGTGACTTCTTTTGAGATCAGATCATCTTGAAATCAGTTTCAGAGTTGTCTCCTTCCAATTGTGAGTTGTCACAGTATTAGGCTTCAATATGAATTGAGTCTCATGTTTCATACGGGCACATAATGTCAGGTCACTACAGTAAATCTCAGAATATGTATCACGCTCTGAGCACAAATAAGAAGAACAAATGAGAGTCCCTCCGAGAAGCTCCTTAGCAACCCATTCCTGTTAGTAACGGGTCTGCCCTACCTTTCTCAACTCTGCATCTCTCTTGCTCAGGTCAAAGAAACTCCAGGGTCTAGAGGCAAAGGCAAAGGCAAAGCGGGTGAGTAGCAGAGCCGGCATCAGCATCCCAGTTCAGGGATTCAGCTTTTCCTTGCCAGATTTAGAGCTATGTTCTATGGAGCCAGTCTCTCTTATGATCACTTTCTGGAACTCTGGGAAGGAAATGGACATGGGGTTTCAGGAACAGGGGTGTGGGCAGGAGGCTCCTGGAATTGACAAGTGATAGCCACCAACACCAGGGTTGTCATGTCCCCCTTCCATCCCCAGATATCCTTTCAAGCAAGAAAGCTCTCGGATGCCATCTGATAGAAAATATTTCAAAATTGTGCTACTATTTTCCAAGGTCTATGGCTTCAAAGGACTCAAGCGAATGAAATATTTGGTTTATGACAATATTTTGTGAAAGGGTGTAAAAAAGACTATTTGTAATAATGAGAGAAGAGTGAGAACACAAAGAAAAATAGTCACTTTTAGTTTTAAATATGTTGATGTGTATGAAAAATCGATTTGATATGAAACATATATATGTACATATATATATGTTATATAACTGCACAGAATCAAAAGTGCAGCGTTTTGTAATTTGAAAATTTCAATCTAATTGTACATTTTTCTTTTTATTTATATATTTTAATATAATTTATGTTGTATTGTAGAATATATAAAATATAAATTATATATAATATATAAAATTATAAACTAATATAATTTAGTACATTAAAATGTAATTATGTCCCTTTCTTCCCTCAATCCTCGCCCAGATTCTCCATGCCTCCTCTCAAATTGACAAACCCCTTTCAATTACTAGCCTGCTGCACTAGGTGAAATCTATCTTCCAAATTGCAAAAATCCAATGTGGACACCTTTGCTCTTAGCATAGTTACCATGCTGTGTGATGTGATTTCTGACGTCCTGGGGACCCTCTTCTCTAGCTGGACTGCGCTGTAAGTACCCTTCATTGTTAAGGCATGATGCTCCTGTTATTGCAGCTTGTATTACATGATCTAATCTAACCGCTCCTCCTGTTGTGTCTAAAAGTCCTCTGTGGTCAATTCAGATGCCTCTCAGAGAGCGACAAATAAAAGCAGGAAGGACTGCCTACTGCTTTTAATTTAAAGTCCCAGATCCTTAGGACTGCTTTGTGGTCCTCAGCCACCTGGCTTCTAGGTTTATTATTAGCCAGGGTCTCTGTTCACAAACTGTGCTGTGGTCACATGTGCCCCAGGGCCCTCCCTTCTGCGGAGTAATTTGTCTGGAATAGGCAGTCCCAGATTCCAGTTTAAATTAGCATCTCAGCTCCGGGGCAGCATTTCCTAATTCTCTAATATGCACTCACTGCCTGCTTCCACACTATCCCACCTTCCTATTGCTATCATCATAATGGTCACATGAATGGTCATGTTTGTTTTTATTTTATTTCCTGTGGCTCAGAGGACTGTCAGTGTTACAGTGTCATGAACACCTGTAACGCTGTTACAGGTTAGAACACTGCAGTGACCTCAGGCTGGCAGAGTGGCTGACACGTCATGGAAAAAGGCAGGAAAGAACACAGAAAGATTTCTGTGTGCAGCCACTAATGAGACTCTTAATCGAGGGATATTAATCTGGGAGTGAGTCCAGATGGGGAGAGACTCAAACCTTAGGGGAAGGTAAGCTGTGGGAACTAAGGTAGGAACTGGAAAGGCTCTTATCTCTAGCAGCTCCTGGTTGGAGGCGCTCAATGTAAGAGAGAAAACTACACAGGGAGCTCAGGTGATGACAAATTAATACTTAAAAAGAAAAGGAGAGGGATTCTCTCTAGTGTTCTTATAGCTTCTTATTTTGAAGAGATGGGGAAATGAGATGAAGAAAGACTCTCTTAGAGGAAACAATTAGGATTTCAGTTAAATAAATGAGGTTTCATCATCTTACAAAATATCTTTGCCAACATACAATGTTTAAAAAATTCAAACTATTTTGTTTGTGGGTATGAACCTCTACAATGGCCATCACTCATACAACCGACCCGGTTTCTTCAAAACATGTTGTGTAGTCTTTTCTTTGTTGCAAGTCTGTTTTTGCAAACATCGAGGATATGCAGTTTTGTTTAAGCTAACGTAGTTCATTTTGGATTACTGTGAAGAACCTCAAGGAGGCCAAATGTCCATGGAACACTAATAATTCTCTTACAGGGCCCTTTAGAAAGGAACAAATTACCTTTGCTTCCCATTTTACAGTTTGAGTTTTGAATGAAGGTATTTTCTCTGTAACCCATAGAAGATAAGGAACATGGCCTTGTAGAATCTTTGCTTGATTGCATATAATGTCTTTAATTTAAGTGAAAATGACATAAATACATTTTATGAAGTAAGTAAACCTATATTAAAAAGATGATTTTCTTTTCATTTTAAGTCAGCATATAAAGTGTTAGCTATCAAGGTGACATTTTTAACAAAGTGTGTTTTTGTGGCTTTCCGCCATCACCCCAGATTCCTGCCTGTGGCCTCCTACCTAGTCTCTCTCCCCATTAAGTCTCACGTGTCTCTTTGTTCTTGTAGCACCTTACTCTTCTCTGACAAAGTTGAAGGTGTCTATACAGCAAGGCAAGAAGATAAATCTATACATTAAGGCAAGAAGATAAATTGTAAAAGGAACACAATGGAGATCTTCCTTAGATTTTGTCATTTCTATTACTAGACTTATAATTTTACTTATTTATTGATTTGTTTTTGAGACAAGGTCTTGCTAGATATTCCAGGCTATGGCCTTGAACTTACCATGTTTGCCATGAACACTCAGCAATCCTTTTTCCTCTCCCTTCTAATTACAATTGTGCACCATCATGCCCAGCTAACTCAGCAACTTTTCAAAAGTCACTAGGGAATTTTCTATCATTATTGTCAAATTGAATTCAAGTGACTTGGTGGATTCATACTGGTTAGGGCAAAAATGTACTAAGAGTATATTCTGACAGTTCACAGTTTCATTCCTGTTGTGAGGGCATGATTTTGAAAATTATATCTTAAGGCGTGAAAATATTGTCTGAAACTTTGGAATACTGACATCCCCGTTCTTGATGCTGAAGAGTTTTCTCTATCCTCTCTACTGGTCATAAGACCTGAAATTCAGTTCTATTTGTACAATTCACTGGCTGTGATTCCTACAATTCCATAATAAGCCCATGATCCAACTGTTATAGAAAATCATTAAGTTCCCCCCCATTGGATGACAATTACAATAATGCTAACAGAAAATACACTCTGTAAAGTGTTTTTCTGGATGGACTTGTTCATGTTAATTAAGGCTTATGTACATTTCATTAGAAACTATGTCTCCAAGCAATGGATATATATATATATATATATATATATGCGCGCACGTGTGTGTGTGTGTGTGTGTGTAGGTAGACAGGTATTCTGGTCAGGGAAGGTAGGCAGAACCCTGCTACACACACACACACACACACACACACACACACACACACACACACACTCTCTCTCTCTCTCTCTCTCTCTCAGCTGTTAGAGGATTTTGTGTGAACCCACTAGTCTCATTTTAGCAGAGAAAGGCAGTATCCATCACTGGGGAAGGTGAATGCAAATCCAGTGTTTTTGGCTTTCAGCTGATGCACACAGGAGAGTGCATTGCAATTCTATTCTGAGTTATCTCACAAACTTCATTATGGCACAGTGTGCATCTTCCTATTCAGAAAACAGATCTGGTCCACAAGTAACTCTTAGATATACAAGTAAGTCAACACAGTGGATAAAGCCTAAAACATTGGTTATGGAAAACAGTAAGGAAAACTTCCAACTATTTCAAATAAACTGTGGCCATCATGGGTTTTCTGCAGTATCTTGAAAATCTAATGGCCAAGGTTTATATTAATGAGACACAGATGAATGCTCTGTTGTTATTGTAAAAGCTTTTAGGATACTGATAAACCTAATAAGGAGGAGACTAATGTCATGGTAAGAACAGAAATTATATACGAGCAAGAAGTAAATAATGAAATTGCTTGTACTGGTTGCTCCCCAACTAACAGAACTGACAAGGTTTCAACAGCATCTAAAGCGTGTTCACCATTCCTCGTCTGACCTGATGCTTATTTCTATAGAGCTGCAACTTGAGAGAGAGTTAAAAAATCCCCTGTAACTAATAGCTGCCCCATTGCTCACTCACCTGTTCATTAACACAGCGAAGAGTTAAATATGTGGGCCAGACTCAAGATGACGCATTGGTAACACACAGTGGTAAACAAGACAGAAATAGTTTCTACCCTCAGGGATCGTAACGGTCACAGTGGAGAAGACAGACATTAAAATGGTTACAAAAATAATTCTCTGTAATTGCTATAAATGTTACTCAGAGAAGTTCAGTTACTACAGACACTAATTACCCAATAAGACTCACCATCATCATCATCACCACTGTCATCATATGTGCCATCATCACCAGCATCATCTCCATCAAGTATGCACTATATGTCACACATTGTGGGGGGTTCTGTGAATCCTTTATCTAGTGATAAATTTTAACAGTAACATTGAGCAATTCTAGAAGCTCACATGAATCTTGCAAAATAGCAAACTGATTATTTTGAAAGATATAGTGGGAGACTTCCTTTTCTGTAGGTATAACCTCCACTTTCTTCCAAAAATGCTGCTGGAAGACACTTTGTGTACTAGCATCTCGATTCATTTGAAAGTACAAATGTTGGGAACAATTACAGAAGGGAGCCATGCTTCTTGGCATAGTATAATTAAGAACATTTGATTCTCTGACAAGCAGACCGAGGCCACGTAAATGATAGAGAAGTAAGGTTAGTTGGTGAGATGATAAAGTTGTGACTCTTCCTCTCATCCTTGCTGATCTCCAACCTTCAGTGATGTTGGTGGGTGTACCAACATGAGTAGAGCTTTTGGTGGACACTGACAAGGGGCATACCTTGGAATCTGATGAAGTGGAAGAAGAGATCTCAACACATGCATAGACATTAGGGCCAGAGGAAGAACAGGAATATATGGGAAAGTATATAATCCTGAGCACACCCAAGGATTGTGGGGATAGTTCAACTTTGTGCTAGTCCTAAAGAGAGCAGACAGTTCTAGGTGACAATGGCATTTTCCAAATGTAGATGTGTGGACCTAAGCCTGTACTAGTGTTAAAATGATATTTGAATCTAAACACAACCTCAAGGCTTACGATATTCTTATGTACTGTGTTCCACCATATTTTGTGACAAAGGCACAAGGGCTAAGAGATGATTCAGCAGTCAAGGGCACATAGTATTCCTGCAGAGGACCTGAGTTTCATTATCAGTACCCACATTCCCTGACTTACAACTGTGTAACTCCAGCTTCAGAATCCCGTGCCCTCTCTGGACTCCATGGGCACTGCACTGAAGTGCGCAAACCTACATACAGGCACATAAATACACGTAATTAAAAATTATAAGACATTTAAAAAACCATTTCATCCCGAGCAAGGTAACCCAGACCCAGAAAGATACACATGGTATATACTGACTCATAAGTGGATATTAGTCATAAAGTACAGGAAAACCAGACTACAATCCATAGACCTAAAGATGCCAAGTAGCAAGGAGAGACCAAGGACAGATGCTTAAATATCACTCAGAAGGGGAAATGAGAGGCTTCACCCAGCAACTGATGGAAACAAAGACAGACTGAGGGAACTGGAGGAGCAAGAACCCCACAAGAAGACCTATAGAGCCAACTAACCTGGGCCTATGGGGACTCACAGAGACTGAACAACTAACCAAAGAGCCTGCATGGGCTGGGCTGGACCTAGACCCCTACACATATGTAGCAAGTGTGCAGGTTGTTTTTCATGAGTCCCCTAACAATTAGAGCAGGGGCTGTCTCTGACTCTGTTGCCTGCCTTTGGATCCCTTTCCCATAGCTGGGCTGCCTTGTCTGACCATCTTTAGGTCCCTCAGTAGGAGAGGATATGCCTAGTCTTGCTGGGACTTGATGTACCAGGGTGGATTGGTATCCATGGGGGACTTCCCCTTCACTGAGGATAAGGGGAGGAAGGATGGGGAAGGGGGGAGGGGGGATTTGGAGGATGGGGGAGGGGAGCTGTGATCAGGCTTTAATGTGAATGAAAAACCAAACCTGAATGGGGGAGGGGGGAAGAAACCACAAAGAGCCACAAGATAACACTTCTTTATCATTATTTTTCATTATTATTAATTTTTTTCTGGCTCTGAAGGACTTAGTTCCTGTTTGGCCAGAGTACCGGTTATCACCATTCTCACAACAGAGTCCTGAGCAACTGCGTCCTGCTTCCCTGCTGAAAGCTCAAGGCACTTTTACAACCTCCACCAATGTATGGACTCTTACAATTTTTTTGAATGAAGAACTGAATACATGGCGCTAGATAACTCTCGAGGCTGTGCCAGCACTTTGGCTGCAAATTTCTCATCCCGCATTTGTTCTACAGGAATGATCTACAAAACGCAGCTTTGGCAAGGGCAGCCACTCAGCAGGGCACAGGGGCACACCTCACATTTGGTGTGCTATGGACAGACTTCTAGGAGCAACGTGTACATCTTGTGGGTTCTGGAAAGAAAATAGGGGACATGATGTCCTGGGGAAAGCAAATGCTTCTATTTATTTTTGGAATTACCCCTTGGAGCTGTGAAGAGGTGAGGGCTTTGCTTTTTGTTTTCATTCAGAACTAAGGGCAGGAAACACAAAGATTAAGGAAACACAAACCTTGAAATCTTAAGGATCCACTAAAAGTAACTAGTGTGTCCTGGAGTCTTAATCACTAGGTACAGTGAACCCTCAGCAGGTATAAATAACCCAAGGCTTCTTTTAGGCTGTCTGCTGCGGTTGGGGAACTGCCAGACCTGCAAGGACTATTGTTTCTGGGTTGTCCTTGATTCCTCTCCCACTTTGAACGTCCCACCTTCCCCCTTTCCTTTGTACCCTAACTTAGACTGTGTTTCTTTTTGTGTTTTTCAGAATATCTAGTGTGCTATCGAAAATATTCTTTAAGGACTAAGCATGGATTGTGTTCAATCTCTTTAAAAAGATTAAAAAATATCAGAGTACGAACCCCACCATTTGCGCGCGCGTTTGTGTGTGTGTGTATGTGGTGTGTGTGTGTGTATGTGGTGTGGTGTGAGTGTGTATGTGGTGTGGTGTGTGTGTGTGTACATACACATGTGTATGCATTCACACAGATGTTACAGGACAGCCATTGCTGTTGTTCCTCAGTTTCTGTTCACCTTATTCATAGAGACAGGGTCTCCCATTGACCTGAAACTCACCCAGTGGGCTAGGCTGACTGGCCAGGGAGCCCCAGAGATATACTTTTGTCTGCCTCAGTGTCTGGGATTCCAAGCTCACAGCCCCACACTCAGGTGGTTTGTTTGTTTGTTTGTTTGTTTTTATCCCTGTGGGATCTGGGGATGAAACTCAGGTCTTTATGCTTTTGTGGCAAGAATTTTTCCAAGTTATCTCATAGCCTTCAATTTTAATGTATGGAAAGGAGTAAATATTATTCTTTATGGTATTTTGATTTTTTTCTCAACATTTATTTATTTATTCAAGTTACAACTTAATTATATTCTCCTTCCTCCCCCCACCCCCGGCCCATCCTCCTTTCCTCTTCCCCCTCACCCTCCTATCCACTTTTTAAATTTAAGGTTTATCTTTTCCCAACAGCTCCCCCTTTTAGTCCAATAAAAGTCTCTTTTTCTTATAACAATAAACACAATACAAAACAATAAGAATAATTAAGCCACAATTATGAAAATTATAAGGTATAACATACATTCCCAATGTCCAGTCCATACGTATTTGGCAACTCATATTAATATTTTATTTTTCCATCTAGCTCGATGAGTTTAAAATTCTATATCTAACTCAATTGCTATCCTAACTTGCATTACCAACTTAAAAACATCTTCTTAGATCTAGAACAACCTTTTAATCCCTAAACAACTTAAAATTTAACTGTGAAACTATGACTATCTAGTCTTCAACCACATCAGAGTACTTGGATGGGAGGAGTAAATATTTTACCTAAGGGACATGCTCTGACAATTTTAGCTCTTCTCAAAATATTGTACCCCAGGGAGAAAGAAGAAACCTGTCACCTAGGGGCTTAATTTGGAAGGGATTAAAATTTGTGTATGCTTTCTTTATATTTCTCACTCATAGAAATAGAGAACCTCTCTTGTCTTTCTTTTGGTTGAATATATAGTAGTTGTAGGAGGTTAAGAGAGGATATATTTTAGAGAGAGTGGCCAAGGAGTCAGACATACTTGGCTTAAAATCTCTGCTATGTACTGATGTCAGGTTCTTAGAAGTAAGTTGTTTTCCTGACTTTCAATTTCCTTATTTGAAGTCATCTGTAAACATCCATAAGGGTTGAACAAGCTGGTCATGCACCATGTCTGGTGTTGTATACACTAGCTTTTGTCACTTGACATCTGTCATACTCTCCTTCCAGTATTCCCAATGGCAGCTGTGTGTTGACTTTGTTTCCCTTCAGATAGAAAAGTAGACAAATGCACCAGGCCTTGGGGACAGGATGCCCTGCCCTGATCATGTTGAGTGCCCAGGTCTAGGCACATAACTTAAGCCAGGATTTGCCAATTACTTTGCTGGGGTCTTAGATAATGAAGAAAAATCTCCTGCAGGGTTAGAAAGCTAGACATATGAATGGGAGCTACAATGGTATCACTCACTGTTGGTTGGAAAGCTTCTGTCTGGGAGCTAGAGAAAGACACAGCATCTGGTTTGTGGTTTGAGACATAGTCCTTGAGTAAGGCCCAGGCAGAAGCAAGCAGAGCCTAGAAACAGCGAGTGGTGACACTTTGGGAATGTCCTCCGAGTTTGGATCTAAACAAGGCTGAAGTTACCAGTATAAGGGCTCCTCTTATTTACAGAAGCCAATTTCTCCTTTTAACATGGATGAATAGAGATGACAATGACAATGATCATGATGATGGCACCACCAACACCACCATCACCATCACCACTATCACCACCATCACCATCACCACCACCACCACCAACACCATCATCACCACCATCACCGCCACCACCAAGACCACCAACACCATCATCACCACCATCATCAACAATGCCATCATACCAGAAATCAAACCCAGGGCTTCACACAAATTAGAAACATGCTGTAAGCACTGGGCTACACCCCAGCCTAGTTTCTGGAGCCTTCATTAGGAAAAGCCTGCTGAATTCTTTCTGTTGTTTTTCATTTCTTGGCACAAAAGGAGGCCTTATTTTTCCTTCTTTTTCAAAAAGTAACTTGTTTGTGTTACCTTTTTAATGAATTAAATGTATTTTCTGACGTAATTACACATGTAAAATACATTCTAATTACTCTAACATCCCATCCCTGGAAATTTACCCTCTTTCCTATGGATCCCTTTCCCATTCATGTCTTTTTGCTTTGTTTTGAGACTCACAACTTTAAACCAGATATATGATCACAGATTTGGAACTGTCCATTGGAGCTTAGTGGACACACTAGTGGGTACAGAACTAACGACAATGACTCCTCTTCTGTCAGAGTCTTCAGTAGCTTATGGTTCAACAGGGAGGAAGAGGACTCCCAAGAGGCCCTCTCCCCTCTGTAACTGATTGTTGACAAGGTCAGTCTTTTGTAGACCTAGGGCAGACAGCCACAGCTGCTGTGAGCTCAGCATTGTGATTCCAATGGCCATGTTATCCTAAGAAGAACTTTGGCTCTGATTCTTTACTATTCAGAAAAGTTCTAAGCCAGGTGTGGTGAGCCATACCCTTAATCCTAACACCGAGAGGCAGAGACAAACATATTTCTATGAGTTCTAGATCAGACTGGCTTACATAGTGAATTCCAGGACAGCTAAGCTATATAGTGAGACCCTGTCTCAAACAACAATAAAATTCCAAAACCTTTGAAAAGAAGACAAAATTCACACTATTTCTGATGGCTTCTCACCTTGTTTGTTCTCACAGATGTATGACACTGAATACCCAATTTAAAACTCTAACTTTTTAAACCAAATTCATATCACAGCATTGCCAACATATCTACCAGGAAACATTTATAAAACCCAGGAAGGCAAACAGAAAGAAACTAACCAGTGCTGTGGTTAACTTCACTTGTCAACTCAGTTAGATTCAGAAATGCCAGGGTGTTAAGGAGGTATGTTTTGAGAGTGTCTTTGAAGCCATTTCCAGAGAGGATTAGAGAGGGCCAGGGAGAGGAGCCCTGCTGGAAAGGGAACTGATGCATCAGCTCCTGGGCTGGGAGTCTAGACTGAGCCAGAGGTAAAAAGGAGAAGACCATATGACAGCCCATATTTGCTTCTGCTTGCTGCTTGGGTGCTCAGATGTGAGAAAGCAGCCTCCTGCTACCACATCTTCTCCACCTGGATGGACTGTGTCTCTTCAAACCATGAGCCAAAAACAAACCTCTTCTCTCTTGGGATGCCTAATACTGCTTGACAACCAGGCAGGACCTAGAATTATCTAGGTTATCCATGCCATGCCTGTGAAGGGTTATCTTGACAAGGTTAACTGAGGTGGGAAGAGCTACCCCACAGATGGGCAGTGACATTCCCTAAGCCTGGTTTCTGGAAGGCACAAAAAAGGAGAAATCCGGTTCAGCATGTACACTCATCGTTTTCTGTTTCCTGCCTGAAGATTTGCCCAGTTGTCTCAAGCTCCAGTCACTACAACTTCCACATCATGATGACTGCACTCTGGAACTGTGAGCCCAGACTTACCTCCTCTTCCTTATGCTTCCTTCCTGCCAGGCATCTTACCACAGGAACAGGAAAAGTAATTAATGCAACTCTGCAAGCTCATTCCAGGGAACCTGTCTCAGCAAGATAAGCAAGCACAACAGCCCAGTGTGTGTCGCTGGTCTAACATCACGCTCAATTTCTTCCCATCTCTTCCTGCCCCTCTTCTCCAGTAACAGTATCACATGCCACAGAGCATTTTATAAAAGGCATATTGTCTCCCAAGGAATTTGTTTTATAAGGTGGTTTGAAAAGTTTTCCATCATGTGCATATACCACAATTTATTTAACCATGTCTCCATTATTAGCTATTCAGTTTTTCTTAAAAGTTTAATGTTTTAAATAATGCTGCCATCATGACCATTGTTTGTGAATTGGGCTAAAAATACTTCCTTTTTAGAAATTCCAAGAAGTAGAATTATTGGGTCAGTGGTTATAAACATTTTAAACAAATTAAAATATCACAAAAGTCTTCTTCAGTAAATCTCATTATTGTAAAATAATGCTTTGTTAACTCCCACTTAGTAGCTGCATGGCATTTATTATACGTGGAGTGACTTTATTTACACATTTCCCTATTATGAGACATTTCCTTTACTATTCTTCATCATTATAAGTGATGCTATCAGAAGATCATTTATACATAAGTATTTCAGATTATGTCTTCAGGGGAGTCCCAAAAGAATATTTTAATCAGAGGTTGCAATGATTTTGAGTCACTGCTCCACACAGGTACTCCACATGACTTCCTGGAGCTACTGCATTCATTCATTTCTGTTCCAACCAACAAGATGAGAGAATGGCTTCCATCCTCACTAACATTACTGCTAATAAGATGGAATAAAAATCAGCCAACAACTGATCTAAAAACAGTCACTAATGTGATAGGTGTCCACTGGGAGCTTGGTTTTAATTTCTTTGATTAAAGTGAAGTTTTAATAGTTTTCTTATAGTTTTCCTTTTATGTGCTTATGGACTAGTGTCTATGTCCCACTCTTATTTTAAAGTTTTAATGTTTTCCTCACATATTTTGTACAAATTCTTTATATAAGGTTATTGGCCTATCATCTCTTTATGGGTACTAGACATACATTTTACAAATTGTTTCTATTAATTTGCACATGTACTTTGGGCCACTGACCCCCACCCCTCACGAAAAGATATGGCAATCTTTACACATTGTATGATCCTTCTTCACACGAGGAGGCAACAGAGCAGTGGGTCAGCACACAGCCTGTGGCACTGGACCCACTTGAGAAGGAATGGTAACATCTACCTTTTAGTATCTGCTTGGAGGATAACTGATACATCCACTTCTGGTTGCCCTTCTAAAAAAGGTCTTACCATTGTTGGCTGATAGTTATGTGTTTACAACATGTTCCTAATGCCATTTCCATGACTTAAATACTTACATGTTAATGTAGGGAACTGTGACCTGGATTTTCATACCATAAAATGCCTTTTCTCTCATTGATCATTAAAAGTTCTTCTAGATATTTGTCCAGAGGAAACAATCTGCTCAAAGGTATTTACATGCATTTCCATAGCATGCTTTATTTGCACAGTCACAAAGTATAAAAATACTTGAGACCCACCCTATGAGAAAGAGCCAACCCTTGACACCACTAATGATACTCTGGCATGCTTGCAGACAGGAGCCTAGCATAATTATCCTATGAGAGGCTCCACCCAGCAGTGGATCAAACAGATACTGAGACCCACAGTCAAATATTAGACAGTCTGGACCAAGGCACCCCACACATATGCAGCTGATGTGTCTGGACCTAGGCCCACCACAAATATGTAGCTGATTGGCAGCTCAGTCTTCACATGAATATTCTAACAAGTGGAGAGGGGGATGTCTTTTGACAAGGACTCTGTTGCCAGTGTGTGGATCACTTCCCCTAGTGGGGTTGCAATGTCTGGCCTCAATGGAAGAAGTTAGGTCTGATCTGACTTGATGAGCTGGAGTGGGTGGGTATGGGGAGGAGTGGCTCCCTTTTCTGAGGAGAAAGGGGGAGAAGGGGGAAGAGGATGGGAGAATGGGACTTGGAAGAAAGGAGGGAGGGGGGCTGTGATCAAATTGTAAAATGAATTAATATAAAAAATAAATGATTAAAGTAATAAAAATAATCATGTTATGATACCCACAACAATGTGAATGGATCACAAAATGATTGTATTGAATAAAAGAAACCAGATAAAAATGTACTTACTACATAGCTTTGTGTACATAAATTTTAGAAAATCCAACAAACAATAGTAACTTAAGGCAGATCTGTGTTTTTCTGGAGTAGGGAGGAGTGAGTGGGAGACATTACCAAGGGGCTTGAGAAGACATTGTGGGGTGATGGGTGTTTTCAGTCTATTGATTCTAGAGATGCCTAGTGCTATGTACAATATATCAACGACTTTATTTGCATAATGTAAGCAGTATTATAATAAAGTTGTTTGAAAATTCCAGTTTTTCCCTATTAATTCCTAAAGTTGCTTTATTATACCTAATTAATAATGACTTAGTTATCATTTGTTTTATACCCTACATTGTTTTGCTTCCCAATGTTGCAATTACATAATAAATCTCTTTCTTATTGATCCAGCTTACCCTGCATCCACTAATCTACACTCAAGTATTGCTCATATTGTTTATTGTATCTACAGAATTTTGTCTATATTAATGTTCTCTCTAATTGTACTTCAACTTCATTGTAACTGTATGAAACATTCAAAAGCTGTAAGATAGACTTTCTCTTTGATTTAGTCTTCCTCTCTTGCTCAATCCTGTCCTAATCAAAGGACTACATCAGAAGAGAATATTTAAATTCAAAGCATTGTTTTAACAGAATGTTAAATATTCAAAGTGACAGATGTTGAAATTCAGAATTTTATTTACACTTTAAAGAAAAGTATAAGTATAAAAAACCTTAAGTGCAACCCACATTAGCTGAAGGATGTCTAAGTTTAGCTAAATTGGAACAGCTTTTCAGGGACAGTCATAGGCTGTTTTTTGTTTTTGTTTTCTGCCCAGATTTTAATAACTGGTACTGATTCTTGTATGGAGAATTAATAGAGGTAGGAAAGGTAGGAGTATTTCTGAACTCTCTGGGAGGCAAAAAAAGATATCTCAAGGGCAAAAGACAAATTCACATTGTGTATGATGCAAAGGCAAGGTGTCTACCTAGGAAGAAGGTAAGTGTTTCATAGGCAAGGTATTGTCTGTATGTTACATGTATATGGGTGAAAAAGTGCCTTGGGGCCATAATAATGTCTTTTAGAAAATCAGTTTGGTGAGAAATCTTTTGGATGTATACCCAGAAGTGGTATGGTTGGGTCTTGAGGTAGAGCTATTTCAAGTTTTCTTAGATATCTCCAGACTGATTTCCATAGTGGTTGTACAAGTTTGCACTCCCACCAGCAGTCGAGGAGAGTTCCCCTTTCTCCACACCCTCGCCAGCATGTGCTGTCATTTGAATTTTTGATCTTAGCCACTCTGACAGGTGTGAGATGAAATCTCAGAGTCGTCTTGAGTTGCATTTCCCTAATGATTGAGGATGCTGAGCATTTCTTCAAGTGTCTGTCAGCTATTAGGGATTCCTCCTTTGTGAATTCTTGGTTTAGTTCTGTTCCCCATTTTTGACTGGATTATTTGGTTTCTTGGCATTTCTCACCAAACCAGAAGGACGTTTCCTCATCTATGTTCATAGCAGCCTTATTTATAATAGCTAGAAACTGGAAACAACCCAGATATCCCTCAACCGAGATATGGATAAAAAAAAACTGTGGTACATCTTCACAATGGAATACTACTCAGCCATCAGAAACAACAAAATAATGCAATTTGTGGACAAATGGATGGAACTAGAGAAGGATCCTGAGTGAGCTAATCCAGACTCAGAAGATGCACATGGCATCTATTCACTTATAATCGGATTTTAGCCATATAGTACAGGATAACTATGCTACAGCCAATGCACCAAAGGGAATAAGAATATAGACTTTTTTTTTTTACCTGTCCATGAGACACTTTGCCCTAGTGGTGCTGCCTTGTAGGCTCCCAGTGTATATTTGACCCTCATATGACTGCTAAACTGGGGCAGAGGACTGATATATAGGGACACTCCACTCCAGAGGAGTGGGATGGAAGGGATAAGGGGTAGAGGGTGGGAGAGTGGAATTGGGAGGGGTGGAAAGAGGATATTATGATGGAGATGTAACCTGAAGTATTAAACAAACATTAAAAAATCAATTTATTGTAAGTTTAAGATGTCTGTCCTATCATCTGGTTTTGCCCATTTGTGTTTGAGTTCACTCATCTAGAGTTCTCCATTCTTCCATATTATTGTCCCATATTGGGAATTGTTACTAAGGACTATTCTTTTCCATTCCAAAATAAGCAAACTTTCCAGAAATGTGTTAAGTATCAGAATGGTTACTTGGAGGGGCACAGAGCACTAGTGATCAGCCAGCTGCCATTTTAAAATACTTGTATGTACAAAGAGTAACTTGGACATATCTTTAAGAAGAAACTTTAGCTTGAATAATATTCTGAAGAGATGAAAGAACCATTTATTGGTAACTACAGTTTCCTAAGTTTCATGCATGCACACACATCTGGCCATGTGTGTGGTGTGTATGAGGGTGTGTGAGTGTATGTGTGTGTATGTGTTTATATGTGTGAGGTCAGAGGTGATTTCCATATTTTTGTAGGGTGCTCTATCTGGCTAGCAAACTCAAAGTTCTGTTTCTTTCCATCTCCCATCTCCCCAGAGGTGAGTTTCCAAGCATGCCATCATGTTTCACTTTTTCACTGATTCTCGTTATTGAATTCAAGTTCTCAAGTCTGCAAGTGCTTTACCAATGGAGAGTCACTGTTCTAGCCTAGGAAAGGCAAGTTCTAGAGGTGGATAGCCATGGTTGGTGAAAGTACTAAAGGTGAGAGGCTGCTAAGTGATTGGTAAATCGGTAAATTAGAACCTGTGCTGTGTTATCTGAATTGTTGAAATCATGGAGCTTGATTTCCTTTATCTTTTTTTGTTTGTTTGTTTGATTTTGAGACAGGGTCTCATTGGATAGATCTGGCTGACTTGGAACTCACTGTAAAGACCAGGCTGACCTTGAACTCACAGAGATCTGCCTGCCTCTGCCTCCTAAGTGTTGTGATTCAAGGTGTGCACCACTAGGCCTGGCTGTTTTCTTTGATCTTTAAAAAGGAAATAGATAAAGTAATTAGTAAATGCTAAGAGAGAGTCTTACCCAGGGATGGCCACTGACTGGTTATCCAGCACATAGTGGTCAGCCATAGAAACATTCACATTCACACAATGCTCAATGGATTCAGGTTGGATTTATAAGCTTATTTGTATTTAAGTATATGGGACAACTATGGTTAAAGAACGAAAGTCATGAATTTGTGGGAGTATTGGGAATGGGAACAAAAGAGGGAGGAAAGAAAAGGAGGTGGTAATCCTGTAATTCTATTTTAATATAATTTTAAAAACAGCAAATGAATAAATAAACTTAAAAAAGACAGAGGTGGTGCTATCTACTTTCCAGAATTTTAAGAAATTCAACTACAATGTAATGAAAATACTTTATGAACTGTGAACCACCACACACATGCTAGCTACTACTATTGCTAAAAATCTGTTACATCTCTAGACAGTAAATTACATGCAATATCTGCATAGGGAGCTGAGGTGCTGGTTCAGTAGGCACTTGCCTTGCAAGCATGAGGCCTTGAGTTCAATACCTAGAACTATGTCCAATGCTGTGCATGGTGGTGCCTGCTTACTATCCAGGACTTGGGGAGAAGGCCGGCAGGTCCCAGGTCTCAATTCAATCAACAAGGCTCAGGTCTCATTGAGAGGCACTATCTCAAACCAAAGCAAAGCAAACCAAAGCAAACCAAACCAAAGCAAACCAAAGCAAACCAAACTAAACCAAACCAGACCAAAGCAAAGCAAAGCAAAACAAAGCAAACCAAGCCAAAGCAAACCAAACCAAAAGGGGAATGACATATCGTAGTTTTATGTCTATTTCTGCAATAAAACATTCTGACCCAAAGCAACTTAAGGGAATGGAGCTAGGGCAGGAACTCAAGCAGGCATCTTAAGCAGAAACTGTGGAGGAACATTGCTTGCTGGTTTGCTCTGTGTTCATGCTGGACCAGCTTTCTTATACAGCCCAGACCACCTGCCTAGGAAATAGTATCACTCACACTGGGCTAGGTCCTACATTAGTAATTAAGACAATTCCTTACAGACATACTCACAGGCCAACCTGATGAAGACAATTATCCAATAGATTTTTTTTCAGGTGATGATTTTTTTTTCAGGCTGTGTCAAGTTGACTGTTAAAGTAGGACACACAGTACCAGAGAACAGTAGCCAATGTTGTTGACCTCTGACCTCCATATGCACACACATATACATGTATATATTCATACACACACACACACACACACACACACACACACACACACAACATATTTGCAGAGATACTTTCAGAGGTCTATAAACTACAACTTCCCTAATACATAAAGGAAAATAAAATAAAATAGCAACTTGGTCATAGAGAAGTATACATCTGAGAGGCTTGATGAGGTGGTCAGACCTCTGGAGATGACCTCCCGCCTGTACCCCTTGGGAGTCCTTCTAATCGAGGGGTGATCCCACTTTGTTGGTATCTTCCTGTGGCAGTTGGCTAGCACAGTTGCCCAGTGACATCATTAGTCAATGCACTGCATTCTCATTGCATAGACAGGGCTGTCAAGGAAGCTACTAGTTGTTCAGATTTAGGCCTTTGCTTACCCTCCATCCCACCATCTTCTGTATATCTCTAGAATCTGCCCCCTGCCCTGCATTCCTGCTCTCCCAAGCTACAGTGCCCTCAAATCTCCGTTGCTGCCATATGTGGCTTATTCATCATATACACTCCACAGCAGCACCCTCTCTGGGAACTCAGTACAACAGAGGTGTTGTTCTTGCCTTGCCTCCTGTCTGTTTGTTTCCCTGTCTGTAATTCTGCATCTGTCAGCATGTCCATTTCAATTATATTTCAAGCCAACAAACTGTCCATGGAATTCTCCTAGTACAGAGGCTGACAATCTACCCACACCCAGAAATCCACATCATGAGGAAATAGATCAGAGTCCAAGTTTGTACTTGGGTCTAATTGAGTTCTGCGTAGAATCACTCACTTGACCTTGGTGAACACTCCCTATCTAGCCACTCACAATTTGGCTTTGGCCAGCCTCTGGCCTGCTATTCCAACTTCTCAATTGCTCCCTTAGGTTACAAAAATGTCAGAGCATTTAGTTCCTAGCAAGATGACAATGAACAAAGTGATGCATTATTCAAATCCCAAGCACGAGAGGGATTTAATTTTCTCTCATTACTTCCATGAGCAATAGACATTCCCTGTCAGAAGGTCAGAGTCCTGCAGGTGTCATTGTAGATCATTTCAATGAAGCACATTATTTGAGGAAGAGACTTAGCTATGTGAGCCAAATTGATTGACAGAATTTCAACAGAAAGAAGTTCCCTCAGCTTCTAAGGGGAACACTCCTATGAAACAAAAATAACCAGTATTTGTAAAAAATAGAAGGGCAAAGATTTTAGTGACAGAACAAGCTTCATAACGATCTCATCTCATTCACATGACATCCACAGATGTGTGATGTGCCCACAGTTGAAGAATGTAGATGTAATAGTGTTTCCTTCTGACAGGAGGACTATGGCTGTTCTTATTAGAAAAGCTTGTACATTATGTGTTCCATTTCCTTGGTCATAGTGTTCTTACTCAAATGCCACATGCAGTAACTGACAATTTTTAAAGGTGCTTATAAATCTAAGTCAGATGTTTCCTACCCGGTGTATTGTGAAGACAGACAACTGGTAGACACCCTTCTCAGATCTGCCCTCTACAAAGTCTGCTAGACTGCCGGCCGTCTTTGTTTTGGATGGTAACACTGACTGGGTAATGCACCTTCACCACTCCAGTATGGCTTCCTTCTGGTCTACTGTCTATGCTATTGCCATGTGAAATTCCTCAAGTGCCCATGGCTTCAGGGCATTCAGAGTAAATTAGTTTAAACTCCACAGAAGAGCGGTAGGTGGGGACTATGCATGGTGCATGGTGGACAGAGATGACATCCCAGACCTGCAATTACTGGGACTCCCCTCATTAAGAAGTTAGCACCAGGTTTGCATCCTAGGTTGTGGCAAGAATTAAGTAGCACATGAGGAATGCCTGATGCCAAGTCGTCAGTATATGGTTATTGTGGTGGTGTTGATGACCTGTCCCCCGAACACTTATGAGTTCTTTCATTTGCTTAAATTGTAGCTTTGAGAAGAAAATAATTAACAAGTTTCTTTTATTTAAAATTTTTTGGGGGTCCTCATCATAAGTCTCTCTCCTTTCCATATCTTCTCCCTTCTCTTTCCCCATTCCCCTTTCTCCCCGCCTCTCTCCACTGTTTATTTATTACTTCAATTTACATCTCCATCACAGTCCCCTCCTTCCACCCCTCCCAGGCCCTCCCTCTCACCCTTAGCCCACCTATCCTACTCCTCCCATGTGGGGTGCCCTACATATCAGCCCCCTTCAGTTCAGCAGCCATATGAGTGCTAAGAGCTTCCTCTTGCACAGGGGGCCTACATGGCAACTCCACTAGAGCAAAGTATCCCACTAACAAGTAACAAAGTCTATGTTCCTGTTCCTTTCAGTCTGTTGGTTGTAGGATAGTTAACCTGTACTATATGATTAAAATTCACTTATAAGTGAATAGATGCCATGTGCATCCTTCTGGGTCTGGGTTAGCTCACTCAGGATGAGCTTCTCTAGTTCCATCCATTTGGCAGCAAACTGTATGATTTCCTTGTTTCTGATGGCTGAGTAGTATTCCATTGTGTAGATGTACCACAGCTTTTTTATCCATTTGTTGGTTGAGGGACATCTGGGTTGTTTCCAGTTTCTGGCTATTACAAATAAAGCTGCTATGAACATAGTTGAGGAGTTCATACATACACTGATAACTTGGCATATAGTACAGGATAACTATCCTACAACCAACAGACTGAAAGGAACAGGAACATAGACTTTGTTACTTGTTAGTGGGATACTTTGCCCTAGTGGAGCTGTCATGTAGGCCCCCAGTGCAAGAGGAAGCTCTTAGCTCTCATATGGCTGCTGAACTGAAGGGGACTGATATGTTCTTGTGGTTTGGTGAGGAATCATTTGGATGTATACCCAGGAGTGGTATGGCTGGGTCCCGAGGCAGAGCTATTACAAGTTTTCTAAGATATCGCCAGCCTGACCTCCATAGTGGTTGCACAAGTCTGCACTCCCACCAGCAATGGAGGAGGGTTCCCCTTTCTCCAGAACCTTGCCAGCATGTGCTGTCATTTCAGTTTTTGATCTTAGCCATTCTGACAGGTGTGAGATGGTCTCCTCCTCTCTTATGCTCTCTCCTGGTTCCTTTTCTTCTTCCCTCCCCGTTTCTCCTTTCTTGTTTTTTTTTTCCAGTTGTTGTTTTTTTTTTTGGGGGGGGGGGGGAACAAAGTCTTGGTAAGTCATCCAGTTTGGGTTATAGCTTATAATCTTCCTGCTTCAAGTCATTAAGTGCTGAGGTTGCAGGCACAGTACAACACTTGGATGACACCCTTTCTCTCTCATATACATTATGAGTGCTATTTCTAACTTGCCATCTGTATTTTAATTTTCCTTAAAGCATTTCCCAGAAGTAATACCATCATTCTTGTAATGCTTCTGCCATCGAGGGCATGCTCTTCTATTCCAAGTTCTGTATTTTCTCTATTACTTTTTCTCTATTTCTCTATTACTATCCTCACTGAATACTGGAACTGAAAATCCATCTCGCATTCTCTCTCATGTGTGAAATAGACAGAGAGATAAGAATTTTTTTTCTGAGTATAATCTTTCCTCAAACAATCAAGAATCAAGAGGTTACAGACATAAAATACTGTTTAGAACTAAAAATTTAAAATGCAAAAAGGCATAGATTATGAACATTCTGTAGCATTTATACTAGAGTCAGGAACTATAATATTACTTTGAAATTATTATGACAATGAAACAAGGTGAACAAGCTCTTTATACACTAAAAGTAACAAGTGACTTTTCCTAGAAATGAATTTATTCTCTTCTTAGCAGGTATTCATTCTCCAATTCCTGATGAGTCCACTCATTCTTATGAAAATCTTTAGTGTTCATCTAACAAAACTAGCATCATTTTATAACACATCCCTTTAAGAACACAACACAACACATCTATTATTAGTAATTTATAAATGCTATTAATGGAATTGATTAAATTTGGAAGCACATTTCTGAGAATCACACAAAGCATTAGAAATTTCTGTTTTCTTTCTAGAAAATCTTGTCCCTTTATGAGCTACAGAAACACATTTTCTAAGTCTATCCCACTGTCCAAATTGGTCACTATTGCCAATGTCATCCTCACCAGCATTATGACTATGGTGGCATTGATACTTCCTTTTCATTTGAAAAGTTTAAGAACCATTAAAAAGACTCAAAAGTCCAAATATTTCATATAAAAATTACAGTGGTCAATAACAAAACATATTTTAGTGAAATAATGTTAAAAAATAACCCTTGATAATGATCCAAGAGTTGATACTGAAACCTAATTCATTGGCTTAATCTTCAACTATCTTAAGAATATTGTTTTGGGGTTCAGAACATATCATTCATTTTTCTAGAAGACTCTATATGAATCTCCCTGATTCTCCATCATGGCTCTGCTGAAAAAAAATATATATACTTCATAGAGGTTTTCCAATAATTAGTTATTTGAGCATCTATGAGGTACCAGAAATTAGAGACAAAGTTTAAAACACACTGCCAATCATTCACATAAACAGGGTGCCCAGGTTAGACACAGGTTGATAAAAATACTCAGTTAAAGCAGTTTTATAATATTTCTGATTACAGTGAGTACACCAAGAAATGATTCTGTATCTTAAGAATGCACCTAGCAAAGTGGCCCTACAGATTCTTTTTTTTAATATTTATTTATGACTTCAGGTTACATCTCCACCATAGTGTCCTCTTTCCACCCCTCCCAGTCCCACCCTCCCACCTTTTACCCTCTATCCCTTCCATCCTACTCCTCTGGAGTGGAGTGTCCCTACTATATGTAGGGAGCTTCTTTTTAAATGCAGTCTTAAAAGTTAGTTTGTGTGTGTGTGTGTGTGTGTGTGTGTGTGTGTGTGTGTGTGTGTATGCAGGGACCAAGTGCCATGACAAGTATGGAGGTTGGAAGACAAGTTTGTGGTGCTGATTATTCCCTTCAAACTCAAGCAGGAAGACTTATAGGGCAAGTGCCTTTATCCACTCAGCCATTTTGCTGGTCACGTGAAAGAAGCATCTATCTCCTGACCTCTCTGGGACAACAGCTTCAGAGAAGGATATTTGCATATGATCTGGCATCAGGTGACATGACAACCTGACATTTGGATATAGATTGTTTACGGCTCACACTTCTTGCTAAATGTTAGCTCACACTAGGGCTGAGGTCATTCAACTAAGGTTGTGTGTGTGTTATAAGCTAATCGAATGAACTGTGTGTTGAATGGGATAGTGGTGGCACACTCATTTGATTCCAGCTCTTGGGAGGCAGAGGCAGGTAGATCTCTGGATTTAAGGCTAGCCTGGTCTATAGAGCAACTTTCAGGGCATCCAGGGACATACAGAGAAATCCCCATCTTGAACTCCTTCTGCCCCGCCACCCCCCTCAAGAATGAACTGTATAGTGTCATGTATTTTAAAACTTGGAGTAGTTAAGTTAGAGCGCTTTTTACCAATTCAGCTGTGTCTGTACAACTTGGGCTTTTCTTTAAAATACACTGTGCTGTTTGTTTTTTGTTAACTTGACATAAATAGGAAAAGGGAATCTTAATTGAAAAAATGCCTTCAAAATATTGACCTGTAGGGAAGTCTATAGGACATTTCCTTGATTTGTGATTAATGTGAGAGGGTCCCAGTCACTGTGGGTGGTACCATCTCTAGACAAGTCATCCGTGCCCCTGGGTTTATAGGGAAGCAGGCTGAGCAAGGCAGTAAACAGCATTCTTCCATGGTCTCTGCTCCAGTCCCTGCCTCCAGGGTTCTGCCTTGAGTTCCTGCTGCAATTTCCATTCATGCTAGACTACAAATGCAAGCTGAAATAAACTCTTTTCTCTGAAAGTTGCTTTTACTATGGTGTTTTATCACTGCAATAGAAATCTTAATGAAGACATATACTTCATATTTTTAGTGCTAATGAGAAAGATGTGGAGACCATTGAAACTTTCTTCCTTTGTCACTGAGTCCTGTGCTCTCTTTGGGTTTTTTTGTTTTCCCTTTCCTTTTTCATCTTTTTTTTTTTTTTCAATAAAACCAGGTCATTCTTTTTTACCCAGACCATTCATTTTTAAACCTAACATGCTGTTAGCTTTGAGAATTTCACATTTAAAAGTATTTTATGAGGTCTGATTTTTCACTGATTTGGGGGGGAACTTCCTGTCCTTCAGTAATAACAACCTATGGTTGTGAAATAGTTCATATCTCAAAGGACACGCTGAAATAATATTCTACATTATAAACAACAAAGGGAAAAGAAAAGACCGAATTCTGAGAGAAGTATTAATCTTTTACAAATGTGAATCATGACTATAATGCTTTTGATATTTGTTACCGTGGGAGACAGTCTCCCTTTTAAAAAAGCACGGCCAAGTGTGTTCAGAATAGTGATTGTAACTCCTAGGTGAACTTTGGGAGTTAGTTTGGATACATTAAAACTGTAGACCAAGGAACCAACAATAAAAATAGAGCATAAATGACTCTAATGAAATTCATCTTTCTCTTTTTGAAGAAAGCATAGTACATGGCTCAACTTGGAATAACATATTGGTTTTTGCCCTACATGTTTGTTAATCAGTGGCAGATAATTGATTTAATCTCTAATGAAAAGTAAAAGCATTTTTCAAAGATTGTCCTTAGTGGATGGTGAATAGGTTATAATATAAGTAAACCTTGCAATTGTTAAGTCAGATTTTGTATTTGCAAGCTGCCAAAACAACTTTGAACAAATGAGAGAAAGTGTATGGTTCGCCCTGGGCTAAAAGTTAAAAGAAATCCTATTCTTTTGAAGGAACGAAATATAAAACGTCAGTAAAATCTGTGAACAAGGTACCAACGTTAGTTATCAATAATAACATTTTTCTCTTGTTCACAGGCTTGCTCTGAGCACCTCAAAGCCTCCTCCTCATTGCCAGCTGCCAGGACGACATGTGAACAAATACGTGGGCAGCATCCTGCTCACTCTGGGATTCGATAGTGCACCAAGCCACATTGCATTGTTTACATTTGGTTCTTGCAGCTATCTCCAAGCAAAAGAGCTCATTTTGCCCTCACCCATATTGTATTTACTTCTGTTTTTAATTTTTCTAGTAGTACACACAGAGTTGCAATATGTAGAAGAAAAGAATGTGTATAAATTGACACACATGGAAAAGACGGTGGATAAAATGGAACTCTGATACTGGATGGGCTGGAAGTCAGTATGATGAAGAGGGAAGAAGAGAAGCCTGCACACAGTGAGTTCACTGAGCTACCTGCTGGAGAATTTGGTTCTCCTACTTAATTTAGGAGGAGACAGCAGCTTTGGACCAATGCCTTTGAGGAGAGCAGAGCGTTTGCAAAGGACAAAACAAGGAAACATTTCACTCAGTCATATACTGATCCGAAGACACTAGTGACTGTGTTCTTCTTTCTGCTTCCTTTCTTACACAACCACACACACACACAACACACACACAGCGAGGGAGAGAGAGAGAGAGAGAGAGAGAGAGAGAGAGAGAGAGAGAGAGAGAGAGAGAGAGGAGAGAGAGAGAGAGAGTCATAGAATTCCACAAATTCACAAAACATTAGAACATGAGATTTGCTAGTTAAAAACAAGTGAAATCGGAGGTGGAGAAGTTGGGAAGCAGACAGCAGAAATTTTTCCTGTACCCATGTGGGGATGGGGGTGGGGTAGAAATGAATCGAAGAGTGAAATTCCGATGAGCAAGTTATGCTACTGCTTCAGAGGTAAAAGAGTTCAGATCCAAAGCTCCGATTGTACCTTACCTGGTTTTGAAGTTTAATGCTCCAGCATGCCCCTAACTTCTGCAAACATGCTACATCTGCTGAACATTACGGTATACACACTTCCGCAGAATCAACTCCAAAGTAACCTTTAACTTCAATAAAAAGCTGTGTTCATTCTTCCCCCTTGTGCTCAACACAGCAATCTAATACACCTCATCATGTGGTCTGTTGCCATGGCAGCAATGAATCCAGCTGCTGAGATACAAAAGACTGACAAAAAGTTGCTTTTTCCCCCTCCACCCACCCGGACAGAGTCGGATTCTTTTCCCCCTCTATGACAAGTCTAATTTGAATATTTTTCTCTTGCTGACTCAACTCCATGAACAAGGAGAAAGAGAGACAGTAACGAGTAACAGGTATAAGAATACAAGTTTTCCCAAAACATTTAAATGAACAAAATAGCTATATTCATTTTTAAATTGCCACTGAAGTCTCCAAATACTAACCTACTAGATATTTTTAAATACTAGTTACTAACGCAGTAGGAAATAATTCCACAGCCCCTTTCAAAACATAAGGAATCTAATTAATTTAGTCTGTAAACAGGCTGAAAACTGACATCAGCACACAGAAGTCTAGTTTCAAAGCATACTTTTTTTTCTAATGCAAACTTTGATACCAGCTTAGACGTGGGAGGAAAAATCCTTTGTTTCTTTTCAATCAGTTTCTATTTTACCGGATCTGCAGTGACACAGTTTGTGGGACAGAATGAACCAAAGTAAACCTGAAGGCTTAGCTTGCTAGTGAAGTTTTTGAGTTGGGACAACAGCAATTGTAAGCACTCCTGATGATGTACAAACCACTGTTTAGGAGGGCACGGTGAAGGGGTTAGCGCACACCTTGTTCTTTCTTTGTTGGTGGGGGGGTAATTCTTTTTTAAAAATATTTATTTATTACTTCATGCTACATTTCCATCACCGTGTCCTCCTTCTACCCCTCCCTGTCCTGCCCTCCAATGCTCTACCCCCTATCCCTTCTATCCCACTCCTCTGGAGTGGAGTGTCTATATATAACAGTCTCCCGCCCCAGTTCAGCAGTCATATGAGGACCAAGAGCCTCCTCATACACTGGGGGCCTGCAAGGCAGCACCACTAGGGCAAAGTGTCTCATTGACAGGGAGAAAAAGAGTCTTTTTTGTCCATGTTCCCTTTGGTGCATTGGTTGTAGTATAGTTATCCTCTACTATATGCCTAAAATCCGACTATAAGTGAATAAATGCCATGTGCACCCTTCTGGGTCTGGGTTAGCTCACTCAGGATGAGTTTCTCTAGTTCCATCCATTTGGCTGCAAATTGCATGATTTCATTGTTTCTGATGGCTAAATAGTATTCCATTTTGTAGATGTACCACAGTTTTTTAATCCATTCCTTAGTTGAGGGACATCTGAGTTGTTTCCAGTTTCTAGCTACTACAAATAAGGCTGCTATGAACATAGATGAGGAAACTTCCTTGTGATTTGATGAGGAATCATTTGGATGTATACCCAGAAGTGGTATGACTGGGTCTTGAGGTAGAGCTATTCCAAGTTTTCTTTTTTTTCCCTTTATTTTTTATTTCTTCAAGTTACATCTCAATCGCAGTCCCCTCCCTATTCCCCCCTTCAGTCCCACCCTCCCACCCTCAACCCCCCATCCTCTTCCCTTTTTTTTTAAGTTTAAGGTATATCTTACTTCCCCCTACAGTTTCCCCTTTCACTCCAACAAATGGCTCTTTCTCTTATAATAATAAATAAAATACAAAACAACAGAGGTAATTAGGCCACAGTTAAGAGGGTTATATGGCTTAACGTACATTCCCAATGTCCAGTCCATATATATTTGGTACTTGACTTTAACATTCTACTATCTAACCATCTCCATGTGTTTAAAGTTCTATATCTAACTCAACATTCATATTAACTTGCAACACAATTTTAAAAGTATCTTCTTAGATCTATAACACTCTCTTGACTCCTAAACAACTCAAAATTTAATTTTGAGACTCTAGCTATCTGTTCTTCAACCACCTCAGAGACCTGAGAGAGATAAATATATCTGATTTTATAGGAAGTACAGGGCCTGCAGCTTCCAAAACTAATAAATGACATACCAGTGGCTGCCTGGACAGTTCCCATTTTCTCTCCATACATTACAGCATCGCTCTTCAGTCGTTTGGCCCCGTTTCTCTGACAGACATTGATTGTAGAGCAGGGGTTATGAAGGACTTACCTACCCTGTCTTGGCATAGCTAGGCTGTCGACTTACCTGCTTCCAGGTTTTGTCCTTTTTGGGCAGCATTCTGTCTACAGTTGGAGCAAGGGGTTTTTCCTACCAAGAGATAGGCTTGTGACTAATTCAATCATCTCCCACTGGAGATTCTTCGATGCTCATCTTCTACTTGGGGTAGAATGGGGGTGCTGTCAGGAGTTGATATGTCTTGATATAAAAAAATCTAAAGCTACGAAAACATCTTTGAATGCCATATTCTGCAGATCTCTAGAGGGTTTTGAAGAGGCCCTATCTATCTCTTATATTAGGGTAAGCAGATGTTGCTTACCCTTATTCCAAGTTTTCTAAGATGTCGCCAGACATCTATGATTTCCATAGTGGTTGTACAAGTTTGCACTCCCACCAGCAGTGGGACTATGGAACCCTTTCTCCACACCCTTGCCAGCATGTGCTGTCATATGAGTTTTTGATCTTAGCCATTCTGACAGGTGTGAGATGGAATCTCAGAGTCGTCTTGAGTTGCATTTCTCTGATGACTAAGAATGCTGAGCATTTCTTCAAGTGTCTCTCAGACATTAGGGATTCCACTTTTGTGAATTCTCTGTTTAGCTCTGTTCCCCATATTTGATTGGATTATTTGGTTTCTTGGTATTTAAGTTCTTGAGTTCTTTGTAAATTTTGGATATTAACCCTCTGTCAGATGTGGGGTTGGTGAAGATTTTTTCCCAATCTGTAGGCTGCCATTTTGTTCGAGGGACAGTGTCTTTTGCCTTACCGACGCTTTTCAGTTTCATGAGATCCCACTTATTGATTGCTGGTATTAGGTCCTGAGCTGTTGGTGTTCTGTTCAGGAAGTTGTCACCTGTGCCAATGAGTTCAAGGGTTTTCCCCACTTTCTCTTCTAACAGATTTAGTTCACACCTTGTTCTTTAAGGGAAGCTGATTGAGTCCCCTCAAGTCCTGGTTGGTGCTTCCCTTTCCTCCCACCACCTCTGCCACTCCCAATTGAAGTTCTGTCCTCTGGGGCTGTGGCTTTGTCTTCCTGGCTTTTTCTTGTTTGCTTTATAGTCTCATTTAATCTCTCAATGTCACTTAAATCTCATTATATTTGGTCAGTGTATCGGCTGTTCCTCACTAGATGTGTGACATCCTGCCAAGGAAGAGGAACCTTGCCTCACTCATCTTGCCTACCAGCCATTAAAATATAGAGCACAGGGCAAGAGGATGAGATGTGTATTTTATTTCTCAGTGCCTTGGAGGAGAGAGTTCTCCAGGACTGTGTCTGGCCCTCCTGCTGTGGAGCATCAGGAGCATCAAAGGCTTTGCAGACTTGTCCTGAACAGTACCCTCAGAGGCTGGGAATGGAGTTCTAAAGGCAGCTATGGGGTCAAGCAGATGTGGACTACAAATGTGAGACACACACACACACCCACACTCACACCCCCCCACACACACACACACACACAGAGAGAGAGAGAGAGACAGAGAGAGACAGAGAGACAGAGAGAAAGAGAGAGAGGAAATAAGAACATTAAGAACATGAAGTTGGGTGTGGGATGAGGTCAGGGAGGTCTGGAAGAAATTGGGGATGGCAAAGAATATGAGAAAAATATATTATATGATTTTTAAAAAAGACAATTAAAAATCTGTCTCTAACTCATTCCATATTTATGATCATGGATACTTCATGTAACCTCTTCAAGCCTCAGTTTACTCCTCTACAAAATTCTGCAGTTATTTAAAGGGAAGTATTGAGCACAAAACTGAAACCGTATTAAGAGCTCAACAAATTCTGGCTAGTATTATTTAGGATGTTTGTGAGTTTATGAGTTTATGTTTGTGAACGAGAGAAACAGTGGGCGAGACAGAACTTTCTCTTGCTTATAAAACAGCATTTTCAATGCAGTACACATGAACACTCATATACTTTATAATATGGGTTTGGGATACAACACAGTATGAATATAATGAACAACTTTGGGTAAATAGTGAGGGCAGCCTGCCCCGACCCAAAGCATGTCAAATAGGAGCCACTGAGCAGTGGAAAGTGTGAAATGGACTGGACAAAGAGCATTCAATTTGGGAGTTGACATTTTGCACACTATAATTATAAAAAAAACCAACTTAAAGCAAATCTTACTGCAATCTTAAATACTGGGTTCTTAAAAATTGCCCATCTTAACGCTGTCAATATTAACTTCATGGGCGAAGGAGCTTGACACTAAGTTTAACAACCTGAGTTCAACCCCCTGGATGCCATATGATGCAAGGAGAGAACAGAATCCTGAAAGTTGTCCTCTGACCTCCACATATCACTTTGGTGTCTCTGTGCCTAACCCCATACAGTAAACAATCGCTGTGGCCATGGCATTTACTGGTGACAGTCGTGCAAGTTAAATAGAACATAAAAAATATTTACTATAAAAGATTTCAGAACAGAAACTATAAATGCTTGTTGCGTTTTAAGTAAGTTATATTAACAGTAGCGTTTATAGTAAGTTATATTAACAGTAGCGTTTATAGTAAGCTATATTAACAGTAG
>CAJQZJ010032044.1:2163885-2189464 GCA_907164525.1 Lophiomys imhausi | reverse complement strand
AATAGACTGAAAAACAAGGTTGAAGTCAGGAAAAACAGGAAAGACTCAATAGACTGAAAAACAAGGTTGAAGTCAGGAAAACAGGAAAGACTTAATGGACTTGAAGAAACAAAGTATCTGGCCTGACATTGTTTTCAGCTGCTAAGTGGGCGGAGCCCAAATTAAGCTGAAACAGAGTTCCTCCTATTTAAGGACAGTGCATGGAGTCCAGAAGGAGAAGAGGCCCCTGATGCTAGAGAGCTCCAAGAGTCCTGCTGAAAAAAGGGCTGGTCGTTGATGGCCAGCTCTCTCCCTGAAGCAGAAAGAAGCCGGTGAGCAAAGAAAGCCTGAGCAAGACACCAAAAGGCCAAGGACTGGACCCTGTGGCTCAGCTTTTGCCTAGAGGGGTTTGATCTGTCCAAACAGTGGCCTAAAGGAAACGGTGCCTGGCTTTAAGGACTGAGGCAGAGCAGCTGAGATCCAGATTCCAAAGAAGTAAGTTGGCCTGCAGAAGGCTGGGGTCTCCCACAGAGAAGAAAGCATGAAGCCTTATTTAAGGTGAGACTGCAATAACCAACTTACCCTGATGAACCTGCATCTGAGAGATCCAGAAAAAGGACTGCTAAGTGTGTTAAAGAATCTACAACAAAGACTGTGTTCCTGATGACTGAGGACCTGCCCCAGAGACTGTATCATTCTAAAAGGTTATGAAAGTCGTTGTTATAATTATCAATAGGTTTAGTGGATAGGTTAAAGGGGTTGTAGGAATTTATAGGATTAATAATTAAGAAATTGTTGGTGTTTGTTATAAGTGAATTTAGTAATAAATAAATAAGTGATAAATAATAATTTAAAAGTTCGGTTACAAACTTCCCTAGTTATATATTCACATTCTTAGTGCTAAAACAAATCTATAATCTGTGCTTTCACAGATGGACTCTAGAGCTCTGTCTCTGAACCATACAGAGGACACAAGTGAAAGGCCCAAGTGTTTTCTGCTGGAATTTAACACTTCAATTGATTCTTGTCATATCATTGTATTTGTTACTGCCATTGGCTTACCCCTAAATAGCAGTAGGGGACATAAATCCAAGTAAAGAGAAGCCATAAGGAGAATACATATAAAATGTATATAAAAACAAACAAAATACTGGAAGACAAAACCACGCAAGGGGCAGAGGGAACTGTGTATGCATGCATGTGTACAGAGGGTAGGAAGAATTTCAAAAGTAAAAAGATGTACAAAAAATGTAAGACTACAATCTACAAGTTTACCACAACTCAACAAAGAAACCAAAGATTAAGGGACAGCTGAAATTTAAGAAAAGTATTTCAAAGACCCACTTCTCAAATGGATCTTCAACCACATAAAAGACTCAAATAAGAAAATGAATGAAGTAAGGAAGAGTCAGTTCAGGACCTTGACAAGAAAGTTACTAAACTGGATGAAATAGCCTCCAACTTGGAGAAGAAAATACAATACACTTAGGAAAGAGTAATCGAGGACACTGAGACCAAAAAAGAAGAAACAAATAGAAATGTAGGAAGTGGAAGAATCAATCAATAAGCCAATAAGGCTCCCTGGGAAGAATCCATAGATGACAACAAGTGGAAGAAAGAATTTTAGAATATATGCAACGTGAATGTTTAATGGGATGGGGCACTGGGTGGGGCAAGAAGGAGGTCAGCAAGGAGAGGTCAAGGGGCAGTGGAAGGGAGTTGGGGGGAGAACCGACAAACAGAGGTATGAAAATTCCACAATGAAACTCATTACCTTGTAGGCTAAACTAAAAAATAAATAAACAACAACAACAAAAACAAATGAAAAAATACAAATACATACAGTTATAATTTAAAAAGTCAGCCATGGTGTACATGCCTATAATCCTGGCATTCAATGACATGGTTGGTGGAAGAAGAATTGCTGTAAGTTTGAGGTCCATTGAACTATAGACTGAAACTTTCTCAAGGAAAAACAACATAAATAAATACATAGGCTCATAATGCATGTGCTGGTTATATACCCAATATGCACTCTCTTGTTTTTCTTTGCTGACAGAACACTAAGGATTTTTCTCTCTGTCTTTCACTATAGATCTCAGGGAAGTATCTACGTCAATCATTGGCAGCCCTTTGCCAATGTCATGTCACCGGAATGGGAAGAGAAATTGCTGGGGGAGGTATAGGATGATGAATGTGTGACATTTCACCTGTGTGTCTACTCACCGTGTGTCTGCTTAACTGGGATGCTCAGTGCACAGATATTTGGTCAAATATTATTCTGAATATCTGTTGAGGTTATTTATGAATGAGATAAATGCTTGATTGCTTTTTATCAGTATTAACTTTGCTCATCTAATCCCTTGAGAACCTGAAGAGAATAAAAGGATAAACAGAAGAAAATAATCCTTTCTGTCTGATTGTTTGATTTTAAGTTGGGGGCATCTGTCTCCACCTCTCCTTGAACATAGATGGAATTCAGATCACCAACTCTGCTAATTTCTCAGGCACTTAGATTATAAATCAGGAGATAATTCTCCATAATGTGTGAGCCAGTCTTATTAACTTATATTTCTTTGTTTGTGTGTTTGTACATCTGTACATGTATGTATATTAGGTTTTTTTTGGAGAACCTTGAATAATCCACAAGTAATGTCCCTAGAAAAGTTATGTCTAAGGCTAGAGAGACAGGTTAAGAGTGTTTGTTGCTTTTACAGGGGAGCCATGTTTGGTTCCCAGCACCCATATCAGGTGGCTCCCAACTGTCTGTAATTCCAGCTCCAGGGATCTGACATCCACTTCTGGCTCATGGACACCTAGTTGCGTGTGTACACACACACACACACACACACACAGTCTTTAAAATAACCCTTACCTACTAGAAAACTCAGAACTCATTAACAATAGCCTTCAAGAAGCAAGAAGGATCATACCGAGGACATGAAGACCAAGACAGGCAAAGGTCAGAAAACTATGTGAATATGTAGACATAGAGTTGAATGATTCTGGACAAAAGAAGGTCCAGGAGTGTCAGAACCATGGAAAAGTCAGAAAGACTTGCCTGAATCTTCCAATCTTCAGATAACACTTTGATTTCTGACTTCTGACTGTAGGAAAATAAATTTTGTTGACTCAACTCATGAAATGCACAGCAATTTGTTTCAGAAACCTTAGAAAATTAAAAAAGGCTTGGGGGAAAGATTTCTTCACTCCAAAAAGTCTCACAGGAAGAAATGAAAATGTTAACATGTTGAGAGAACGGTGAATAACCTCGTAACTCTGAGGTACAGGCTACCATAGAAGCCTGTAAAGAGACAGAGCCTAGCTAGTCTTCATGATGTGGTGACAGGCAGATGATAGTCTGAGTGAAGCAGAACATCAAGCAAGTTATGACTCAACAAACTCATTCCCTGAAAATGCCCCTTTTGCCTTCTTTTCACTTGCTGTTGATGGGGCATGGGGTGGGGGCAGACACTTGCTGTGTTTTGGCAAGTGCAGTCTAAGTGGATTGCCTGCCTTCCTGTTTCATGATGACAGACACTTCCTGGGTTCTCCATTCACGTGGCAGGGAACAAGAAGTATTGCAAACTCCTCTGACAGGGAGAAGTAACCTGTCATCCCTTTGAGTTTTTGGATGGTGCTGCAATTGCTTCCCATTCCCCTCAATGCCTGCTACCTGTTACCACAGGATCTCCATCTATATATCAAATATCTGCTACAATATTTGGCCTTTTGTTATGTCTTATGTTTTAGAGATAGGATCTCGTGTAGACTAGGCTCCCACGAACTGGGATTACAGGCTTGTATCTCCACACTTGGCTGGTTTATCTTTGTTTAGATTCTCAATTCTTGTCCTGAAATCTCATTTTTCTCATCAAAGTTACCTTATGAAGTATCGTTTACATGCTTTTTAAAGAACTCTTCATTTTTGGCTCTAACCTCATGATCTCTTCTCTAGCCCAGGTTTATAAAGCCAGTCGTTCACTCTAGGAATGGACTAGTGGGCCACAATTAACCACCTTGTCAGTATGCTGAGATGATACGCACCTATTTTAACAGGAGCACCTTGGGGACAAAGAGTTTTAGGGAGCGCAGATGAAGAAAGGGGCAGGGCAAGCTGATAGAAGTGAGTCGTCCTGGCTCACACTCAGTCCTCTGCTTGCTGGCTGCATGGCCTTAGGTAAGCCATTTAGCCTTCTGAGCGCCCAATTCAGTATCCCCAAAGCAGCGCAGGAAGACTTACTTAGTGGACTAGAGTCGAAGATTAAATGAGTAGCCTGTGTAAAGTATCTGGAGATTCTGTGCCCGGCGCATATTAACTGTAGTTCTTAATATTTTTGAGCAAAATTTCTCAGCCCTGGCAATGTCTGTAATCTGGATACTTAAAAGCACAATAGGGCATTTATCGGTACTCCAGCCTATGCTGTCTAAATGCTTGTAGCCTTCCTGACTCGGAGTTTGATAATAAAAAGATCAACGATTATTGCCTAATGTTTCCTGAGGTGGGACTGCATGTAGTCTATTCGCCCTGCTCAGAGTAGAGAGGGAAGACCACCCAAGAACTAGTTCTAGATGGTTTTTTGTTCTCCCCACTCCTTCTGTGTGTATCAGAGTTCACACAAATAATTTTGTTATGAATAGGCAATGCTGACAGCTATTTAATCAAACTTGAAACATTCTTTTCTGGAGACAGGAGGGAGACTCATTGGATTCATGAAGTAAACAAAACCTGCAAGCCTGGGGAAGTTTGTAAAACCTTTAAGACCTGCAAAGCCCCTGGTTAAGGTTATACTCTCAGTAACAATTGCTGCTGGGAGGGGGCTCTTGGATTGGCTGAGACACCTGCAAGTTGGGCCAGAGATATCGCTTTCATGAGTTGTTGTTTATGCTTAGGTAGGTTTTGGGGGAGCCACTTCCCTTTCAGACACACATGATCCTTTCCGTATTCCCTCCTCTTCCAGAAGTCATCCCCCGGTTCACTGTTTCACTAGTGTTGGCTGGAGAGGAATCCTATCTTTGTTTTGTTGTGTGTGACCTATCTGGGGTGAACAGGTACTTGTTAACATCCACACGGGAAAATTCACACAATGAGGGGCAGTTTCTAGTTTAAAGAAAAATAATATCCTCTCCAAGAAGGGAAGGTATGGCTTCTCTTTCATTCTCCCTCTGCCTGTATCGGGGAAATGAAAGTACTTAGGGTGATAGGAGTAGAGACTGAGGATCAAATTATGTCCCTGTGCAGATAATTCTTTGATATCTTATTTTCACTCTAGAAAGTGAGTGGTCATTTTGATTTCAGCTCAAGTAGGTTTGTTACTTTTTTCATAAAAATACAACACTCTCAGTCTTTAAAATATAAAACATCAAGAAGAGTAGGTGATATTCCCTCCTGGGGCTTTGAAAGCTGTCTTTTCCATGAACTAAATATCCCAGGTAGAGAACAATGGCTTTGACTTTCTCTTAAGCCCACAATTGCTCTTAGGTGTGTACAGCTGCTTCCTTGTTAAATCACTTTTCTCTACTTATGTTTTCCTTGTGTCCACATTGCCTTTTAAAGCAACAGCATTTTTTTTCTTTATTTTTTATTTCTTCAAGTTACATCTCAATCACAGTTCCCTCCCTATTCCCCCTCCAGTCCCACCCTCAACCCCCAATTCCTCTTCCCTTTTTTTTTAAGTTTAAGGTATATCTTATTTCCCCCTACAGTTTCCCCTTTCAGTCCAACAAATGGCTCTTTCTCTTATAATAATAAATACAATACAAAACAACAGAGGTAATTAGGCCACAGTTATGAGGGTTATATGGCTTAGCGTACATTCCCAATGTCCAGCCCATATGTATTTGGCACCTGACTTTAACATTCTACTATCTAACCATCTCCATGAGTTTAAAGTTCTATATCTAACTCAACATTCATACTAACTTGCAACACTATTTTAAAAGCATCTTCTTGGATCTATAACACTCTCTTGACTCCTAAACAACTCAAAATTTAATTATGAGACTCTAGCTATCTGTTCTTCAACCACCTCAGAGACCTGAGAGGGATAAATATATCTGATTTTATAGGAAGTACAGGGCCTGCAGCTTCCAAAACTAAGAAATGACATACCAGTGGCTGCCTGGACAGTTCCCATTTTCTCTCCATACATTACAGCATCAATCTTTAGTCGTTTGGCCCTGTTTCTCTGACAGACATTGATTGTAGAGCAGGGGTTATGAAGGACTTACCTACCCTGTCTTGGCAGAGCTAGGCTGTTGACTTACCTGCTTCCAGGTTTTGTCCTTTTTGGACAGCATTCTGTCTACAGTTGGAGCAAGGGGCTTTTCCTACCAAGAGATAGGCTTGCGACTAATTAAATCATCTCCCACTGGAGATTCTTCGATGCTCATCTTCTACTTGGGGTAGAATAGGGGGTGCTGTCAGAAGTTGATATGTCTCAATATAAAAAAATCTAAAGTTACAAAAACATCGTTGAATGCCATATTGTGCAGATGTCTTGAGGTTTTTGAAGAGGCCCTATCTATCTCTTATATTAGGATAAGCAGATGAGCAACAACATTTTAATACAAAGCATTTAGACAGGGTAGAATCGTCATTTTACTACTGTGGCTATTCTCAAAACCTATACTGGATCAGAGAAGGACCTAGCAACAGCATTTTAACACAAACCATTTAGACAGTATACAATTGTCACTTTACTACTGTGGCTATTCTAAAAATCTCTACCAGATCAGGGAAGGACATTATGGTAAGTGTTCTCATTTTTAAGGTTTGATGAGCTACTCTTGAGGAAGGTACTGCTTCACCTGCTGTTATAAACACCTGGCATTGCTGAGTATAGATATCAGACTAAGGTCACTTGAATGAAAAAAAAGTCAGTGTTTCAGATATCCATGGATTCACTGCAGACCCTGACATACCTCCACTGGTTACCTGGCAACCATAGATTATTACAGGTAGTATACATTAAGCATGGCCTCTGGGTATAGATATGAAAGGGATTCTGCATGCTTTCATGAGAGGGCAATCATGAGCCCTCTAGAGTGACATTAGGAACATCAAAATCTGAGGGACTTCATATCTTCCAGGAGCCCTTTGTGGTTGAAGGCTACAGCCATGCACACTGTAGCCTCAGAACTATAGGACAGAGAAGTCCTTTCTACAACAGGGAAGAGTTCCTATTCAGAAATGAGTTACAGGAAGACATAAGCTCCCATTTTAGGCATCTTATTCAGGTACCACAAGAAAAGACAGGAGAATCTGTGAGTGGATGGGAAAGCTTTTGTATTAGGGTATTTTAAACATTATACTTAATGTCTGAAAACCTTTCCTGAGAAAGGTTTCATGGGAAAGGAGAGCACACGGTATGGTGGGAAATGTGCCAGGGATTCAAGGGCTGCTGTATTGAGTCTTACACATGGAGGCACCACCAGCACAAAATCTATGAACTAAATGTGGCCAAATGTGTTGTAAGATGAAACACAGCTTAGTTAACTGAGCTCACGAGAAGCCCATTAGTTGTGTCTGGATGAGAAGAATGTGACCTTATCTCAACTGTGCTGATGCTGTTTTCCTCCTGGAAATGGACCCTTTATGGATGTTACTACCCTGGAAAAATTTCAGCTTCAGAACTGAAGCCACTTGACCTTGGGACTGCTTACATAACAGGAAGACATGGGATAATCAGAAAATGTTTTCATAGAAAAAAGACAGCCATCCTACTCCTTTATGCAAATGGAATGAGAAAGAAAGATTCTGCAACTATTTATCTAAGTCATCTGAAAGCATAAAGTCAAGTCTGTAGTCCATTGTTGGAAAATTGTTATAAATCTCTAGAACTGAGAATTGTAGTACAGACATGATTGAGCCACTTGAGACAATCTGAAATTTAGAACATATTTATGTCTTCATTTAGGGCTTACTTATTTTTATTTTGTGTGTATGAGTGTTTTGTCTGCCTGTATTTCTGTGAGGCAGATGTGTGTCTGGTGCCTGCTGAGGCCAGAATTGGAGTTACAGGTTGTAACCTGCCATTCTGGTGCTAGGAATTGAACTTGTGTCCTCTGCAAGAGAAACCAGTTCCCTAAAATGCTCATCCATTGCTACAGCAAAGAAGTCTTTAAATCTAGGGTAAATTTTATTTTCCATCTTTACAAACCTTCCACAAATAGCTATAAATATTCACTTTATAAAGTTTGTTTAGGAGAAAAAGGGAAGAATAAAATTCTTGATGTGGAAGACCCTAGCCTTAGGGGTGATTCCAGGAAAGTTAGCCTAAGTTTTTAACAGTCTACAGTTTCAGACAATGTCATTTATAGACATATGAGTATAGAAATGAAGAAGGATTTTATACAAAGAGGTCTCAGAACCATACTGCGATGCCTCTTAAAACTTGTTAAACAGACACGATGTTTATTTTTAACATAAACTTACATATTTCTTTATTTGCTAATAAAAAAGTGTATGTAGGCTTAAAATAAGCATAGTATTGTGAAATATTATAAATGTGTCTACCATACTTTTACTTCTTATATGACCCAATGGGAACGATGATTTAAGGGGAGAGTTTGCTATAAAAGGAAGAGAGTATCAAAATCAGAAATATGTCCTTGGTAAGTTACCCAGCTGACTGGACCTTTAGTTGTTACATTGGAACAGCAAAATCAACAGCAGCTCATCAGAAGGGTCATTATGAAGATTAAACATCATGAGGTGCACGGGGCATCTGCTTTGGTTTTGGCAGATGGCCACAGTCCTCTCTGGGAGGTCTCCTTCACAGGATGGAGTCCACTTCTCTCACAGGGGCCTAGATAAAGCTTTATAACTGACTACATTGAGGACACCCAAGCCCATCTCCAAATAGCAGACTTTCCAATCTTAATAAACTGGAAGGCAAGATCACATTGAATTGACACAGGAGTGTCACAGAAACTGAAAAGATCCAACACATATTTTTTTATGAAACACTGAGAGGAAGATAGATAATATGAGAAATTAGAATATGATTCTGGCCACAATACACCTACCTTCTTCGTCAAGACCACCCAGGTTGGATTTCTCCCCTTTCCCTATCCCCACCTCCCCCAAGCTGATCAGTGCTTTGGCACAGTGCCAGCTCAACTAAGCTGAGATCTGTGCTCCAAGCTCTACTGTACCTTCCCTGCCCCACTAAAGGTGACAAGGCCTCACTCCCCAGGAGCATTCAGCTCCATGCTCCTGACCCAGCACCACTCAGGTCTCCTTGAACCCCAACACCTAGGTTATATCTCCTCTCTCCTCCTCCCAGTAATCCCCCCACCCTGTCCAACACCCTGGGACCCTCCAAGATGCTCTGAGCTGGGAGGTGGTCCCTCTAACCATCATCTGCCAGACCTACGCCTCCTGGGATACATTGACCTTCATCTTCAGGACCACTCAGCTCTTGCTTACAGACTGTAGCCTGCAGACATCCACTGACATCACTAGGAGGATCAGCTGGAGATCAGGAACCTGCAGGCTCAGAATAACATCTCCCACCTCAATCCCTGACCTGAGTTCTCAATCAGGACACAGCAGGAAGGGAGAGTACCAGGAGAAAACAGCTAAGGAACACCAGATGGCAAAAGGCCAGTAAAAGAACAGAACTGATAAAAGTCACGGACATATGACTCCAACAAAACTCAGCCACACTAATAGAGCAAGCTCTGACCACTCCATCATGACTCAAACACAAGAAGATGATGACAAATCTATACTTATGAAAATGATAGAGGCCTTAAAAGAAGAAAATAAATCCATTAAAGAATTTAAAGAAGTCACAATCCTACAGATGAAAGCAATGGAGAATTCCATTAAAGACCTCTAAGCTAAATTAGTCAAATAAGAATGGGAAAGAGACAAAGTTATGAAAGAATTGCCAGTAAAGATACTCAAATAGAAACAGGACATATATAAAACAGTTCAAGACCTAAAATTAGAAGTGGAAGTAATAAAGAAAACACAAGCAGAGACAATCCTGGAGGTGGAAATTCAAGGAAAGAGAACAGGAACTACAGACATGAGTATCACCAATAGGATACCAGAGATGGAAGACCGAATCTCAGATGTGGAAGACTCAATTGAAAAAATCAGTACAACAACCAAGGAAAATGAGAAATCTAAAAAAGTCCTCACCCACAGCATCCAGGAAATCAGGACTCAATGAAAAAATGGAACCTAAGAATTATAGGCATAGATGAAAGAGAAGACTCCCAACTCCAAGGACCAGGAAACATTTTAAACAAAATCATAGAAGAAAATTTCCCAAACCTAAAGAAAGAGATCCTGGTAAAAATCCAAGAGGCGTACAAAATTCCAAACAGATTGGACCAGAAGAGACATTCCTCCTGCTACATAATAGCTGAAACTCCAAATATACAGAACAAAGAAAGACTATTAAGAGCTGTAAGAGAGAAAGGCCAAGTAACATATAATGGCAGACCCATCAGAATTACACCCAAATTTTCCTCAGAAACATTTTAAAAGCCAGAAGGGCATGGTTAGTTGTCCTACAAGCACTAAGGTGCCAGCCTAGACAACTGTACCCAGCAAAATTTTCAATTACAATAGATGGAGAAAACAAGATATTCCACAACAAAACAAAATCCAAACAATATTTACCCACAAATCTAGCTCTACAGAAGATCCTAGAAGGAAAATTCCAACTGGGAGAAAGTAACTACAGCCAAGGAAACACAGGAAACAAATAACTCCACTGCAACTAAACCAAAAGAAACACACAATTGAACTACCACCACCTACATCCAGATAGCAGGAAATAACAAACTAGGGTCATTAATATCTCTCAATATCAGTGGACTCAACTCACTAATAAGAAGACACAGGCTTATAGAATGGATCCATAAATAAGACCCATCATTTTGCTGCATAAAAGAAATGCACCTCACCAGCAAAGATAAACTTTACCTCAGAGTAAAGGGTCAAGAAAAGGTTTTCCAAGAAAATGCTCCAAGGAAGCAAGCTGGAGTAGCCATCCTAATATCCAATAAAATAGACTTTCAACTGAAATTAATTAAAAAAGATAGGTAAGGACACTGAATACTTGTCAAAGGAAAAATTCATCAAGATGACATCTCAATACTGAATATCTATGCCCAAATACAAGAGCACCCACATTTGTAAGAGACACTACTAAAACTTAAACCACACATCGATCCCCACACACTCATAGTGGGAGACTTCAACATCCCACTCATACCAATGGAAAGATCATCGAGACAGAAGCCAATCAGAGAAATAATGAGACTAACAGAGGTCATGAATCAAATGGAATTAACAGATATCTATAGAATATTTCACCCAAACTCAAAAGAATATACCTTCTACTCAGCACTGCATGGAACCTTCTCCAAAATTGACCATATAGTTGGTCACAAAGCAAGCCTTAACAGATACAAGAACATTGAAATAATCCCTTCATGCTAAAAGTCTTGGAGAGAGCTGACATACAAGGACCATACCTAGAAATAATAAAGGCAATATGCAGCAAGATGATAGCCAATATCAAATTAAATGCAGAGAAACTTAAAGCATTTCCCCTAAAATCAGGGACAAGGCAAGGATGCCCATTCTCCCCATATCTCTTCAACATAGTACTTGAAGTCCTAGAAAGAGCAATAAGACAACTAAAGGAGATTAAGGGGATTCAAAGGAAGAAGTCAGATTATCCCTATTCACAGATGATATGATGGTATATAAAAATGACCCCAAAATTCTACCAGAGAACTCCTACAGCTGATAGATTCTTTCAGCAAGGTGGCTGGATAAAAAATTGACTCAAAAAAATCTTTCTTTACACAAAAGGTAAATGGGCTAAGAAAGAAATTAGGGAAATAACACCCTTCACAATAGCCACAAATAATATAAAATACCTGTGGGTAACTCTAACCAAGCAAGTGGAAGACCTGTAAAACAAGAACTCCAAGTCCCTGAAGAAAGAAATTGAAGAGGACATCAGAAGATGGAAAGTTCTCCCATGTTCGTGGATAGGTAGGATCAACATAATAAAAATGGCCATCCTATCAAAACCAATTTACAGATTTAATACAATTCCCATATAATTCTTTACAGACCTTGAAAAAATAATTTCATATGGAAAAATAATAAACCCAGAATAGCTAAATCAATTCTGTACAATAAAAACATCCGGAGGTATCACCATCCCTGATTTCAAGCTATACTACAGAGCAATAGTAATAAAAACAGCATGGTACTGGTATAGAAAAAGACCATTTGACCAATGCAATCAATTCGAAGACCCTGAAATAAACTTACGCACCTATGGTCACTTAATTTTTGACAAAGAAGCCAAAACTGTACTAAAAAGGAAAGCACCTTCAACAAATGATGCTGGTCTAACTGGATGTCAACATGTAGAAGAATGCAAATAGACTCATGTTTATCACCTTGCACAAAACTTAAGTCCAAGGGATCAAAACCTTGACATAAAAAAAAAAAAAGAAGAGAAAATGGGGAAAAGCCTTTAACTCATTAGCACAGATGACATCTTCCTGAACAGAACACCAATAGCTCAGGACCTAAGACCAACAATCAATAAATGGGATCTCATGAAACTGAAAACTTCTTTAAGGCAAAGGACACTGTTGTCAGAACAAAATGGCATCCTTCATATTGGGAAAAGATCTTCACTAACCCTACATCTGACAGAGGGCTAATATCTAAAATTTATAAAGAACCCAAGAAATTAAACACCAAGAAACCAAATAACCAAAAAAAAGGGTACTGAGCTAAGCCTAGAATTCACAAAAGAGGAAACTCAAATGACTGAGACACTTGAAGAAATGTTCAACATCCTTAATCAGAGAAATGCAACTCAAGACTACTCTGAGTTTCCATCTCTTGTCAGAAAGGCTAAGATCAAAAACTCAAAAGACAGCACATGCTGGTGAAGTTGTGGAGAAAGGGGAACACTCCTCCAGTGCTGGTGGGAGTGCAAACTTGTACAACCACTATGGAAATTAGTCTGTCGATATCTTAGAAAACTTGGAATAGCTCTACCTCAAGACCCAGCCATACCACTTCTGGATATACATCCAAATGATTCCTCACTAATCCACAAGGACATCTCCTCAACTATGTTCATAGCAGCTTTATTTGTAATAGCTAGAAACTGGAAATAACCCAGGTGGCCTTGAACCGAAGAATGGATTTAAAAAAATGTGGTACATTTACAAAATGAAATACTAGTCAGCTATCAGAAACAATGAAGTCATGCCATTTGCAACCAAATGGATGGAGCTAGAAAAGCTCATCATGAGTGAGCTAACCCAGACCCAGAAAGGTACACATGGCATATATTCACTTGTAACTGGATTTTAGCCATGTAGTACAGGATAACCATCCAACAATCAATAGACCCAAGAGAACAGGAATGTGGACTTGGTTATTTGTTAGTGGGACACTCCACCCTAATGGAACTGCCATGTATGCCCCCTGTGTAAGAGGAACCCTTTAGCCCTCATGTGACTAATGAACTGAGGGGGGCTGATACATGGAGGCACCCCACACTGGAGGGGGGGGATAGATGGGAGAAGGGGTAGAGGTTGGCAGGGTGGGACCAGGAGGGGGTGGAGGGAAGGGGTGGTAATGGAGATGTAAGTTGAAGTAATAAATAAATGTTAAAAAGAATATGATTCTGTGAATATTCTGGAAGGATGCTTTTCTTTCTGTTGTCTACACTAGGTTAATATATACTTCTGATGGACCCAGAGGCTTGTAACTCACAGGTGAGACTGGCAACCATTGGCTTAAGAGGGTTCATCAATAGTGTCTGTGAAAGAGTAGCAGCCACAGCGCTACAGGATCCTAATGCTTCTGAAGAGTGCATTTAGGTGAAGAGACATTTTGAGAGAAGTGTGGATGGGAGTAGAGGCTGGGCAGAAGAATCCGTGTATGTATAACTAATGGCATGAAGAACACATTTTAGAAAAGATGAAGATATTCTTATCCTAGCAACAGTCAACTGTTAGGGAGCAAAGGTCACAAGTCCCACAAAAAATCTCTTGTGCCCACATAACGGAATTCTAAAGAGCACAGGACACAGATATTGTTCCATGGTTGATGGAGTAGCTGAGAGTGTCCACGAGGCAGAAGTCAGCAGTCAGCAAGGGTGACTGGATCATGTCATCTATTTGCTAGCTATTAATTATGTTTTAGGAATGGTGTTCTGTTACTTCATGGATATGATTTCCTAGCTCCTAAAATGAAATGAATGCATCTGTTTAGGCACAGAAGCTCAATAACTTGATCAAAATTTTACATTTTTAAATGACATTAAAGCAGCAATAATATTTTTGAAATATTAACTTAAGAGTAAAGCATTGAAGAATGGAAATGATTAGACCTAAATGTAAATTAGAAAACTAGTTTTGATAGTTTTAAAAGGAAAGGGGAGAAAAGACATTGTAAATGGAACTTGTGCTTGATGCACAGACACTTACAACGTGGGAGTGATCTCTTTTTATTGGTGTACTATAAAATGATATCATTTAAAAATAATAAACACATTGATTCTGTGGTTAAAACTATCTGTGGGTTAGGTCACAGAATAGGAAGTGGAACATATTCATAAAGTTCACAGGCCTAAGCCAGAATGTCTGGGTTTGAATGTTCTTATCCAACTTACTGAAACTTGGCTAAGTTATTAAGTCTTTCTGGGACCCAATATTCTCAAATTTAGCAAAGAAGATGAGAGTGCATATATGGTGATTAAGCATGAAACTGTATATACACATATGCATATATGTATATGAGGATTGTCCTGTACTACTTGGTCATCTTCATCAATCATCAGTCATTCATCCAGAAACTGACTGTAGCATCCCACGTACTATGCTAGTTTATAGGGTTACAAAGATAGATAAAGGATGACTTCTACTTTGAAATGCCACCTACCCACCCCAAAGATCATACTTTTTGGTTCAACATCATTATACTACAGACTATACCAGTTAGAACATTTCCTTGAACTGTTTTTGGAAACAGTGATTAAAAATATTTATCAAAATTTGTTCTTCAGTCTAAGAACCAGCACCTTTATCCTCTCTACTCCTCTCTTCCAATGACTTCACTGGTTGGCCCTAGGGGTCATTGATGATGGGTGTTTCCCACTCTAGGGAACTTTATGGAGTCAGTAATGATATTTTTGTAGTCTTTTCTCACATATAAATACCAATCATTCCAAAGCCAAGTTTCTACACTATTGCCCAAGTTGTGTCCTCCTGGACAGTTCTTTAAACCTACATATTATATAGCATATTTTACTAGTGAACATGCTTTCTTTCCCATTTTATTTCTTTAAATTAACTGTATAAAGTCTCATTTCTACAAACCGTAGACAAATGCTTGTGATTAGATTTTTCAGTGTTTTACCAAACCAAAGAAAAAATTTGTTTCAGGGATATCAGTTATTTATTGCCTTTTAAGCCACAGAAAATACTCAACCCTGTGCCTTTCAGCCTTTCAGTATGAGAGGGTCCCAGCACTTCTGTTCTATCCATGATGACATTGTCTGAAAGGATTCTAAATTAGAGAGTTCAGAGTCAGCATTTACATTGGTTGAATAGATGAGAAATATTGGTAGAAAGGACAGTGTGTCCTTTCAAGGATAACCACAGTACATTAAAATGGAGAGATGAGCAGTTGTGATAGCCTCTAAGATAAGACAGAAAAGAAAATGTGTACATAAATAAATGAGAAGGAAATTAGAAGAGTGGAGGCCCTTCCACTTAACAAAATAAAGCTGGGCACAGAAATGACGAAGTGAATAGATGCTTTAATGCCAGAAGAGTTTGTGAGAGGGGCTAAGATGGTAGAGACAGGGCAAAGGGTTTGCCTTTTAAGCAAGACAGACCACTTTGATTTTCAACATATTAATCATTTTTTAAAAAATAGGAATTGTGAAATGTTCAGATCATAAAAAATCTTAAGGCATAAAACAAACACTATTAAGAGAGAGAAGTCAATTTATGCTTGTAGGTGAAAAATCTATGAGTAAGTAATCATGAAACTGTAATTCTACATAAGGCTGTGTCCCACAAAGATGTTCTTCTGTTAAATATAATGGTGTTTATGATATCTGAACATTAAATAAATAAAAATCAAATATAGAGTATTCTTAAGAATTTAAAACAGACTTTACATTAGTTTGGAATGGAAGATGGGAAAGGTGATAACATTTCTTTTTAATAGCAACAAACGCATGCAATATTGTATAGCTAAGAATATGGTTTTAGATGTATTACATTGTTTTTTCATTGTCCCTATTTCTTTGTAGATATAAAATCTACAAAGAATCTGTAAGACAGTATAATAAGAATATAAACAACTCAATTCAACAGTGGTCCAGAGACCAAATGGCCATCTCATGAAAGACACTGTACAGCTGGCAAGTAGGCTCGTGCAAGGATGCTCTGCATCATCTGCCATTAGAGAGTTGCTAATTAAAACCAAAGCTATAAACCCATTGGAATGACCAAGATTCAAAACACTGACAACAAATGCTCTTTCGAGAAGGAAGCAGCAGGGTGTTTGTTGATTGCTGGTAGAGATGTAAAGTGGGACACAGGCTCTTACTATGTGAAACATATGCTTCTGCAGTCCATTCATCCTGTTCCTTGGTATTTACCCAAATGAAATGAAATGCCATGATCACATAAAAACCTGCACATAGATGATGTGCACATTAGTCTTTTGTAATTGTGACCAGATGCATACAATGTGGTACAGCTAAGCAGTGAAGTATTTATTACTCAGGTTGAAACTGAAAGAAGCCTTCAAGGCATGGAAAGATAGGAAGAAATGTAAATGCCCATCACTGAGTGAAGTAGGACAATCTGAAAGGGCTGTGCACCCTATGATTCTAACAAGACAATACAGAAACTGCGATACTATGAGTCTACTAAAAATATTAGTGGGTCTAGAATACAGGAAAGATTTCTAGGGCAGTGAAATTAAGTGATGCAGCAATGGTGGAATTATGTTACATGTTTCTGTCAAAAAGTTTTAATGTTCACACATACACAGAAAGAACTGTGGTGGTGACTCAATGTAGATGGATTGTTATCTAAGAGAGATAACTTGCTTAGTTATACTTTTGTAATATAAATTAATAATATTATAATACAAATTTATAACAATTAATAAAACATTGATGGATTAGTTATAACTTAGCCCAAAAAAGAAAAAAAGGTATCTAAAAGAGAATTTAACCAAGTGAAATAGTTACACAAAGGATGGAAGTTCTGGGACACTAAGCACCTGTAATACACACCTTACTGTGGTGGTGGATGTTGACAGCTGAGCAAGCCATGCCTATGTGGGTGCAGGCAGGATACAGGAAAAGCTTATTCCCTCTCCTTCAGTTTTGCTGGAAACCATAAACTGCTCTAAAGTAGTTTATGGTTTTCCCTTTTTAAAAGTATTTCCTTTTTAAAAGAAATGATTCATAACCTCAGGACACAACATCTAATTCTATTGATGAACACACAAGACTGGTCACTGGTGATACTGAAGGGAATGGAAAATTATTAAAAGACCCCCTAAGTCGGCAGTAGAGCCAGGCCAGCTGCCAGGTTCCAGGAACTTAGCTGACCATAAAAAGGGTGGAACCAAGAATGTAGGTCACGTGGGTCATGGGCCCCCAGGGTTTCAGGAACTGGCTGACCACAAAGTAGATAACGAAATAAGATTAGGTTCATTACTGAGAAAAACAAGTATAGGGTGTGTTTCCTGCTAATTAACTAAAGAATGAGTTGGTACTTTCCACTTGTGATTTCCCCCACCCCCTTAATCTGTGGTGCTCCTCTATAAAATCTTTACTCTCAGACTACTGGGGGTGGCAAAACTCCTCTACCCCTGCGTGGGATACGAGTTGCGCCATCAGTGCACTGATCCCCCTGAAATAAACCTCTTGCGATTGCATCAAGACGGTCTCTTGCGAGTTTTTGGGTGGCCATGATATCCCGAGTGTCGGGAGAGGGACTTCCCTCCCCCGGGTCTTTCAATACCAACTAGGATTTGGTTTCTGCTAAGAGAACTGATTGGAATGGTTATCCCTTTTAGGAGATTGGTGACGTTCTGTTTGATTTGATTGATAAAGCACCACGTGAATACTGATAGAGGTTCATGTTATTGGTGCCATTTTTGTGTCCGTATTATATCTCAGTTTCTTAATATAAGGCATGTGTAAGTTAAGGAAAAAAAAAAAACCCAACTAACTATACCTTTGAATTTGATTTCCTGTGAATCATTTGTTTTCCTGGGGATGGAGGGAAGCGGGTTCTTTCTCTTAAATTTATAAAAAAATTAATAAAAGATTGATGGATTAATTATAACCTAGCCAAAAAAGAAAGAAAGAAAGTATTTAAAAGATAATTTAATTTAGTAAAATAGTTACATAAAGGATGGAAGAATTGGGAAACTAAGCTGTTGTCTTAGTTACTTTTCAATTGCTGTGTAGAGACACCATGACCTAGGAAACTTATAAAAGAAAGCATTTAATTTGGGGTCTCATGGTTCCAAAAGGTTAGAGTCTATGATCTTCATGGTGGGAAGCATGGAAGCGTGATAGCGTACTGGTTGAGACAACAACCAAGAGGCCAAGAAAGCAACTGGGATGGTGGGGGGTTTTGAAACTTTCAGGCCTGTCTGAAGTGACAGTGACACCCTTCCTCCAACAAGGCCACACTTCCTAATCCTTCCCAACCAGTCTCATCAACTAGGGATCATACATTCAAATATTTGAGCCTTTGGGGGCCATTCTCATTCAAACCACCAGAGGGGGGAATTGTGAAGCAATCTCCCCGGGGGGGGGGGGGGCGGGTACAGTAGTAGTAGTAGTAGGAAGCTATAGACACTGACATTCAGAGTTCTTAAGGACAAATGAAAAGGTGGTGTCACTGGATGTTAGGGTGAAAAGTCACTTGGGAAAGCTGGAGGCAATGACTGGAATAAATTACAGCTCAACAGGTGTCCTCAAACCTCACTGTACATAGCACTGGGCAAGACCAGTGATGGCCTTGAAGATAAAGATGGATACAGACACACTGCACAATAAAGAGTTCAGAAACACAGTTCTCATTTTCATTTTTCTTTTCTCGAGTAATGACTACATGAGGCAAATTGATTTAGTAAGATTTTTGAAATGTACTCAGTTTAGCTCTTGGGAATTTGGGCAAACAAATCTTTTGAAAATAAAGGAAATTGCTATTTTAGTTCCACGTCTAATCTCAGTAAAGACAATTTATACACACTTGAGAATATGAGAGAATCTCTTGTTTTCATTTTCAAGTTAATCAAAATAACAAAGTGTATCTTGGTGTCTGAAAGGAGTCATCTAAGCACACATGGTTTTGATCTTTTATCTCGTTTACTTAAAGTGGATGATTAATCTAAATCTGAATTTTCATCAAAGTTGTTTTCAGACATGTCATAATGTCAGTTTGACTTAAGTTGTAATTTCACTGCTTTAGAATGATTAAGCAGTTTTCACTTGCATAATTTTTAATGTGAAAAGAATGCATGAGCATGTATTGGATTAGACTTAGACAATGATAGGTGCTCCAACAGTTGCATTGTTCAGTTAAGAACTAAACCTGACTCTGTTCTGATTTTCTGGACATGGCCATTCTTTAAAGCAGTTAATAAAACAAATAATACTACTTTGAAGGTGTTCTTAGCATGAAGTGGGGATTCTCAATATGACCACCACTCAACTTCTTGATTCTCCTTTGTCCTGCTGAACAGTAACAACAACACATTTCAGGAAAACTCTACATAACTAACTTGTTATCATTATTTTTGTAGCACTGAAGGGTAATTACATTTTATAATCCAGCATTGATTTATTTACTTATTTTATAGCTGGCAAAAACAAAGTTCTCTCTCTCTCTCTCTCTCTCTCTCTCTCTCTCTCTCTGTGTGTGTGTGTATGTGTTTCATTGCATGTAGCACTGCAAGATTCAGTGTACCTGACCTTAATTGCTTTCTCCTTTTAATTTATACTTTATAAAAATTCCCAATAGGAAGCTTCTGAAATTACTTACCTCTCACATTGTCATGCTAGTATATCAATATAAGCATTATCCACCTTCCTTTTGGTTTATGTCATTATAACCTGGTTATCTGCTACCTTATCCTGACTTAATACTCTGATATTAAATATATGTTCTCTATTTAAAAATATTATATAACTTTTAGAATAGAATAAAGTGTTACAGGTTTTTCCCAAATGTAAGCCATCTCTCACATAAATCCAGTTCAGATAGTTTCTGCTAATAGAAAGAAAGCAAAAGTAAAGAAATGAAGTCTTTAATTGAAAAGTCACTGAAAGGACAAAACTGAATGAGAGACATTGATACTATTTACTATCTGATACTAACCCCATTTTTATGCAAAGAAGAAAAGCACATTTTGAGAGATTGGCTTAATGTCTATTTTGAAATTTTTTGTCTTTAGTACTCACCTAAAATTCAATGAAGAAACAACATGGACTTTCCAGAACCATCTATTTTGTTTTCTTTGAAATATCAGTTGATCGTGGCATTTGAAGACTTCTCAAGTGTTTCTAGGCGCTTGTAAATCCTATTTATCTGCAATGAGGAAACACATCTGTATTGAGCTATTTACACTAACGTGTATTATAGAAACAGGGGTCTAAGTTGGAAGTTCTAGAAAATGGGCTTCTTATAAACCCTCCTAAACTATTAACAACTTGGGATGCCCTACTCAGAAGCCCAGCTTTCATTTACCCCAAGACAAATGGACTTTTATTCTACAAGATCTTTGACAGAAGAGGATGGCCAGGCCTGGAGGGATGAAGTCACCATCCAGGATGAAGCAGCTGGTTAACAACTACCATGAGTTCTTAATATAACCATTTATTTTCAGTTGATTAAGAATGAGAAATGAGAGAACATGGGTTCTTCTGTTTTCTGAATAGGCAATTTTCTAGAATATTGCACCATCATAATTTCTACTGAAGCCAAGGAAATTACTGTGGAGGTCAGATGTCTCAGAATAACATGTTTCTGAGAGTGTAAAGTCCAGCAGTTTTAAATAGATATCCCACAGGAGCTGACAATAAAGTATTGCAGATTTTTTCCCTTTAGGAAAGGGAGCCTAAAGTCATTAAATAATCCATATGGTTATTGTGATATAGAATAATCATATAAAATAGTAAATATTTCACATTTCTGTAAAGTGAATGTTTTTCAAACATTTTGCTTGCTGAGAGAACTTACAGATTAGAACTAAGAGAGAGGCACACCCGATGTCTAAGGTTCTCTGAGTCTTGCCCTGGGAGTGGCCCTGGTATACTACATGTGTCTCCATCAATATCTCTTTTCCAACATTCTTCTCCACCTCATTTCCTGTCTCACTTTCTTCTCCCTGCCCACCTTTGGCATTCTTATTCTAGGTGCCAGATGATGGGAGCTGCAGAAATCTGAAGCTCTGCCATCCATGTATTGAGATAAAGAAGGGGAGTAAAGAAAAGGACAGGTGTCCAGTGAGAGTAGGGCTAGAAAGGGAAGGGAAGAAAGAGTCCCAGAGGATGTATGTGACCTCTGCTCTCAGAACCAACCTTTTACTTTCTTCTTCTTCAATTTTCTCTAACCTGGGTTATCTAAGATGACCACCATAGTGAGCAGAGCTTTCAGGCCTGACTTCAGATGTCTTTTGATTTGGATCCACACTGGTTATCTGCTACCATATCCTGACTTAATACTCTGATATTAAATATATTTTCTATATCTAAAAATATTATGTAACTTTTAGAATAAAATAAAGTGTTGCAGATTTTTCCCCAATATAAGCCATCTCTCACATAAATCCAGGTCAGATAGTTTCTGCTAATAGAAAGAAAGCAAAATTAAAGAAATGAAGTCTTTATCTAACCATAACCCTTCCTTCCTCTAATTCAAATTCTCATCTTTGCTTATTTCTTAAAATTTATTAGTAGAAGATAACTCCTCATAGAGCAATTAACCCTTGTGTCCATTAGTGTCCACCATCTGGCATTATTTTTTGTTTTTGTAGAGCATATGCCTTAATTATTTTTGGGGAAATTGGTATTTGGATAGAATAATAATTTCCATAAATTTGGAAATTAGCTACTAATAAATATTATCCTTGATCTCATTAAAATACTGCACCAAACCACAGAATGAGGAAATAAATGGAAACTTACAGCACTCTTACATTTTTTTGTATAAAGTGTGCGCACATGCGCACACACACACTCATGATCACATATTTCATACATACAGTTTATACATAGCTTTAACTGACAATGTAGAGTCACTAATGACTTCTTAGGATCCTGTGTCTAACTATTTCTCCTCTCCCTGGCAGTCTTAAACTGAATGCTCTGCATGTTTGTCTTTTGCTTTGGTCCCTGGTCATCTCTGATTGCAGCAGACTCAGAAGGAGACCAGGAAATGTTCACATGGAGTCATCGTACTGAGCTACCTCACAGGTGACTTATCTTGACTGAGATTCACAGCTTTAATAAAAATTATACTTTGGATGATATACTGATTGTAAGATGGCTTTAGTGTCTTTCATTCTTCTCCCACGAAGTGGCCCTCCTTCAGCCTGCACTCAGGGACAATGATTAAATACCAGTGTCGAATGTAGAGGTAGATCCATCCCTTCTTTTACTGGCTTCTGGTCTCTGTGGCACACCCTGCATGTGCACAACTGAATGCAGACAATTCTTTTCAATCTTGAACCTGAGAGTGGTTGCCTCCCAAGTCACTGTGAATTAAAGTCATCAATCCTATTCTTTGATATGCTGAAGCTTACAGGACATTGAAAAGTGACATTCCCACGTGAGAAGTAGGTGGTAATAGAAAATGATAACTTTGTCTCTTTATATTTTTATTTAAATTACAGGTCAGTTAACTTAAATTCTAGGTTGCCTCACTCAGAAGCATAGAATTTCTAGTGTGAGTAGAAGTTAAAATTTAGTGTTAGGACATCAAATAAAAATACTATCTCTTGTGCTGGAGACATGGTTTAGAAGTTGAGAGCATTTACTGGTCACATAGAGGCCCTGAGTTTAGTTTCCAGCTTCTACACTGGGCAGCTCACAACCATCAAGTTCCACAGGATTTTACACCCTCTTCTGACCTCTACAGGCGTCTGCACACATATAGTGCACACATATTCACTCAGGCACACACACACACACACACACTTACACATGAAATAAAATGAGTACTATCTCTTTTACTTAGCTCCCTGAGAAACTTCTAGCCAGGGTTCAGGTTGGAGTTAGAAGTCACTATCTTATCACAGCCCTAAGAGAAACATTCATTTTGTTAACTTTTGATGCCCTATCTTAGGCATATGCTATTGAAGAAAGTTAAAGGAAGGAAATTTTTCTAGGGGAATTATCTCAAATTCAAGGATGTATAATTTGAATGAACCATTTAAAAGAAAGCAACAAAGCAGAAAGAGAGTGAGAGCAAAAGAGAGAGAGAGAGAGAGAGAGAGAGAGAGAGAGAGAGAGAGAGATGGTATTAATCAAACTAGGGGTTTCGTTGTCCTTTTCAGTGGTGAATTTGGAAAGTGACAAGAATTCATTACACAAAATTGGAACAAGTGGTCCCTCCTACTTTAATAAGATGTAGATAAACATGAGATGGAACCATGCTATTCATCCCATGCCCTAGACTCTCTTGCTCTTTAATCTCTGAATGTTTTCCTGTATAATATGTCCTCTGTCTGATGCACTATTTATTTATTGTCTATTCACAGTAAAGATAAGCCTGACAAAGGCTGTTCATTACAATACCTCAGATGCACAGAATGATGGGTCATACACAGTAGGCTTGTAGAAACATGTATTTGTTGGTACATGAACAAATACATCAGTGAGTGGATGTATAACTAAGAATATCATCAACTTTAAATCCAAAGAGAATGAATTTTTATGACAAAGGTTTGCGGGTCCAATAGAGCTATACAGGATAGTCTTTATTCATATATATCCTAGATGTAAATCAGAGTAAAGAAAAATGTATAATTTAAGTAACATGGGTGTTATAAAGGAAAAAGTCCTCCATTGTTCTCATGTTAAAATTTTCTTTTCTTTTTTTTTTTTTATAAATACTGGGTCAATCTTCTCTTCCTTATCCCTATAAACGTGCACCAATAATTTTGTCACAATGTGATGAAGTGATATTGGAAAATAGTGAGGAGCTCAGAGCAGCATTTATCTGCTTTCCTTCTAGTGGAGGGATAGGTGGCCTAAGATCTGATGTCTTTAGGGCATTTGCAGGCTCTTCTTTCTCTTAGATATGCTTAGGAGTTTGGGAGTCACAAGGTCAGCTTTTTAGAGTACAGAGGTGAAGTCAGGAAGCGACTGCAGATCTTAGGCTTGGAGACAACAATGACTACAGGCTTGCAAAGGGCTCTCAGGTGAAGGGCAGATATGGGTGGCCACACTGTGATCATACACATTTTCTACTTGGTATTTGGACTACTCGTCGGTATAGATGAGTATAGACTGTAGCAACTATTAAGGAAGATTGGCTAGGGATGGTTATAGTCACTGGAGAAGCAAGAGCTAGCTATCTAAATAATTTCTAAGTGACTGAATGGGCCCTACTTTTTTTAAGTGACCCTAGGCTGCCACATTTACAGATTGCATGGTATCACTCCAGACAAAAGCTGAACTGGGAAGTCTTATTAATGCTCTTCTGCAAACAGAGCATCAAGAAAGATCATTTCAGCAATGAAGATGCAGGAGTGATGTTTCAGACGCAGAAGGTTGTGTTTTCTTTCAGTCTTTATCTTTTTGTTTGTTTGTTTTTTTTTTCCAAGGAAGGATTTTTCTGTATAGACTTGGCTGTCCTGGACTCACTTTGTACACTGGCCTTGAACTCACAGAGATCTGTCTGCCTCTGTCTCCCGAGTGCTGGGATTAAAGGTATGAGCCACCATGCCCGGCCAGTCTTTATCATTTTTAACTTAGCTTCAGTTTTCTAAATGAGAGTGTCAGTCTAATCCAATGGATTTTAACAAAGGGTCTTTTTTCCCTATTCATGGGGGCATTTGTCCATATTTGGTGGCATTTTGCATTTGTGAGGTCAAGAAGTATAAACAATGTATAACAGGTAGAGGCCAGAGTGCTCCTGAACACCTTCAGTGCACAGCTAAGCCCCATTGACACAGTCTGCAATGTGCAGTTGCTAGGTGGAGGAACTCTGGTCTAGATGATTCAAATTCCTTCCTGCCTGATCATGATTTTGTGACTTCACCACAGATTCTACTCAGACTTGTCAATTTACACAAGGTAAGCCTTACTCTCTGTCTGAAATTTCCTCAAACTCCACATGCCATACCAAAGTCCATCTTGTAGCTCCAAGTTCTCCCTGTATATCTCCTTTATATTCCAACGTGTTGTTCATAACATGTCCTTCAGTTCCTGTATGTGCTAACATTGTTATCATGGAGCACTGCCTTGGATTCCTTGATTCCTTGATTCCTTCCTTCCTTCCTTCCTTCCTTCCTTCCTTCCTTCCTTCCTTC